>JAVJAQ010001004.1:150394-336564 GCA_032362365.1 Zygogramma bicolorata
CAAATCTGGAAATTATTGACCTGTGAGATGCTGAAATTAGTTGATGAAAATTTTTTCATAGTTTTTTTTTCAATGTCGCAACTTATGAATATTTGTTTGAAATCAGTAATGTCTGCACTCTTCCTACATAAGGCAATGAGGTTTCATGAGATATGGATGGATATACAAATACAATGGATTTCAACTCTGGATACCACAAGGCGTCATTCCACTTCTGCTATATATGATTTTGTTGCACATCAATATCTTCTCGAGTTTAGCTCCACTAACGATACCATTTCTAAAACCCTACCGATGCATCTATATGGACAGCAACCATTATTCTGAAGCACCAAACCCCAAACCCTTCTGAAAAAGCGACCTTTCCATAGATTGTGTCCACTTTATGAAAATTGATTCAACAAATCAGTACCTAGTCATGAACAAATTGGGATTTTGATCTTGACAATCCATCATTTCGATACCGGGGTCTCACATTGATAAGTTACCTACCTAAATATGTAATTTTTAACAATTTTACCATTACTCAATAATTGGAATGTACAATGCATGAAATAAAATCATTTTAGCACAACAAATCAATTTTTTTTTATTTAAAACCTTGTATCTCCAAAGCTTTCGCAAGTTGGTGTTATATCTATCAATGATTATATTCTATCAGAAACTTTTTGGATGCTTAATTGGTGCAACTATAGACTATTATAGAAAGTTATTACGCTATAAGGTAGACACGATTAAATTTCCACAAAATTTATTGTCTTCGCGACATGTTTCGATACACTGTATCTTCATCAAGCGAATGTTTTTAAACACTAAATTATTCTTTGTTAAAAGCTCCTTAAATACATCAGGGTCTACTCTAATTATCTCTGATACCTAGAATAATACAACTTGACGGATGATGATTCCTAAACTTATTACCTGATGCTAATAACTGATACTGATTCCTAGAATTACACTGATAATGATTATGATATCGGAACCATAGTTACTTATTATCCAAGAAGTGTACCCCACTTTGAGGACCCAGGACAATAATTATAGAATCTTAACTTATTCAGGACCTGCTACGGAAAAAGTAGCTTCATTTTTGCATAAACGAAATTTAAAAGTAGCATATAGAACAGATAACACGTTGGGAAGGTTCATCAAGAATAACAAAGATAAAACAATAAAAGATGAAAAATCGGGAGTTTATAAATTGACCAGACAGGTAGACCATTCAAAAGCCGCATACGTGAACATCGTATGAATTATGAAAAGAAAACATTTCATTCATCATATGCCAATCACATTTTGGAGGAAGGCCATGACTTCGATAAAAATTTCGAAATTCTGCATGTTGAAAATAAAGGCATTAGACTTAATTATTTAGAATTTTTGGAAATCAATAAATTGAAAAATTCAAATTGTTTGCTAAATGATCAATTGGATCTCAATAGTTCCCCTTTGTTGAACTTATTCAATTAATAAGTAACTATGGTCCGATATCATAATCATTATCAGTGTAATTCTAGGAATCAGTATCAGTTATTAGCATCAGGTAATAAGTTTAGGAATCATCATCAGTCAAGTTGTATTATTCTAGGTATCAGAGATAATTAGAGTAGACCCTGATCTATTTAAGGAGCTTTTAACAAAGAATAATTTAGTGTTTAGAAACATTCGCTTGATAAAGATACAGTGTATCGAAACATGTCGCGAAGACAATAAATTTTGTGGAAATTTAATCGTGTCTACCTTATAGCGTAATAACTATGGATTTTCATCAAGTAAAGGCCACCTCAATCCAAAATATTATAGAAAGTGTTTAGGCATTGTTACTAAATAGAATATAAGAAAAATATATCGGGCCTTGTTTGGAAATTCTTTTTATTTTTATTAAAAAAAATATCAATGTTTGTAACACAATATTATCGAATTAATTTCAAAAACTAACATTTCAAATTCCAAAATAGACATTTGTATTTCCCAAAATATAAAATGTATTTCGTAATGCATCATTTGAATTTCAAAATTGGAAAATCACAGGCAAACGTTAGAATATTTACATTCATCCTGACGTAACGCTTCTGGTCCTGCCATATATCACTCATTAGTTTGTAGTAGTATGGCAGGAATTTCAAATTTTCTACTTTAGACATGGCTGTGATATGCAATTGAAACAGGTATATATATATATATATATATATATATATATATATATATATATATATATATATACTGGAACACTCCGTACATAGAAAATGACCTTGTGATACAGCCATACGACAGTTTGCCAATATCAAGTTACGCGAAATAATAATAAAACAAGTTTTGTTTTTAACTTATATATTCATTTTTTTGAAGAATAAATGGCCATAGATTATCAAACAAGTGGTGGATCCAAAAACCCCCTTTGGCCAGTAAATCGCCTGCGCACAGGGCCCGAAATTATCGTAAACCGGCACTGACACTTAGTGTACATGAGATGACTTGTAGTCGTCACAATTACAGTTATTACAGTCAACTGTAGTTTGTCCTTGTCATCTTCTAGCCACCATCCAAATTGCTACCTACTGAGTCGCCATCTTCGAGCCAAAGGCTGAACTAATATCATGCTAGATTTTGATACATTCATCGTTGACGCCGAGGAGATTTAGCAAAATCATGCATTTTTTCACATTCTTCCGGGTTTCTTCCGAATGGTTGCATTTTGGAAGTTGATATTCAGGCAGGGTATAGTCCAATATAGTAGGAAGGACATTTAAAAATATTATCACAATCTGTGACAAAAAAAAATTTCATTGTTTACATTTTTTGATCGTCAACAGCTTTCTTCAACAAACGAATTTCAAATCCAAAATGGTGTTAGTACCTTAATTCAACTTTCGTCTCTACGAAAATATCATAGTTTTTGCTATCGGACTTACCGTTCGGCAGAAACCCGTTCAGCAATAGAGGTATGTTTACGGCATTTTGTGAATCCCCCCTCTTAACATCAGAATGAGATAATTGAAATACTGTTCTTTGATTGGTTCGACAACAATCGGAAAACGACCTTTATTTGGAGAAATACCTACTAATTTCAACATAGAAACTGAAGTTTTTGAGTATTCACGTTTTGGCACCAAAATGATCTTCGTTTTTTATGAATTCGATGACCACGGGTAGTATAATTGTTTGATGATTATCTCACATACTAGTCTGAAGGCATTTTATGATTGCACAATAAATACAAATGCAGAAACTATTTCTTGAAGAAATCGAAAGTACAAGCCCAACTATCACAAACAGTACGCTTCAAAAGTAAACAAACCGTTATCGAAGTGAGGTATGACGTTTGAGTGTGATTCGACTGCTTGAATTTATTGATTTATTCTACTCCCACTATTTAAAACCGTTCATTACGTATTTCCCAGATGATAGAGATCTACTCTATGTCCGTTACAATCGACGAAAAAATCTATCAGTCCAATACGACACGACGCTCAAAAAAAAGTTCCCCCTTCATGAAAAATTCCGAACGTCAAACCGATAGGAAGAATGAATCTCAATCCGAATGGGATAATGATCAATTTTCCTTTATCATATTCCATTCCGACATTCCTCCGAGAATCGTCGACGTTCCTGTCGCGCGCTGACAAAGTGCCGTGAATTCGCGTACGGGACGCCAAATCGGAAATATGCGTGTGTGACATATAGAAAACCGTTCGCAAAGGGAATGCCTTCGGGGGGCCTTTGACGTCGCTTTGAAGAGCTCCGCTCGGCTCTGGAGGTATATGCGGAGGCTAATGTATGCCGTATACGGGGTGTATCGCTACGAGCTTTGTGGTGAGAGGTTAAAGCTCGGGTTGAAGTCACAGATACAAGTTCAAATGGGAAACAGACACGATGTATTGAAACCCTGGTGCTTTAACTGAAATGCTTTTGTTGAGTCGATTTTTCTCATTCTGAGAAATCGAAGTCAGAGCTCACAACTGTGCAGTTGTCAAGGTCTCGTTGCTTCATATAAATGAACAAAGGGAGGGGGAATTAAATAAAAAAAGTGTATCTCGGTGTTGGTATTGTAGTTCAACTCTGACTATCCAAAACCGTTTCGTTCATTGCTCTACGATTATCCGTAGGGCAAGAAATAACAATCTAGTGGGACATTTTTTTTAGTAACAAATTAGATTGTTGCTAACCTATCAATTGTTTTTCAACCAAATTGAAACTGTGGTTTCTATTAGTTGAAAGCTTTCCAAATTCACAGTTGCAACCCCCAAATGCATTTCAATTTCATTTTTAAATTCCGAGCGCAATAGTTAAGCAACAAATTAGAATATCGACATCGGGCAAACGCTAATCAATATATTTTTCAATTATCTACAACTCTCAATTCAACTTTTTTCATCCGACCAATAGTTTTCATTATATAAGTAAAAAACAAAAATAAATAATGATTTCCGGCATTCAACCGCTAATTGTTGCTAAACGCACGGCAGAATCTGGCGCAAACTTTAAGGGAAAATAAGGAAGGACACCCGTGTCTGTCGGACTCCACAGCTACTTTTCGGGTAGGCGAAAATCGGCATTGAACAGTTAATTTGATTGGATTGAAACATAATTTAAATGGAATTCCCTCTGTCAAAAACCTTGTAAAAAATTTATATCCTTATCAAGGATACTGCTCGGTGCTGCTGCATTGGTCGGTTTCTCATATATGTGGAATTCAGTTCAGTAACTGAAGATCCGAAACTAGGGAAAGCTGTGAACAAGTCTATGCGTTCTTCACTTGTGGCTCAATTTGGAGTCTGTCACAGATGTTTTTGAAGGACCCAAAACTCAACACGATTGCGTTCATGGAAATGGCCCCCAAAACCCAGAAAAATAGGTTTCCCGACAATATCTGGCTAAATATACGAATTAGAGAATTTTCGTTCATACAAAAATTAAAGATCGTCTCATTATCTACAAAAATGACCCTTATCATTTTTTCCGAAAACTCAACAGTTCTCGAGATAAAGGGACCCAAAACTCTCCTCATTTCAGCTGCCGCTTCTCTATAGGAATTCTGTTGTCTATGCATTCGCTTAGGGCGGGCGGACGAATTGTTTCATAACTCAGGCAAAAACTGACATTTTTCAATGATTCAAAGTTCAAAATAATGAGGAAAACCCTAGCTATAATTCCATGTATTTCGAAGTTCTTTCTTATTTGGCAAAAAGATTCAATGAGCTGTGAAAGTTTTTTTCGCACCATTTCGACACTGTTTCATTAATTTGTTTACATTTTTTTTCAAAAATTGTCTTTTATCAGATATTCCCTACGAACAAACGAGCAAAGTTACAAACTTCAACTCTTGATATCAGTAGTATAGATATACGAACTAACCATTTTTCACACGGGTGTCACTATATATAAAGTTTGTGACATCAAATTCACTGAAAAAATGCTGAAACCATCAATATACGAGTATGTTTTGATTCGGACAAGTACTGTTGCACGTTATCAATGACGACATAAAATCAACACAGTTACACCAAACCATTGATGGAAATGCACAGGATTGTTTGCATTGAATTTCAAATTTGGCGCCTCTTGTTCTTAGGAATTTAGTTGGCAGCACTTTTGATGTTGCCCCACTCTATTTGAAATTTGAGAGTAATCAATTGAATATCGTTATTTGAAAGTGACAGATCTGTGTTTTCGTCTTTTTGGTATTTCAAATTGGATATTACAATCAAAAACTGTGTATCTCGATAATCATATACCGAGTATCAGTCCCAAGCTATTTGTGGGAATGCCAAAACATGTGAATGAGTGATGCAAAGAGTTGGTGAAAAATTTCATCTACCGAAGAGACGAGAAAATAGTGACACGTTGCCAAACGGCTGTTGAGAGGCAAAAAGATAACAGTTTTTTTGGTTCGGGTTATGGTGCGTGAGGTTTGATTGATCGAGTGAGCGATGGTAACAGGGTACGAGTGCGTTGGGTTGAGTGTTTCGTGCATTTTGCTGGGCGCGTGGTTTTGTTTTTGACAGGAATGATTGACGGTTTTGAATACAGAGAGATTTTCTGGTGTTTCTTCTTGTTACACGTGTGGTTTTTTTTTTTTTTTTCTTTTTCTTTTTTTTGTTCTTTTTGTGTGTGGGGGGAATTAGTAATGAATAACCATTGATATTTGAAAAGAGAAATGGCACAGTCTGTTCTATCGAAATGTTAATCAAGTAAGATCCATGTTCATTCCAAACATAATGATGAAGGCCCCAAGGAACACGAAGAACAATGCATATTTATTAAAATCAGGCAGGTTGGTGGTTCCAAATTTTCGAAACAATTCTTACTTCTATGGCAATCACTTGGGCTACTCCCACAAAACCCCATAATTATTTCACAATATGTGAGTTCTATTCATTCATTTTGACTGAAATATATATTGGTTGAATGATCCTACGGCTGAAAAATCAAAAATTAATATAATCTGACCTCAGCAAACCAACGCCGACTCCGCGAATGAAATTAGTAAGAAAACCGGAAACTGAAGGAGTATATCTCTGGAATGGATACTTCAACTCATTGCCAAGGCAACCTGATTTCGTTTTCTAATTTGGGAATATCTTTCAAGAGGCAGCTCATTAATGATGAAAAATAAGGGTTCTCAAAATCGAGTAGCTAATTGCAATATAAATTTCATCACGTCGTTTATTTTATGGGATATATTTCCATCAATCATGTTCGGGCGATTTAAGTATTCCTTGAGTTTAAATTAATGTCAAATTAACATTCTTGTCTGATAAACAGAAATATGTTAACGAAAAATACGGTGTACATGAAAATCTCGCAGAATGTTCGTATTATTTCAGGAGTGATTCTTCTAGTTTCATCACACATTCAGACTTCCATCTCTTCAATATTGAATTCTGGACTAGAGTCCCATTTAATGATATAACAGTGTAAAATAAGAATATATTGATGGGCATCCTATCATTCCGCGTCTACCAGAAGCAGAAGTTGGGGAAGAGATATTAGATCACAATCACTGTGATTTTTTTAGTAAATTTTTGACAATTTCATTACGTATCATAATCCTATTCGGAATCTGTCGCAAGATTGCAAAATAACCTCAAATACTTGTCTACGACTGAAGATTATAGAGAATTAGGTGAAAAATAGATAATATAAAACATTGATAATTTTGGAACATTTCAATACCCTTAAAAATTATGGCGTCAGGGTTTGTTTCAGAATAAAGTGGGGTATTACCAAAACTAATGAAAGAAATGAATTTCATTGAGACCAGTTATTGAAAGTTAATGGTGTAGCATTATTTTCAAATATTGATGCCAATCGTTACTACCAATTCACTCCCCATTAGGCATTCAACAATTTTTTTCGACACCAATACAAAATGTAAAATACATCAGCTGGAAAGTCATTTGGATTTTTCCTACAGCTGAAGGCAAAAGGCGTTGTTAGATTTACTCGCCATGTACCTGATATCTAAACCACTATTATTCATTATTCTTTAAAACATAGAGCTGTTGAACCGATCCAGAATCTTGTGGACATATACTCGTTGATAAAAACTTTTAATAGAATTTGTAACACACGAAAAATAACCATTTGGAAAGTATGAGCGATTGATGAGTGCGCGAGGAGGAATCCATTTCGAACATAAAATTAGCCCCCTGTAATCCTCAAGATAAGTTAAGTCGTTTATTCACCTCAAATAGGAATATCCCAATATACAAAAAATAACCAATTGAAGCATAACTATAAATATATGTGAATTATTGAATGAACAATATCTAAAAAAATAATACATTGTATATTGATTAACAAGTCTCGATAATGTTCCATCTATTTAGGATATATTTAAGGCGGTCTGTACTCGTACATATTTTTATTGGAGGTCTAATATATATGTTTGTAACCTATTACCAATCAAATGGGTGATTGGGAGAAAGACAGTGGAGAATGAAGTTCAAGGGGAGACCGTTCTGTGGAACTACTGGCATGTAGGTTGACAAAAAACAAATCTGGATATATCTCGCAGGCTAAACATTCCAAGGTGAATGAACAAGATTCTAGCTGGTAGGGAGAGTTTTCATGATGCAGCAAAAGGCAAAAGTAAAATGTTTGAATGCTGGGGGAGAGTCAGATCCGATTCTGAAGTGCAAGCAAATACAATATGACGCAGAAAGAATATGGGAAGTATTTTCAATTTGACAATATCAAAAACTTCCTAACAAAAAATCAATTTCAAGTTAACTTGAGCTGCAAATAGAATTGGGGAATATTCAAGCAATCCTTCAGAAAATGTTAGTAGAAAACCATATTTCTTGCAATTATCATAATGAAAATTTTTTGCTCACTTATAAATCCAATAAAATTCATATATATGAGGTCATGTGAATGAAAATAACAAATTAGAGCAACATTACACTGATAACAGATCCCATGGGGTGTTTTCACTTCGTGGCTACAGATACGCATGAATGTCAATTTTGACGTTTCTCATAAATTAATATAAATTCAACATGTCACGTTTTGATTGTGATAATGATGAGAAGATAAACGAAATTATCAAGTCAAATACACCCAGAAATACTGTGTACAGTAAGAAATTTGTTTGGAATGCTTTTATTGACTTTTGCAGTATTAGAAATTATGAATTAGATGGAAGCCGAACGGTAGAAGAAATAGCGTCAATTTTAAAAGATTGGGCCGTGAATATGAGAAGAAAAGATGGTACGCATTATAAAGAAGCTACGGTCAAAACTATGGGGAATGTAACAAGTAAGCTTTTACAAGAAAAATATTTTGAGGAAATGAATGATATAATTGACCTGTTTAAAAGTGTTGTTTTTCAAGAAGCGCGAGCAGCCCTTCAAAAAAAAGCAAAAAATTTTCTTCCGAATAACCCTCGAATATTGATATATCCTCAAAAATTTAATAACAGATTTCTCAAGCTTGTTGCTTATCAAAAACAGACCTTCGCCTACGGCGTCGGTCTGTTTCCAAGCAACAAGCTTTTGAAATCTGTTAATAAATTTTTCGCACAATTATCAATGTCCTCGGGTTATTACTACTGAAAATAAACATTGATAATAAAATCTTTGTAAAATGCTTGTCCCAATAAAGTCTTCAGCGATGTCAATGGCATTTGGGTTTCGACTAATTGTTTTGAATTTCTTCTGGAAATAAAATTTACAATGAAAACCGCACAACCCATCCTCCATAATGATTAGCAAATTTTCAACAATTTAAGATTGTATTACAGCAATTTATGACTTTAAAAATCCAACACCAAGTCCCGAACATAAGCAAAGCAAATTTGAGTTGTTTCTGCCCACTCATACCGCACGTGTTGCACGTTATTGCAAAATAATTACATCTTCTGGATACGTTTTCTCCTGAAACAACTGCAAACCGTGGTGGTAATTGAAGTACCGATAAAAAAAGCCATAAATCTCGTCGACAATCATATTTCCACAGAAGTTGACGTGGAAAACGCAACTTGATTTCATCAGTCCAACACACACTTGAACTGGGAATGTATTCGCAATTCTAATTAAAATGGCGGGCAAGATGAATGGGATAATGGGACAAGTTACGTATGTCCGGAACGTTAGCGGTATTGTACGGTGGCGGAATATATGGGCTGGCACGAATGGCAAAGGAAATTCTCAAATTTCTCCGGATATACTACCTTCGCATCAAATTTGATTATATATGGTGAGATGAATGAAAGTTATTTGAATCGAAGCAGGACATTGTTGTGAAAGGGATGGAACTACTGAAAGCACTGAAAACTTTGTATCAAGCTATACATAGTTGGCCTATGAACTATCATATCCAGTGTGGTGGCAGGTCTTGAGGAAGGCAGACATTCATTCATAACGTTTTGGGATTTATCGAAGGCATTGGATTGTGTTTCGCATGATATTCTGCTTGAGAAACTTTCCTATTATGGTATCCGTGGGCTGTTCCTCAAGTTTTTTGAATCCTATTCGAACGATAGATCGGACGTATGTATCATTACGTGGGATTAAATCAAATGTGAGATCTGTCAAACATGGTGTGCCCCAAGGTTCTGTACTGGGGCCAATTTTGTTTATTTTATATATAAATAACCTATATTACCATACGTTTCCTGAAAAAGTTTTCTTTTTGCTGATGATACCACTTTAGTGGAGAGTCACACTGATTTGAATGAGTTGATTGTTTCTCCCGAAGCCACCTTGAAGTCTGTTGGTAACTTGTTTGCTTCAAATAGACTTCTCCTTAACGAGGGTAAAAATCAAAATCATATAATTTCCACAAATACTAATTTGATCTCGGGTGAAAGTGTTAACCTACTTGGGATCCATATAGACAGACATGTTGACAGACTGGCCAAGAAATTATCAAGCGCAATAGTTGTGATTTGTAGACTTAAGGAATTCCCCGGTATTAGAGCAGTCAAATCTTATTACTTTGGACTCTTTTATACCCACATTGTATATGGCATAGTATTGTGGGGGGATTCTTGTAGTTTTGCAAAAAAGAGTTATACGTCTGATATTCAATGTTAACTTCAGAGATCATTGTCACCCACTTTTTAATCACCTTAAAATCATGCTGCTTCCTTCAGCTTTCATATATGACACATTGATTGAAATTCATAAATCATACTACATTTCACAATCGCAACAACATGAATATCCAACGGTATCAGGAAATCTGATAAGAGCTGAGAGATTTGGACTGAGCACCTCACAGAAAAATTCATTGGATTTGAAATTCTATAATAAATGACCATGTCATGAAAGACAACTCAGTTTCCACTGTTTCAAGCAGAAACTGAAGTCTGTTTTTTTTGGATCACTGTTTTTATTCCACAGATATGTTACGCAACATAGATGATTCGTGTGACTTCGAGTGAGTATTTGATTGTGTAATTTTTAACATCAGTTGTTCAATTGTTAATTATGATTGTGTACATTGATGTGTCATACAAACATTGTGATATTGTTTCATCTGTACATATGACGATATATTTTATAACTCTTGTGTTTTGACTTGCTACAAATATTTGTTAAAATGTATCACGTAGCCAATAAACTATTCTATTCTATCATTCGAAAGGATGGATACTACGTGTAGATGGCACAAGTGATCAAGTTTTCACCTCATGTCTTTTCTTTAATTTTGCTTACAGGTGTCACTTATTGTCTTGATTACTCATGCAGAATACCATAAAATTGATTATTTATGCACAATACCATAAGATGGCAATCAATTCAGAAAGCACTGTTATTAATTTGGGGATTTTTTTGTCAATGTATTGTGAAGATGAATGTGATGCCTTGATTTTCATTTCCTGTATAATTTCCTTCGTCAACTCTATTTTGAAGCCTCATTATCTTACATCTACTTTAACGAGATACTTGTACCGAGTTCTTGATGATTTGATGTCGAAATACTCACAATTTCTATCAGGGAAATAGTCATTGATCAGCTTACCTGAAACAAAGAATAAATATTGAATTTGCTGGTAATCTATCTCACTAATTCATTTTAAACATCTCTTCAATTTTCAACGTCTCCATTGATTTTATAGATCGCTCAACAGAAACCACTTCAGCCAGAGATGGTTGAATACATTTCCATAAATTCATTTTTTCATTCACTCAATCCCGTCGAGTAGTTTTCAGGAGATTCATAAAATATACCAAGCCACTCTGTGATGTTGAAAACAAAAAAAAAACCAGTAACAATACTCATTAAATGAAGATGAAACGTTTCAAAAATCTTGGATTGACGTGACCGTTACTCGATGGAAATCTATAGTTATGACACTATAAGTTAAAACACACACACAAAATTTATTGTCTACGCGACATGTTTCGATACACTGTATCTTCTTCAAGCGAATGTATAGTATTATACTACATTCGCTTGAACAAGATACAGTGTATCGAAACATGTCGCGAAGACAACAAAATCTGTGAGAATTTTATCGTGTTTTAACTTATACTGTCGTTTTATAAAATCCATAATTCTGAAGAAAACTTGAAATTTCTCTATTGGTTTCGAACTATTCGCGTTAAAGAGAAGAAGTACCTAGTTAATCAAATGAAGTCTTATAAGAACCACTATGTTCTATTCCGTTAAAATATTATTTCTGGTAATGAATTATTGCAAAAAAATCTTCCTGATTGGGGTATGAAATTATTTACTGCCTTCCCCCCACACGGTTACCCCCATTTATATTACGAAAACAACCAGCTGAAACAGCATCCAAGCAGTCGATTTGGGAAGTTATCTTCTACGATGATGCCCAATGAATCGGCAACAGAATTCGCATTGATTCTGTTTTCGTAGAGGAAATAATACCGAAAATGTGTTTTTTCTCTCTAACGAATACGCTTCATACGCGCCGGTGGTAACTCGATTTGAAATTCAGAATCGAAACCTATTCACGCAAGTTCACCTGGTTATTATTCCCATTTGAAACGGCTAGAGGAACTTGGCGATGGGAAAATACACCTGTGTTATCGCAGACAATATGAGAAAAATAAAGATGGAAAATAAATAAACAGACCATATGTGGGCGATTTTGCTTCACAAACCGACGACAATATGTTGCGAACTCCGATTTCAGAAATTCCATAATACTCTTGATTCGACTCCAAAACATCTAATCCGATTCATCACCACTGGGAATATGCGGATAAGAGTAACATCGAGTGACACTCCTTTTAATGGTAACGTATCCGATTTTGTCAATATATTACGAAGAAAGGGAAAAAAGGAATAATGAACAGGATCATTTAATATATATAAAATATACAGAGAATATAACTCCAAGCAACATCTGTTGATAATTTCGAGGGAAATGAGAGAAGAATTAGATCAGATATACGTTTCATTTTCGTGCCATTCCATATATGTTCCGTTCACATAAAAATCAAGTATGGATTGATTGACACTGTTCACACTTTCCTTTCCGTTTCCACACCTTTTCCGACTATATTCGTTTCAGTTCTCCAAAACAATATTTTTGATGGACAAGCTGAATCCTCCTGGGAATGAAATTGGTATTGATGGAGGGTGTTATATTAAACTAATGACGCAAGCGGCAAGGGAGTTGGCGCATGTGGCTGTGTGCCTGGCTCATGACCGCTGATCTTGGGTTCGAACCCCAGATTTTTCCTTTCAAGGATTTCTCTCTACTGTATCGGAAAAAGACTGACATGTTTTTTGTTTGTCGGGTCCTGAGAAAGCCGTGGAAAGTTCCTGAAGTTATAGTTCAAAGTTTGATAGGAAACCGAACAAAATATAGCGATAGTTAACCCCAAGGTCAGGGCTTTGAGAAAATAACAAAAATTGACGAGTATTCGTTTCTATTCAATGTTGTTTTAACATTGAGGTCTATTCTGGTGTCCTATTGATTCTTGAATATCAGTAGATTATTGAGCAATATTCAAGAATGGCACCAAATGCAATTCTGCCGCACGTCAAATATTTTCAATTGTCATGGATTTTTTTCGAAATTTTGTTGGGAATTGAATATATTTTTTTATCGAAAAACCAGTACCTACAAGATATTGCAGAAATCTCGATTATGCATCATAATATTCTTCTATCCTTCTATTCCTGAATCGTTTAATTTTTTTCAGATAGTCGAGAGACATAAGATATAATGTTTTTTAGAGGATGTGTAGTTTGTGCCGTTGGTACGTCTTGACTATGGGGTGTGTTACGATTTTCAATTTCAGTGAATGTATTTTCTATGTGATTCCCTGGATATCAATTTTTCACATTGTGGAAGGTTAAGAAACCAAAAAAACTACTCAGGAAGAATTCATTAACCACAAAATAATGACATTCAAACATTGAATGAACGAGACCGATATCATTACATCTATTTCTGAACAAAAAATCACCAAAGAAAACTTGATAACCATGGTCATGGTATTTCGATGGGAAAAACTCTGGTCCATCACCCCTGTAAATCCCGACTCGATTATTCGACAATGTGCATATTTTTTCGCCCGCCCGAGAATCTAATTTTCTCTGATATTATCGTTATTAGAAGGACGTTGTAGTGGAATGAAATGGACCTTTTAGTATAATGAGAGGCTCTCGGCCGAGCCTATTCCGCACACCAGGCTAGCTAGAGGACGGACAGGGCCGGACATACAAATAATGATGATGAAAATAGAAATGAAACATGACATATTCAAAAAAACGAGGACAAGCAGCAAAATATTCATATTAAGCAATATTCAGAAGCAGATAACTGAGATTACTGACAAAAAATATTCAATACCGAGGAGGAAAGTGAATAATTAATTTTTTCTAGAGAAATGTAATTTTTTGCCTAGGTTTCATTCACAATCATTCATTATAATTCACGAACTGTACAAGAAATGAACATTTGTATGATGAATTTCGATACATATTGTGTTCCAAGCAGGCATTGCGAATAGACGACCTTTATGAAGATCCTCACAAATGGCATTATATATTGTTACGATATTCCTTTGGGGTTCGTTGATTAAAACACCAAACAAAACTAAACTTCTTTTATTATAACTCTCTATCAGAATACAATACAACACAATCACTTAAATCGCTCCGATAACTTTCCAATGCTCGGTACTAAAACTCTCTGTACTAAAAATTCTGCCGTCGGCGTGAGCGACTCCCGCTTATATAGGCGCTCATACAGTGGAGAATCATCCAGACAATTCTTGACAATCGAATATTCTGGGTGAGCCGCGATCACGCAGGTATAATCTTTCCTGGAATTGCCGCACCAATTCGCATCTATAGTCGACAGGGCCGGCGCCAGCATATTTCGTTACAATATGAATGTTATTTATCTACGCAGAATTAGTTATTTTTATGCATTTTGTATTCGTTTGAATGAATGCTTTTGGCCCCGATGATTGAAAGTTGCTGATGATAGTTTGAAACTGTGTGAGGCTAGTGAGCCTTTAGTTATCAAAGAGAACTGAAGAAAAGAACTAATGGCTATATATTTTCTATAATACCATAGTATATCATGCAACGATCATGTGATGATGGTTATCAATACACAAGAATCAACCGGGATACGAAACGAGCCGACGGTGGATTGCGTATGGTTTATGCGAGTGTATTGGTATCCATTATATGGGAGTTGCTTACGCCTTTTTTCTACGCCTTATAAATAATGAAGATTATATTCATATTTGTATTGTGGTTCCCACTGATCTAGAAGTGGAAGGAATATGAACATTTTTTTCATTTTTGCTAGTCCTAATAGAGTTCATCATTGGGTTGGAAATGCTGATTTTATTCTGAAACGGATTTTCAATGTCGCCTTCCGCCACCGAATTCGATTTCCAATTCATTATTTCCCTCAATGTTGATAACTGATAAAAAAGTTGAGAGCTTTACTGCTTCTACAGACTTTTACAGCTATTAAATTAATGCACTAGACCTTTTAACCGATTGAACTGATCAAAATAAAGCGGGACTTTGGCTCAATTTTCAGGTACTATATTGTTCCTGTGTTCGATTTTGATGTTTTCTGAGTTCACAGTTTTCCTAGAAATGATCTCAACATATATCACCAAGCTTAATCGACCAAAATGCGTGCATTTCACAATTTTGCTATCAAATAAACGCTTTCGTGATTCAAAATTTGAAATAAAATCCCTCGACCTGTAGTCTTGGAATTTTATCGAATTATTATATACCCAAGTCATTTACTAGGCAAAATTTTGAAAATCATGGAAGTGCAGCATAACGGACCCCATTATGAAACAGATTATGGGCGTATAAGTTTATTATTATAGGACTTCTCTTGAATAGAATCCCATAATAATTCTTACTTCTTTCAGATTTTGTTTCATTATTCGCACAAAAAACTACGAAAAAAACATCTTCATTCACAACTGTTGTATAATGCATCCATTATATGTCTGTTTGCTCGACTTTAATGATAACCATTATTCACTGCTGTCAAATACTATCTTGATTTACTTATTATATTATAGTGTTTTGCAACAAACAACCGGTTCTTGAGATTTTATCATGTAAACCACCAAAAATTTTCAATTCAGTTCTGTACCTACACATAGGAAAAAAAGACAAGAAGCATTTACATTCAGCTATCATCGATTATGAATGTGCGTGCCACATATCGAAATAGCTTTCCAATCTAAACAAATTTGACTCAAACCTGTTAACAGTATCATATGAAATATTTGTTAAAATAAAATAATATTGGTTCTGAAAATATGTATGTAATATATGAAAAATTTTCAACAAGAAAACTTCGAAAAAACTTGTTTGCAAGTCGTGGATAAAGTATAGTATTCTACTAGCGTATAATGGCTATTATTCTCTCGGTGATTCAGGCCACTCGCCTGCGGTTAAACCTCACCTCGTGAATAATAGCCATCATTATACGCTCGTTGAATGATATACTATTCATCCACAAAATAATGATCTTCAAACCATAATTTCCTCCACATTAAAATACCGAGATGGTATTTGCTGAGAACTATAATATCTCGTCAGAGGTAGCTTGTTTTGTATAACTATACATGTTAACAAGTATCTAGTCACCTCATGAATGTCATTTTGATTGAAATAATGGAAAGTAAGTGGAAACAGGTTGCTTTCCAACCCTAAAGTAGGGTAAAAATGAGTAATTTTTTCGAATAATTGTAAATAAAGTAATAAACGTATAGAGGATGCAATACGAATATTGTTTCCCGATACACATTCAAATATATAAGGGTGGAAAAACAAGACCAGTTTCACAGTGTAAAAGTGAAAACTTTTTATTGAAATGAATTACCTTAACTTATATCACTCAGACTTGCCACGGGTTCTGTTCTGCAAGTAGAGTAAGCATCTTCAAGAGAAGGAAAAAATGATGAAATCAGTTTTTTCTTCTGGAGATGATTTGTTAGTGGAATGCGCTGCAGTGCGAGTAATATTAGTTTTGTGATGCGGTAACTGTGGTTTTAATTCTGACAAAGAATGTCTCGATCTTACATATCGTACAAATCCCCTCCTAATATCAATTAATGTTGTATGATACTGATGTCGGTTCAGTGTCCCCTTTCATCACTGATTGAATCTTTTCGTGAGCTTCATCTAATTCGGCCCTCTAATGATGATAAAGCAATACTTTGATGTAACACTAACCTACTCTTCCGTCGGAAGATTTTGCTAATTCACTGATCGTGATCAACGTCCCGGACCAGCCGGACCTCAATATTTACTCGACCCGATCCGGTACTGGACAAAGAGACCGCACGTTGTGTGTAATAACAGTTTTGCGTGTTATCCCAATCTCGCCGAGGGCTGTGTTGTCACAGGTTGGACAATGTTTACACAGTATTTCACCTTTAACCGCCCCCCTAAACACCAAAAACAACACTGTTCCACGTCGAAACGCATACGACTTATGGTCCTCCATGGTCATTCCACCTCTAATGTGTGCTGTGTGTGTTTGAAATTAATTAAAATTTAATGTATGGAAAGCCAGGATTTTGGATGTTTGCTGGTTGAGTGAGGTTTATTAGCCGCGTGCTTTATAATGCTGTCGTTTTATTTTGTAGCAAGACAGATGACATGTTCACATTTTCGGCTGTTTTGAAGTTGGAGGGTGCGACGAATTTCATTGAGGATATTCGGAATAAAAAATATTCCAAGGTTGTTGTCCATAGGTCCCAAAACGCTGTTTACCACTTCGAAATACGACATATCTCACGAGCACCTTACCCTTCGGAATCCTCCTCTTAAAATTTGTGACCGCAAAAAGAAAGGATTTGGCGTTTAGGAAGAAATGACCAAGAAACCGAGCAAGAAACTTAATCAACGAATACTGAAATCAATTTGAAGTTTTCTCAAAGATCTATATCCAGAATGAGGAATTGTTCAGTCATCCTACAATTTTCAAAACAAAGAGGTCAGTTTTCAATAACGAAGACCCATATAGGTTTCCCTAACAAAAATGAATAATTCTATCGATGGGGGATCTCGACTGTTCCTAAAATTTATCGACTCAACAAACATGCATAGAAAACTATTGGAAATTGCAAGTTTTCAGTAAGAAAGGCCCTCAGAAACAACAAACCTCATGGAATGTTTCGTCTGAACATAAATATAAAAAATTATCAAGTCTTCGTAATTTGTCTGCGGATAATGCTCCTCTTCAGTGCCTAATAGACGTAGCTAAGTTCAGTAGATTCCGAGAAAATGGAGTTTTTCACGTGAATAATATTTCAATTTTCCTGACTGCATATCGATTTTTGGTACCTTCAGAATTCCATCGATATTATCTTGTTCATTGTCACTAGTTATGTTATTGATGAAGAATTTCTAAATCTTCATGATACAGTATAAAAATAATACAGGTAATAGAGGATTTTGTTTTGCAAAATTAGGCAGGAGTTATTTTAATGCATGGATAGTTGCAGTCTGACGTGAAAAACCGTTTGGGCCTGTATCTCCGCAACCGTGCACTTTAGGCCCACAATTATCAGGACCTTCTTTATAGATAATTAAATTTCTTTTTTTTTATCTGATAATTTTTTTAGTAGCACTTACCGTTCACGACTTATATTATTATTACTTTTTGTTTATTCACTTTTTTACCGATATCTCTTTAAATAATTTTTCAAACAATATATTGTTCACGATAAAACTTTTAAATCGATGAATTTTCTACAACTTTCACTTGGAACTTTTTTCTCTAAAGTCAATATTTTTGAAGTTACAACGCGTTCAATGTTGTACTACCGAGTACAAGGTTATTAAGAACGAAGTATGCATAGCGTAATGATGCGATTCCGATACACAATAAAAGAAATATGAAAATACAAATGCAGAACTGGCTGTGGCAGAGCCTGTGGGTGCCGAAAAGCAGGATTGGACTGTACGGTAATCTGTGAGAACTGCACAGAGGAAACGTGCACTAATCAGCTGAAAGTAGTCAACAACACAGAATTGTGCGACACCGATGAAGATATTGGTGATGATTCTAACGACAAATTAATAGAGGCGTTACAATCTTTATATGCCACTGACGAAGATAACGAAGAGGAAGAGGAGAATGTAACCAACATCGAAACTTCACCACCCTCGAAACGCCAAAGAGTTAGATAAGACATATGATTCATTTTGGTGTACATTTGTAAAAATAAATCTCACATATATTCTTCGATAAATATTCCATTTTTTCATTTGCGTGTTTAATTATGGCAGTAGTTTTAAAATTAATTATAGTAATATTTAATTGTATAAAAGAAAATACAAAGAAAAAATTTTAATGGGTATTCGCTATTTCTTGCAGGTCAGAACTTGAATTATTAATTATTTATTCAATCAAAAAAATTCTAAAATTCATATTTTTTTTATTATGTATCGGAATCGCATCATTACGCTATGCATACTTCGTTCTTAATAACCTTGTACTCGGTAGTACAACATTGAACACGTTGTAACTTCAAAAATATCAACTTTAGAGAAAAAAGTTTTCAATGAAAGTTGTAGAAAATTCATCGATTCAAAAGTTTTATTTCATACAATTTATTGTTTTAACAATTATTTAAAGAGATATCGGTAAAAAAATGAATAAACAAAAAGTAATAATAATATGAGTCGTGAACGGTAAGTGCTACGGAAAAAATCATTGAATAAAAAAGATAGGAAATTTAATTATCTATAAAAAAGGTCCTTATAATTGTGGGCGTAAAGTGCACGGTAACGGAGATACAGGACCAAACGGTTTTTCACAAAATGGCGGCACTTCCGTTCGCCATTTTTGTAAGTATTTTGTGTTTTTAGGTTAAGTACGTCAGACTGCAACTATCTATGAAATAAAATAACTCCTGCCTAATTATGCATTATGGACACGAGTAGTTCGCTCCCTATTACCTGTACTAAAAACAGTGAACATTTTTCTGATATACGTCTATTTGGCTCAGAAGGACAGAATGGTCTGTCTACGCCCTGACATTTCTCCAGAATCTGCCGGACCTTTTGATCGTGGGAGTTGTATACCACTGAGCTTACTCTACATCTGCAGCCGGACTCTGATGAATAGAAATGGGTAGAAGAATCGAAATAAGTTGAAATTTGGTACTCTGATGAACGGTTTCGCAAGGTTTCTATTGGAATCTCTTTGCCCCGCAACCCCCGATAGAATCGCTTCAATACGAACATTGTTGGCTCTAGAAATGCATTTGATTTTGTGTGTCAAACAGAGATAGTATACGCCGAAGAGAGATGTACTCTTCTGATGAAGTTATTAGCGCTTCTCTTGCCTTCCTAACCTTACTTTTCAGAACAAACAAAACCAAAACATTCAAGTTGCAACTCGAGAGTAAATTTGACAAAATTGATAAAAATGAGTTCGACAGAATGATGGATTGGATTACCAATTGAATGTTCTTGGAGTGGTATCCTTTTCGGTTGAAATAATTTTGTTCCTCTCCTGCAGGTCCCAAAAGAGCAACATGTGTACAATCTATTGCACCAATAACCCCTCGAAATTGGGTTCCAATCATGAATCTTTTCTTAATACGATTTTTTTCCTAATGAGTTTGTGGAAATCGTATATATCTATTAGAAAGCTGTTCAATAATCAATTGTGATACTTCATTGATACACCTTTTGTTGAGACATTAATACATTTGAATGCTGCCCATTTATTCTCTAATATGATCCTGTTGCATAGAATGACGAAGCAGCAAATATACCTCCTAAGAGTTGTATATTGCTTTATAATTATTAGAATTTTTCATATGAGGACCGATGTCGTCAAACAAAAATCTAATTCCTTATTCGATCTGAATAATTTTATGGAGTGTTTATCAGTCAAGGAAAAAGGATCAGCTGCATCTCTCATTACTCGTCGATCAAGATGAAATTGTTAATAAATGGCTCTTCGATTTTGCTCATCAGCTGCATATCTCATATGTGAAAACATTCCAGTGCAATTCATCACTGATATGTATCTCCGAAAATAATTATTATTAAATGAATTATTCTCGAATAATCGCAACTGCAATATGTAACAATTCAAATAATTGACACCAAATTTTGACATAGAACACAAAATTGAAGAAATTCCCTAGTTTGACAACCAAAATCCCGAAGTATAACGAAGACACAATTCTTCATGAAAATACGGTCTATTAAAGTTCCGATAAAAGTTTCTACAAAAATTTCAGCATCGCTTTCGAAGCGATTCCATAGTGAGATTTCTATTAATCAGAGTTCGGCAGCTGATCAACTGGATCAAACAAACAGAAAAGGATAATTGAAAATTTTTAGTATTTATTTATTCCAATCCCAAAAAAAACATGGTTGCAAGAGTGTGCCGTTCCATTATGAACTGAAAGAATGCTCAACATAAAAAAATCATTCGAAAATCTCCATTCTCATTGAACTCGTGAAAATGGTTAATTACCCGAAATTAACGCATTTTTCTGACATCGCCATCGACGTTTCAAATTACTGGTGAACTGAAACTGATCGGATCTGTTATCAATTTTCACGAGTGAAACGTTAAGGGAATTCAATGATGTTGGATTCTAAGCAAATCCCTTCTTGAAAATAAACGTTTGTCAGTATTTTGAGCTCGGAAGTGATTATTCCAACAACGTCGTCCATCTCGATACCAGGAATTACGATTCTTCTCTCTACCTCGATATCACTGTGAGAAAAATAACTCGATTTGTCTTCGTATCACCCTGTTTGCTTCCTTATGCATATTTTGAAAATCATCCTCTGAATTCAGTACCATCATGTTATATAAGTCTATAGAAACGTTACTCATTTTATGGTTATCCGAATATATTTTTTCAGTATTCACTGGAGTATGCATTTCCGATAACATAAACTGAACAGAGTAATTTAGAAACCGGATTAAACTGCTACATCTACATTCAACCGAAGCGTTGGGTGATACGTTTTTACGATTCACACTGAAAACTTGGTTACGTACACTAGAGCTACATCAAAATTGACGTTGTTGAAAAGTGATAAAATAAAGGGGAGTTCTTATGACTGGCTTTATACCTAAATATATTACAGTCCAAAGAGCCTTTTGATCGGATCAATTCCCATTCTAGCTGATAATAAGTTAGGGTTATGTTGATATAAACTTCAGCTTCGGAGATGACTTGATTAGATGTAACAAATTCCAATTCCCCCAAAGTTTTATTTGTTCTGTTACATCAGGAGTCGTTGGATGAATACTTTCTTAACACTCGACCGAGTTATTCGAGTGTTTCAAAGAGGGCATTTGATAGGTTTCAAGATCAAGTAATCTCCGAACCGGATTATGAATCGATAATGAAATTTGTGTGAATTGAGTTCGTGCAGATATATCGTTAGATGAATAAATTGAAAATCTTAGAGGATACATTACATCTGTTCAATAGCATGCATTTTGGAAAACTCGTCGCAGATGGCGCTTGATAGTATAGAGGTTATGTTGGCCGTTATTTGTCTCAATGAAAATACATATTGAAAACTTTCAAAGCAGTTCGTTGGAAAATTTCAAGTATAATGAGGTTAACAAAACCACGACACGTGCTTCTCTAAATAAAGATTGAAATAAACTTCTACTACTACTACAGAAACTGATGGAATAATGATATATATTTTTTCAACATTCTTGTAAAAAAATATCATTCAATTATACTTTCAATTTTCATTGCACTAGCGCATTTATCTATGGCTGTTTAATTGAGTTGTGGTTTTTACAGAACTTATAGAACTCATGCAAAAGTTTGGTTGACAATAAAATTTAGATTGCATTCATCTGTGGCTACTTAATTGAGTTTTTATAGAGCGTATGCATCTCATGCAAAAATATGTTTGACAATTTCACATCGCATGCCATATAGAATCCTTTTTGCACTGGTTGCATTATTATTTATTTTCCTTCATCCATTTGGTCCTACGAAATCCTTTCATTTCGATATATTTTCGAATTTATTTTTCCAATACTGCAATGTAATGTAGATATATTTTTTGAATTTGATTGCAGTTGCAGTGTTTTTTTATGAGTAGGAATTTGACAAGCCTTGAATTGCAATACCTGTTGATCTTATTGAGATACATGCAAAAATCACTTATTTAAATAGATAGAGTTCTTTGACGTTTTCATTTGAAGAAAATAACATGTTAGTTGCTCATTTCTATTCGTTGCATTGCAATTGTTTTATTGGAATCACCATATTCGATATGGTTAATTCTTTTTGTGAGAAGATCTTCATTCGGATAACTCTTTTACATCGGCGATGTGTTTCTTGTATTCCTTGCAATCAGATCGGTGAAATCAAAATAATTTGATTAAATTAGATTAAGATGTCTTCAGAACACAGGGCACAATCATTATCGTTCGAATGATGACTGCGGGAAGTGAAACAGAGACAAAATTGCATTGCACGTTGGCTATTTTCTATTTCCACTATTCAACCATTAATCTTCAAAATGTGATTGATCTCCGACATTGACAAAAAAATTCACAATTGTTTCTTGATTATTTGGTATCTTCTGATATTGTGAATCGAGAAAATTCGTGATTCAAGCTACGACGTCCGTAGGAAGAATTATTTGAACTAACTAACTAATGCCATATTTTCGTATGGTTGGCTAACCGTCTCATATCTCTTTAAACTATTATATTACTGTCAACGTAGTTGTTGGGATTCAACAACCGAATATTTTAAAAAATGAGTGATTTTAGCCAAGGGTTCCATTTAGTACCGAATATGTATATTGTTTTGGTTTAGATGAATATGATCCCAAATTAAACTCCACTTTCGAACACTTTTGGCATTCATTTTCTTTCCCTCATAAACCGCGACCATTAATGAAAACAGTTTTTGAGTCACAATCTGTAGGAGGATCACAACTAATAATTGTTTTATGAAATTATTCGAACTCAAGAGAGATCATGAGTGAATATTCCGAAAGAGCCACCATAGCGAGTCACCGTCCTATAAGCTACAATCACAATCCTATGTGTAGAACCCTATTGATTTCGATGTGGGCGATTCAGCTCGGAGAAACGAACCTGAATTAACACGTACTAGCACGTAATTTCGCTTTGAATCGTCGAAGTGAAAGTCCTTGATCGTCGAAATTTCTATTACGGAGTTATCTTTCGAACCGTTATGCGTTAGCGGGAGTTTGAGTGGGAAGTGCCGCACAAATTGGTGCTATAACAACCCGACTAAAATGTTCCAAAGTCAAGGCGAACTCCACCAGTTCCGGCGATTCGAGTTACATTCACAGATTCCTTCAATTCGACAAACTTTGCGCCAGTTGTTTTTATTCGTCTCAAACTTTCGAGTTTCCAGTGACGGCTCGATGTGAGAAGAAGAAGTTCAATCTTTTTGAAGAAGTGATTTAATCATACTCGCGCTCAGGAAAATTCTCGAAAATGAAAAAAAAGAACGAGAAGGACTCCAGAAAATTCTAGAAAATGAAAAGAAAGAACGAGAATTAGAACGGGAAAATGAAAAAAAAGAACGAGAAGAAGGCCAACTATAAATGTGTTACAATTCTCCTAGCGCCGGCCCTGACGAGATCGTAAACACAGATGAGGGGTCGCGTCATAGCGGACGTCACTCTTCCAGGGATCCGTAATTCGCTTGGAGAATTCGATACACATCATTGAGGCTTCTCTCGAAGATTCTCCATAGGTGTACGCAGGTATATAGGCAGCGGATCATCGCGGCGGGGACAGTTTTTATTCAGAGAGTTAGCTATTAGCAAAGAGTTATTCAGCAGAATTATTCAGAGCTAAGTGGAGCGAGTTTAGTGGAGCTTAGTGGAGAGATCTTTGTTATTGCTTAACGCAGAAGTAGAGTTTCTATCAGACAGAGTTTATCAAATTTTTTAGTACAGAGAGTTTTGGTCCCGAGCATTGGAAAGTTAGCGGAGTAATTCAAGCGATTGTATTGTATTGTGTTGTGATAGAAAGTTGCAATAAAGGTAGTGAAGTCTTGTTTGGAGCTTCAATCAACGAACCTCATGGAGTTTGGAAGTTGTTGACATAGTCAGATTTTCTTACATTCTATCACTGAAAAAACTTTAATGGGCCTCTTGTACTCTGCCAAAATTCTCTACTGAAAAATTATATATATATATATATATATATATATATATATATATATGTGAGAAGGTTAGACGACTGTCTAAGTTAAAGAAGAATCCCTTTAATATTCGGGTGTGCAGTCAACAAGGAATTGGAAAAAGTGAACTCTTTATTCTGTTCAAGCTTTCGAGTCTTTATTGGCTCTTCATCAGGAACTCTACAATGAATTAGGAAAATTGTGAGAATAGAAAAGTTTTTTCAACATGTGCTTACTTACGAATGTGAGGTTAATAATCCTGTTTTAATAAAAACAGGAAGGACAACATATCACAAACACATCGACCTAATGGTACAAATATAATATAAAACTTTAATTAAAAGATATGATCGAACATACATGAAAAAGAATTGAAAAATGGGAGAAGTTGTTTCTCCTAACGGGCATTGGAAACCATATTTGTAATTTTAACGGAAATGATGTGAAAAGAAGGGAATGAAGTTGACAAGTGACCAATGATTACAGTTTCCTGTGACCTTGTTGCCAACACACAATGAAAATGAAAGTGAAATCACCAACTACACAGGAGTACCAAATGTAAAGTTATTATTATTACTGCCCAGTAGGGGGCGACTTAGTAAATATGAGTAGATGATGCTGAGATTATCAATATCTTTCCTGGAATTTATGGCATTTGGTTCTTTGAAAATTTGTGTCATTTCAAGGAAAGTTTTTTTCTTAAGATTGGATTCATGCTCCAATATCGTCACATTATCATAATCGGGCAAATGATCAAAACTGATTGAATGTTGTGCTAATGAGCAAGTTTTTTTGATATTTCTAATATCGCTTTTATGGGAACAGATTCTATCTTTCAACTTCCTCTTGGTTTGTCCAATGTACTTTTTTTCACACTGAGAGCAAGGGATACAATAAACAACATTAGAATGATCTAATACAGGATCTTTATCTTTTAATTTAGAAAAAAATTACAATACAAAAAAAGTACAATTTGATTTTTATAAGCAATTTTAATATTAGGAATTTTAGAAAACAACCCATTGAATTTATGGTGAAGTGTATGAATATAAGGAAGAGAGAGGTAAAAAATTGGAACATTATTATGAATTAAAGAATTATTATGAGAATCACTGTTGATATGTGACCTACAGAAGATGAGTTTATGCAGAAGTCCCTTCGGGTATCCACTATTCAGAAATAATTGAAAAAGTTTTTTTAAATTACTATTTTGTAACGAAATGTGACTAGTTTTCAGCACTCTATTTTTCATACCTAGCACTAGGTTGATTTTTTGTTTATTTTGGTGGTAAGATTCGAAATGCAAGAATCTTCCAGACGCACCAGGCTTAGTGTACCAACTGGTGATAAGTGAGTTATCAGATCTTCTGATAACTTTAGTATCTAAGAAGGGAACGCTGAGTTGGATGTCTTCCTCTTCGATGGTAAATTGTAGTTTTTCATGGTAAGAGTTGAAAACCAGTAACAATTCTTGAAGTTTGTCCTGAGGGGCACTTAATATTATGTCATCGACATATTTTTTCAAAAAAGGTATCTCAAAGTGAATTCCGCTCTTGACAAACCAAGAGGAAGTTGAAAGATAGAATCTGTTCCCATAAAAGCGATATTAGGAATCTCACAAAAACTTGCTCATTAGCACAACATTCAATCAGTTTTGATCATTTGCCCGATTATGATAATGTGACGATATTGGAGCATGAATCCAATCTTAAGAAAAGAACTTTTCTTGAAATGACACAAATTTTCAAAGAACCAAATGCCATAAATTCCAGGAAAGATATTGATAATCTCAGCATCATCTACTCATATTTACTGAGTCGCCCCCTACTGGGCAGTAATAATAATAACTTTGCATTTGGTACTCCTGTGTAGTTGGTGATTTCACTTTCATTTTCATTGTGTGTTGGCAACAAGGTCACAGGAAACTGTAATCATTGGTCACTTGTCAACTTCATTTCCTTCTTTTCACATCATTTCCGTTAAAATTACAAATATGGTTTCCAATGCCCGTTAGGAGAAACAACTTCTCCCATTTTTCAATTCTTTTTCATGTATGTTCGATCATATCTTTTAATTAAAGTTTTATATTATATTTGTACCATTAGGTCGATGTGTTTGTGATATGTTGTCCTTCATGTTTTTATTAAAACAGGATTATTAACCTCACATTCGTAAGTAAGCACATGTTAAAAAAACTTTTCTATTCTCACAATTTTCCTAATTCATTGTAGAGTTCCTGATGAAGAGCCAATAAAGACTCGAAAGCTTGAACAGAATAAAGAGTTCACTTTTTCCAATTCCTTGTTGACTGCACACCCGAATATTAAAGGGATTCTTCTATATATATATAAATAAATATATATATATATATATATATATATATATATATATATATATATATAATCTTGAACGATCACTTATTTTGGCACAATTGAAATTCATTTCTTCGACATTTCCTCCATCATCAGGGTACCGCCGGCAAAGAATATGACCACTTTCAAGTTTGTTCTATGTACCAAAGATTTAATTTTCCATTTCTGGCAAAAAAACAACTTGTGTAATTAGTAACTCTTTGTGCGATTAGCGTGGAGAATTCCAAATCTCTTTCTTATCATTGGAATATTATGGGAAATTTGAGAATAATCACTCTCACTTTCACTACCCGGCGGCAGAAGAAATGAAACATAATAATGATGATAAAGAATCACTAAATTTCGGAAAAATAACTTCAACTTTGGCGTTCTATACATGTCGCGAAACATCATACATTTGTGGCATTTTAAAAAAATGTGGCCCGCAAACCTTCATGCCGTGTAAATTGTAGTGCATTGTAAATAACGAGCCCTCCCAGAAGTCCACATGTCTCGATGAATCGTCGAAGTGATCCGAGAGCATATTGTTTTATTTAAAACAAAATTTGGGTAGGGAGCGTAGAGAGTTACCACGAATCATGCGAGTCACACAAAATAATTTTTCTACAAATTACACATTCAGTTTTTCCTCCAGATGTGGAATAAGAAATTCTCGTGATTTTGAACCAAAATGTCGAATGGTACCTTTTACTGTCTAGGTGGAACGACAAGTAATGATAAGAAATCGTGGATATGATAGATACCAGGAGTGACGATATACCCGATTGGAGCACCTGGTCCCCACACATTCTAAGACGGACTATGTATAACCAATTCTGGGTCCAGAAGAAATATGACTCACATTCAGCAATCAACCTGTAAAAACTCTTGTAGGGGAGGGAACAAGATTTTTGAAAATGTTGTTTCAAATATAGGGAAGTGAAGTTCAATATGTCAATGAAATTGAAGCGCTTCCAGTGACTTGGAGGAAACAGAACACAAGAAATTTTACTTTTACGATATATGTCATATTGTTGTGAAGTAAGGTTTCTCAAATGGATTGAAGCATAGGAGTCTAGATTGTCGAGATAAAAATAAAAATTGATTGTGTTCTTTTATAATTTTAGACCATGGAACACCTTTTTTCTTCGGACCGTCTCTGCCTGTTCCACATCGAACGGAACTAGGATCCCGTCGATGCCACACTTTTATTTCAAGTTTCATTACACAATTCGCTTGTTTGAATTCAAACTTTTTCATAGCCTTCCTTCCAGTCCGGAATTTTTATAAAGTTTTCCCATTCGAGCACGCGTTGCCTTTGTTGACGTCGCTCTATTTTAAATGCATCGAATTTATTGTTTCACGCTATTTCGGTTTTATTCCCCGGTTCCGAAGCATTTTATGGAAATATTGATTCCCACATATTTCTCGGATGGCATAAAAGATGCAGAAATCGACTTGCCTGCTATCCGGAAATAAGCACAAATACTGACTGGGAATACGAAACACGTCAACAGAGGTGAACGTCGGAATCAGCGAAAACCGATTTGCACTTCGCCCGAACGCAAACGCAAAATTGACGTAGATTGAACATTGTTGTTGGACAAACTCTGGGAACACAGAAAGTTCCGGCTGAATCTATATTAGTTTAATGTTACATTCATAAATAGGTTGGTCTATGCAATGATTTTCATTCGAATAAGAGCAACTACTCATCGAGAAGAGTAGGAGGTTGGAAAGTACGAATTATCCATCTCTGTTTTGTACTTATATTTATCTGGAGGATTCATCAAACTATCCAAATTCTACCTAGACTGCATCAGTTGATGATAGATAAACATAGATTTTTCGTTGTCGAAATAGGCTCATCAATTAATTTCCATCTGCAAAAATTGTTCATACATTGAAAACTGACTAGTGAAATGTAAAATATGACTAACCTGGATGCAGAATCCACATAGATGTCAGAAATTTGTTGCGAGCTTGATAAATATTTTCCTGTTTGCTTGCATTGCCTTAGCAGGTTTAGTAAATGTTAGGAAATCGCAAAAGCTATTTGATGGATATTATATCTCATATATTATTTGATTTCGAATAATCATGGATGAAACAGTATACCTCACCTCACCGTACTATACTATATTGATTCAAAAAAAAACATCTGATTCCAAATGGAAGTGGGGGGGGGGGGGGGTTAAAGAATAATATGAAAAAACAAAGTGAATCAAAATGAATACGTTTTTTTATATACCACTCACGGCCAGTTTTAGGGCCAGTTGTTCGATCTGGGATGATTTCCAGATCATCTTGATCTTGGATTAACTGATTTTTATTCCTGTATCCGAGGGAAGTTTATACATTACTGTGATCTCAAGTATATCCTAATATACATGTCATTATCGAATAAGTGCAGGATTTTAAATTAATTGTGTGATTTCATTTGTCAAATGATTCAATCAAAATTAACCTAATCCGTCGTTAGGGATCAGTCTGCATTGAACTACCGGCCATTAGACACTCTTTCTAGTGAACTGTGGTTCAAGCGAACTCAGTTCAGTTCCTGAGCATTAATTAGCCAATAGAATCGTTCGCTCACTTGAACCACAGTTCACTGGAGTGTCTACGACTGGCCCTTCGGGTGGGGGAGGAAAGCGTTAGCGACTAGGCCGCAGTGGGCCCTTTTCTCAAACCCTGGCATCTGTACTCATCCCATGACGGATACCTCGAACCTCTTTTACGACTGGCCCTCACTAATTGTTTTGGAAGCTCATATGCTTTTTCAATTGTAGTAGGTATATCCACATCATTTGATTTCTCCACAATTGTTTTTTTTTCAAGTTTCAATAGTAATAGAAATTAATTTTATAGGCAATGGGAATTCGAAATGGATTTTTCTCTTTATTACGTCTTGTATCGAGTAGGTATGTCCGTTGATGCCACGATTCATAAAAGAATTTGTGTCTAATTTCCATTTGTGATTGAGGGTTGTGCGAATATTCCGCACAAATTTTGATCGTGTGAAGATCAAAAATGAGCACTACCAACAATGTCAGGTAGAAGAGTTGAGAAATTAAATGAAAAATATTCTAAGGAATACTACGTGGGACAAACAAATTTCATACCTAAAAAAAAATTCCTGACGAGTTTCATGGTTTTTTTCGTGTTTATATTTATTCTCTATATTCAATGACAGTAGCAAAATTTGATTTTCTCAAAGGTAATAACACAAGTCTTTCAAATTTTATCGATAACTTTCAAATTTTATCGATAAATTTTTATTTTCCACGAAAACTCTTTTATTGAAACAAACCGGTTTGTTTGAATGCTTTTGCCTGAAATAAAATAGTTTTGAGTGCTTTGAAAATGAAAATTTAAAATTTGAAGAGCGAGTTGTATTTGGAGGGATTATTTATTGAACAAATCATAGGAAGAACAATTCCATTCATTACTATTTCATCAACACGAGGAGAAAAGAAGGAAATTCAATTATTAGAAAATATACAATTATTGAAAACACAGTTTTTGTAAATGGTTCGGGCAGCAGAAACACTTAATGTCTCTTCCAAGTCATTGGTTGATAGTACATTGCTTGATGTCGAGTATGCGGCAGTCGATTTCAAATATCAAACAACGATGTACGCGGTGCATACAATAGAGATACCTATCTAGAAATTATGATAGTTTTAAGCAAACCTAAGGTAGCTATATACTGGTGTGTTTACTCCATATAAGAGGTTGTCAGCAAATCAGACGACCGATATGGCCAACTTGATGAAAAATTTTATGATGTAGGCGTAGTAGTACTGTAAAAAATCCGCCAGGTACCGACACTCTTGCAGTGGAGATGGCAGTCCTGTGTTGCCAAGTGGCCATGTCGTTGCGAGTTCTGGTCCAGATCAGTAGATACACAATGCAAATTTATTCCAACTGAGAAATTATTTTCAAACTACATGGAATAAATAACGCATAAAGTTAAACACAAATTTAGCGCGTTTTGGTGTTTTCAATAACCCCACATATCCAGTCCCGATAAATTCTCTATCCTTTTACAAAAACATCAGAATTGGCAAAAGCGTGTTCCATGGATCGAGTGATCACGAAAATTAATAGAAATTTTTGATAACCAGCGCTCCCTCATGGCCACTGATGAACTACCACGCCTTGTCCACAGGTTTGTCTGAAACAATATCGCAACATTAGAAACACCAGTATATAGACATCTTAAGCAAACCCTACAAATGCTTTTTGACGATACCGAGAGATGCCGCCACACCTATCATTTGTATTGAAAATTTCTTGTGAAGATCTTAATACAACAGTTTCGTCTTAAACCACAAAATCAAATTGAATTCAACAAAGATCAATCGTACGCCATCTTCATTTGTGTTCAGGAAACCTCGAGTATTTGAATCGGTCTGCAAGCGGCCACAATGTTGACCACGACGTGAGTCGTTTGTAATTTGCAATATCCGCCATAAACTTGGTTATGTTCATGAGTATTTACGTGTGTGAAATTTGAGTGTTCATTGAAATGTGTCGCTTATATTAATATTATGCTGACAAAGTGGAAAGTAAATGACTATTATCAATGAGGTAACTTTTCACTCATGATAATTGATATTATTTGAACCATTATATGAGCCAGTTCAAAAGAATCGACGCGGTAAACCTTATAGTTTTGACAGTTCAAAGGTAAACAACGTTTTATCAAGGACCAGGCAGTTTTATCGGTATAAAATAGAATGATTGGCTAGAATAACTCGCTACTAGTGGTTGAAATGCCAAACACGTCACATTTTGATAAGTGAAAAAAATAATCGACACAATTGCTAGTAGCACGACACATTGACTTTATTTTTTTAGTATACACCAGTGGATCAAATTAGAGAGATGAATCAAATCAGCAAATAGCAAAATAGAACTACCCTTTAAGCTTCTTCGTCAATAATTCGTATGAATTCCCTCCAAACACATTATTTTTAAATATTTCCTGATAGAACTAAATCAAGTTAGTAACCGTTATGCGATAATATATTTCAGATAATGATAGACTGCTAAATTCACCATAGTTCTAACGAGTAGCATTTGCATAATGCTGGCTTCGAACGAACCGTTTCATGTTTGAATCACACGCAGTTCGGAATTACAACTTTTTTAACTCAACCTCCAAAAATCCCTCTGAGAAATATCTCCACCCTAATGATATAGTCGAAAATGCATTTTGAAATACATGCAATAAATTCAAAAATGATTAACCAGCTGGAAATAATACGGACGCCGTGTCATTTTCCCATAGGGAAAAGGAAAAGTAACAATTTCAGCGATGACTGTTCGCGTTTTCGACTGCAACTTCCGGTCATTCGGTTACAAAGTACGCAATTACACTCAATATAGAAATACTTGTATTTTATCGACACCTTTATTAGTAATTTTGTCATCAGATAACTTTCGGTTTATGCAAAACGGGCGCAGATTACTTTTTTGTGGGCGAAATTGCATGCTCAGGGTTACTTAAATTACTTTTAATCAGAGTTAACCCAATTTTTCAGCAAGATAATTTCAGCGGAGTTAAGCTCATTCGCCGTAACAATACTCGGGTATAAATAGTGTTTACTGAAGCAGATAATTTCATTGTTCCATTTCCATTGATTGGTATTTAATTTATATAACCAATTCGATGTGCACTCGAAAATGTCGATAAGATATATTCGAACGTGTTTAAACTTGAATTTGAGTTCATTAAACAATCTCAGATTCCTTTTAACTCAAAACAATCACATTGCTTGTAGAAAAATCATTGTTCCCTCAGAGCCAATTTCTATAATGATTTCTTGGATCTCCAAAGCAGCAAGCTCTCAAATATTTGAGAGAAAAATATGCAATGGGATGTCAGAATGTTTGGCATAAAGCTGTAGATGGCCGTCTCAAGCAATTGACTTCCAAAACCAGGCGTGATTACCAAAAAGTTCGTTAAATGACAGATAATTGAGGATTAAACGACTTACCTGAAGGAAGTTCAATCCAAATCATACGAGGTTGGTCACATCCGAATAGATCACCTTGTAGTAGTACCTCTATGACTGAAATGCGCAAGTTGAAAGAAAGAATGATTCACGATGCCCCTATCTCACGAGTCCTCACTCGAATATCCGTCAATATACCTTGCGATGATATCGCCTTTTTGGGTCGGGATGACAGAAAAAATAATATATAGGATTTTTTTTTCTTCTTTGAGATGGGTGGGTGTCTCTCTATTCGGATGTGACCAACCTCGTATAATTTGGATTGAACTTCCTTCAGGTAAGTCGTTTAATCCTCAATTATACTTCGGTTGGTCCCATCCGAATAGATCACCTTGTAGATGTTTAAAGAATTATTAAAAGGCGATCAAAATTTTATTCAGACTGATCTCATACTAATGAAGTAGTCTAAATGAACTGTTTATTCTTCATATAATTCACCACTATAAACTAAGAATTTGATACAAACAGTATTTGAATGCTAATACAATTTGATGTTGCAAAACTCAAATAACCAGAAAACGTACACTCGTTTAATGGAATTGCGGAGGTAATCCGCAAATGTACCATTTGTAATTACTGGTCTATGTAGATAATTTGGTTCTCGGCAGTGAAGAGACAAGCACGTCTGCCCCTCAAGCGGGAAGACTCGGGTTCAACTTCCCATCGAGCCTCCGTGCTGGGAATCACACGCCAAATGGCCTCGTCATACATTTTCTGCGGAAGATTCGACCTCTGAAGGGCGACACATTTTTTTTTTTCTTTTACTGATCATACAATAAAAATGCTATTCATTCTGAATCATATTTGTACGCTTTAGCAAGCTTTAGAGCAACCATAACAATAAGTTTTTTCATCTCCATAATTGAATGTTAATTCAGCTGATGATGAACCTATGTAGGTTCGAAACATGTACTGAATCACCTTCCTGACATCTTTTGAATATTGAATTGTGGAGACGACTTAGAATTTTTCTGCATCGTAAATAAGTTTGTGATATATTTTTTCAAAATGAGGTTTTCCGATTTTTCTAATTTGGTCAACACTTGGTAAGGGTCCCAGATTTTCTCATATCAGGAGAAAAGTGGATCGTATTTTGAAAGTAACCCTCTAAAACATTTCCATTGTATCATAGTTACCTGCATGAGATATCAGATCTATGTTATTTTCTAGTACTAATATTTTTACCTGGCTGCACCCATGGGACGATCTACCTTATCCACATCTCCTTCACGAATATCCGCCAATGAGACGAAAATAAATTGTATGGTTTCATCGTATTTGCAATCAGTGATGCCATCAGAATCGCTGAAGGTTCACCCCTCAGTTTTTCTCCTGGAAAATGGATGCCAGACAAAATCGGTTCACCCAGGGTGAGATGGCACCACAGTGGATATAGGTGCTTAAACGAAACTGAAAAAATTATATATCGTTGTTCAAAATACAATATAATGGAATTCAAAATTGATATCAATTTGTGGAAACCAAGTTTGGGACTGCGATAACAGAAACACAAAACATGTTACTTTGTCTCCTTCAATCATTTTCAATATTCTAGGTAGAAAGTGGAAGTGGTGATGATTGGGAAAGCACAAATGTTTGTGTCAGACCAAGTTAATGTAATACATCAGTTGCATAACTTATGGGGTTTGGCTGTAAAGATAAAAATGTTTCACCCTATGTGTTGGAGTAGTTAGTAAACAGATCAACTTCAGGTTATCGAAATTTTTGGCCCGCTCTTGGAAGGCGTATTCTCGATATTGCATTCCGAAGGTGACAGATCATGGCATTTGATCTGCTATAAACTCATATTTCGAACTTATTTATGAGACGAACATCACCAGTTGATAATTATATACACATATACACATATATATATACACATACATATATACACACATATATATATATATATACATTGTCCACCAGAAAACTCAAGTTCCTGAATATCATTATGCTCAATTCTTCACACCACTTCCAAATATCACCAGCCAGTCCGTTGAGGTTTGGGTGCTTCATTCCACACATCCGGTTGATCTGCGCGTTGACGGTTTTGTTGTCTCTATGTGACAAAATGTGACAGTTTGAGGAGAACTGTCTGAAGGTTTTGAACAATGATGTGAAGTTTGGCCTGCTTCACTGAAACCTTTGGCTTTCTCGTTGTTGCATGTAATATTCTGGAAAATTCAGGCCTTGTTTCACCTTCTAGTTGCCCAACATAAAAAGTCACTGTGACACTGTGTGGAAATTTACATTATCAAAATCTCCTCGATCCGTCTGCAAGGTTATACATCGGTGCTCCTCAAATAATTTTGTAGACGGCCACCTATATTCAACCACAAGGCAAACCGAAATCAAGTGTCGAATGAATTTATTTTCCATTAATATAGAATCCTAATGGTTACCAAGATACCTCAAATTTTTTGGATGTTTCCTGAACACTCCATCTTGGTAATACTAATTGAAAAAGATGTCGTCTAAATAGCTACAGATACAAAAAATTTTCGAACCAGAAAAATGTATAACCGTTTCTGAGAATTTTGTTCAAATATATAAGGTGCAAAGATGAGTCAAAACACAAAAAATTTAAATTCAAAAATTTTGTGTCTAGATTGGAATCGCAAATACTTCTTATGTTTATCGGCATCTGTCGAATCCACTGACAAAACAATTTTCAGACATCAGATTTTTCACAGCTCCAAGTGAGGGGCTGTGATGAATTCATGCAAATGTTTCAGATTCAAAAAAAAAATCTATAGCTATCAGTAAGACTCAAACCTGAGAAAATAGCTGAACCAAAAATTGCTCTTGACATTGACGGCTGGTTCAATGTAGTCAAATTCCAGTAATATATATATAACTAAACTCTCACAATAGAGGTTTAGCCGGCTGGGTGGAATTGTCGGGGTTCAGGTACCAGTTTTTCATAAGGTAGAGTATAAAAATGGATTTTATATCTCTGAACCCATTCCAAAATGTTGGAGTTGTTAGTTATAGATTGCCACGTGCTGTAAAATATGTAATGCGACCAGCGTATAGGTTCAAATATGTTACCTCGTCCATTTGTTATTGTACGTCGTGAACCGCTCTCACCATCCTCTGTTTTGTCTGCTTGAGGTGTCCCCCCTCTGTTGATTTTTCTAAGATTGCCATTGACTTCGATGAGCAGTGCCCTCGAGGTGTTTTGAAGGAAAAGGTTGTACCTTCAGGTCTAGTGCAAGCAGAAATCTCCTGTGGTTCGACATCGAGGGAGGAACGTTGCCTAATGGTTCATCAGCACCGGCTTTGTCAGACAAAGTAGTCTTGAATGCTTCAGCATATCGATCACTCACCAGGCACAGCTGTTCTGAGGGCTGAGAAACCTTTGCCCAACGAAATTTGAGGGTCCGGTGGAAAACCTCAACTCAGATGCCGAGAAAAAAGGTCTGAACTACCGGATTCAGTTGGGGTGGATATGAGGTAGTGTAATGGCCTGGAACCTGCGCCAACAAAAAATAAATTGTTCTCGTGCGCGAGACACTCGGCGAGCACAACTCAGGAAGTGTGCGGGACAAAAAAACGGCATATGATAAGGTCAGCCGTAGAATGATCTACAAAGTAGATTGCCCCAGCCGATGATCAATGATCAGAAATCATTGTCAGTCTCAGCCGTTTCCAATTATACGTCCACTCACGTCTTTGGTTCCGTTCTAAAACGTGACAAAATACATCAAAAACAATTTTACTTACTGGACGAGTAGTAATGGAGTTTTTCCTCGAGTTTCCGTAGTGTTCGCCAAATTTCTACGTTGTTTTCACTGAGCATCGTTTTTCTTGTTCACCATAGTACATATGGAAAATTTTCTTCAATTCACGTATTTGTAACCAATTTACACTTCAGAACTTATCACATTCAGCGCAAGAAGTATATTGACGGATATTCGAGTGAGGACTCGTGAGATAGGGGCATCGTGAATCATTCTTTCTTTCAACTTGCGCATTTCAGTCATAGAGGTACTACTTACTACAAGGTGATCTATTCGGATGGGACCAACCGAAGTATAATCTGAATAAACAATCAACAACGTCGCAGTATGTTGAATTTCCGTGACAATAAACATGAATACTCAATGTATATTTGTTCGTGCGCTTTTAAATCCACATTCGAATCGGTCTTAAATCCAATTAATATCTCCTTCAGATATGTTACTGAGATCAATCAAACTAAATCGAAAATTTTCATTCCACTCCTCCCGTATTTTATGGAAGAATAGTATTTCTTAACCAGAACATAAAACAGAAAAAAAAATCGTAAAGGGTGCGCGTTTTCCTAATCGAGTTGGCATAATTAGCGGTTGTATGAATATGACATGCTTGTTATATTTTCCACCGATAAAAAAGAACAAGAACCGAGATAATTTATGCATATGAGATTGTCGATCCAATTACCCAGTAGCTTCATCTACGCTATTCGACACTGTCGCGAGAGAAAGGCTATTCCAGCTTTTTATCGCTATAACCATTCAAGGCACGATATATAAATGAAGATATAAAATTTACGACAATATAAAAGAGTAAGCCCATGCAATTTTTCTGGCGAGGGCAACTCAATTTCCGGAAATATCCATTTCTACATCAACAAATAAAACTCTCAAAATCAAGCCACAGAATATAGAGATACCTACTTTCGAATGAAATTATTTTTTAGTCTTCAGATAATCGTTTCATTTCCCAGTATTTCATTACAACTATCATCACTTATTGTCTTAGTCATAAAAAATAATGTTTCCCACTGAATGGTATGCTATTAGGTGATTCCTTTCTGTTTCTACTAATGTTGATGAAATAATAGTAACATGTAATGAATAGGAATTAGGAAATCGTCCAGCCATTTATCGCTTGATTGAAAAAAAAGGAAGGCTGTTCCAATATATGGTGGAATAATCCAACGTAAATAAAAACAAGGTTTCTGGGACAACATTATTAAGAGGAGAAGATCCATGTTGGAAGGGAAACTATTCGACTTATGAGAGGGATACATCCATCGTTACCTCAGAACTGCCGCTTGTCCATTTCATCCTGGCACGGAAATTATGATGTATTGCACAGTGCGGAAGGAGCAGCTATTCGTAATCTACTGTCAGATTATTGCGAAACCATATGTGTAACCAATTACCGTGCTAAGTTGGATTGGATAAGCTGTACAACTAAATACCTGAGCGGGTAGGGGACCTAACCTAGGTGGAGGAATTCCCAATGACTCCAAAAGGGCTAAGCGCAGAAAGCTATGCTCACCTTCCAATATTACCAGATCACAAAAATAATGCAAGGTGAAGTAGGAACAAGGTAATTTTTACTTATTTGTGTATACATAAAAAGAAACCCTGTAATGTTCAAAGAACACCGCGTGAATCAAGGGACAGGGTATAGGAATTAACATTCACTATGAATTTCTGAAGTTTGTAAGCCTTAGGAGAAACCTCTTTTGGCGAGGAGTTCCAAAGCTCAGCTGTTCTATAGACAAAAGATCCCTGAGCAAGAGAGGTTCGACAGGTGTCCAAATTCACAACAAAGGGATGGGAATTCTGTACTCGTCGGGTCATCCGTGTAGATACTGCCAAGGGTGAAACGATTGATAACAATTCAGAAGAGCACCGACCGTGAAAATATCTATAGAAGAGAGGCAAGTCTCTGACCCTTCTACATGAGCGAGTCTGTGAGAGAAGAATCACGAACAAAGCGGATTGCCTTTCTCTGAATAGAATCAAGGAGAGCTCCGTACATGAGAACTATATTCCAAAACAGGTTGTATCTGTGACTTGTAGAACATTAGAAGCTGACGAGAAGTGAAATAGAAATCCAAGTTTCTGGAAAGCACCAGATAACAACAATGCCGAAGAAAGAGTCACAATAAATTGAGGATATGTAATAATAAAATTCTATAACAACAATACTTGGTCCAGACCTCTCTATGACATCACTAAGCTCAATCAACAAACATAATCAATTGTTAAATTCAACATACGTATCATTAAAGAGACATCGCTAAGTAATTCAAGCCTCGGTAAGTTATCCGCCCTAGAAAACCAGTTAACAAGACTTACCGTTCTACAAAGATATCATTGAGCAAGCAATAAAGTTGAATGGTGCAAAAAATATTGGAATATAGGATTGCGGTTTTCTTGAAATCAATTCGCATAATCCAAACAAAAACTATTCATCAGCGCTTCCCATCTTCAACAATATAGTAGAATGGATAATCACAACACTTCTCCACTCTCGAGTCCCTCAAGATTTCTGCTTGTACTTTGGATCGAGTTCATATCATTCATATTATTTCACACCTAAGTTAAGTACTCTCCAAATTCAAATATAGAGTATATTCCAAATTCAATCAAATCCCGTATCAGAACCAAAATAAATTGATAAATCAAGATTGCTCATCCATTAATACAGATTTTTCATCTATCCCATCTGACAGTTTTGTGAAGCAAAATGTCTCGCATCGTTTTGTATCCATCATGACCCTATTTATAATAAAAATGAAATTTACGACAACATAAAAACGTTAACAGCAAGGACTCCCGGAAATACTTCCACATCAGAAGACTAAACACCGAAATTCCGACGTGAAAAACTAACACAAAAGAGAGAGAAAATGACAAATGGCGAACACCTAACTCGACGACACGAAAAATAGATCGGAAAAGTCGCACGACGAAAAGCACCTTTCATTGTGTCGCCGTCGTTCACTGTTCCCGTATATAGCGTGTTTTGTAAACGAATAAAACGTATCGATTCATTGTGGCCACTTTCGACTCGAATATCTATCACGAGGTTAAATAACTGTCAGGTGAAGGGTCCCTGCTGCCGCCGATACACACCCTCTAGGGTTTAGTGCCGCCACCGAGAGCGAATTCAAAAGCATCTCGAAGAAATTCGAACATAAAAGGAACAAGGATGTCAGCAAAAATGAGTTGCTCGCGAGGAATCCGCTTTGATAGAAAAATATCGCAGATGTTTCGAAATGATGGATATATTTCTTCGAGGAATAACTGATGGGAAACGTGGACAAACAAATAAAAAGTAATGGGTATCGATACTGGGAGTATTCAGATGCGTGGGTTGAACGATGCGAGAGATATGAACTGAGATGTACCTTTGTTTGTGAAACAACTGAAGGTTTCACGATATACGGTCTTTTTTTCGAGAATAAATACAATTTAGTTGCCCGATATTCGTGATTTTGTCGTGCGTTTTGACGACAAGAGTATCAGGACTGATATTTTGAACTTGAATAGTATTTACATACCGAGACGAAGTGTACATAATTCATTCAAGAAAAATATATTGTTACTGAGGCCGAAAAACTATAATAAAATGGAAAATAAATCAATATTTGCAAAATTATTTAGACGAGTAGAAATTGCAAATAAAAGAACTACATCAAGCTTCCAGAAAATGGCTTCATCAACAATCATTGACAATTTCCTTCTTTTATTTTTATTTATTTAAAACCGTTCATTGCGTACGTAGTTGTTACCTGTCAGGTAATGACTTATTCAGAATACATATGTATTGACGGTTGCTTCCGGAATTGTTTTTTTAAAATGATGGGATATGTAACAGTTGACCTGACATATTTGAGCTCATGACTACATTTTCGTCCTAAAACCAAATTCAGAAAATTTTCGGTTCGAAGTCTTCATAAAATGGAACGGAAAATTCTACTCAGGAAATTTATTGTTTGACAGTTTGTGGATTGTATGTAGTTATATCCATGAAGCAAGCAATTGTTTCCCCTACTTTCTGTCATCCAGTGTCTCTGTGCTCATTGAAAATGAGGGATAACGAAGAATTTTTGTTCCACACTAGCAAAAATTACCGCAAGTAGCATGGTGGGCGTAGAAAACGTACACTAAGCAACTCGAGAATAAGACCAAATACGTGCGCTCGCGAATAACTACAGTAGGATAACGCCTCGTGCTCAATTTCCGCTCGTGCGTAATAGGCTACTTATCCTCCTCGTCGCGTAATATATTATTTCCAACGACGTCATAGGGTAACTTTCCGCACGGCTGTCAATGAGCCGTCAAACCCGTGAATCCTGAAATATTTACAAATGTGATTATTTACTGCTCTCTCTGATTGATATTATTCACATTAAAACTGGACTTAAAAAAAATACAGAAAATGAAAAAAATGTTGACGCCGAAAATGAAACCTACAACCTTGCGGTTATCTTATCAGATACTCTACCAACTAAGCTAGGTTAGGTTAGGTCAGAAGTGAGTGGGTCTGTTCGGCCCTCCACTGCAACCCACAAGGGTTTATTGTGGCTCACACCTATTCAAACTCGACCAAATAAACCCAGCTTCTTAACGAAGCCGATTAGTTTGTATGGTGAGTGATCTTTCAGGTCAGATGGTAAGAGTGAAGCCTTGCCAAACTCTGAAAACCTGATTCGGTCCGCAGCGGGGCAGGCACAAATTATGTGCTCTGCTGTTTCATCATTTTCTAGACAGAGACGATACGCTGTCTTCTGACAGTCCGATTCTCTGCATATGATGATTAAAATGACAGTGACCTGTGAGAAGGCCAGTTAGACATCGTAGTTCGTCCCTACTGTAGTCCAACAACTGTTTGGTTTCCGACTTCGAAGGGTGACTAAACGCCTTGGAATGAGCCAATCCTGGAAAATTTTGCCAGAAGTCCATAAATCTTCTTGCCATCCAGGTATTCAATGTTTGTTTGGCAAAGCCTAAAGCGATGCCAATGACAGGTTCTGGTCCGATGAAGCTGCTTGCAGCACCCTCCTTCGCAAGGGAGTCAGCAGCCTCATTGCCTTCCAGGCCAGTAAGGCACGGAATCCAGACCAGAGACAATTTGTTAAATCTTCCTATTGAGGAGAGTCGTTTTTGGCAATTTGTTACCAGTTTAGACGTTAATCGGTAAGAGCCAATAGCTTTCAGCGCTGCTTGACTTTTTATTGACTTGTATGTGAGGTTGGATTCTGTCAATCTCTCCGCACACAGTTCAATAGCATAAATTTCCGATTGAAATACGGTCGCATAGGTCCCTAGGCAGGTTGATATCTCTGTCCTGGGTTTGCGACTGAAAACACCTGCACCAGAACCAGAAGGTGTTTTTGATCCATCTGTGAACCAACAACTATCTGCTCTCAGTATTTCCTTCTCCCGGAGGATCCAGTCCTCTCTACTACCAACTAAGCTGATACAGATTAGAGTTCACGTTATCAGATATATGCACTTATAACTCGTAATTCAATTTACATTTATCTGATAAAATTTCTTGTTGTTTCCTTTAGTTAAAACAAAATCAGCATCGAAAGCCCAAAACTGATTAATTATTCAAATTCATTCATTTTAAATTCATGTGCACTCTCAATACACAACAACTCAATATACATGATCTGATACTTACATATTGATTAATTAAATATGTGGTCGTAGAAAAAATAGTGTACATTACTTGTGCGAAAGTGATTTTCAACACTCGTGAGATTTTCGCACTCGGCTCACGACTTGCTGAATATTTTTATTTGCCTAACTTTCCATAAATGCATTCATTACACATGCCACTCATATGTAATGAATCTCAATTATGTTTGATGAGGATCCACGAATAAGCACACACTGGAATATAAGTGGCAGTTTCGACTACAAAAATGGACTGTCTTAAGTTAAAGAGAAAGACGTCAAAAAAAGTTGATGCTTCAGTGGACGAAGTGGCTGAAAGGTAACGTTTTATATCTGGAAACAGGTGTGAGATCGTAGTTATTGGGAATGATTGAGTGCCTTTATGTATCCTATCCGTTCGGTACCGGGATAGTGTTGATTATTTCTTTCATTTATCAAATATCAGTCATCAACCAATCACACTTTTGTTTCCTGTTTGACGAGACCAATCAACACGCACCATTACGACTATTTGCATGGTGCACAATAGTCACCGACTATTCAGCATGATAATTATATCAAACAGCACGTGCATCTAACAGTACTTCAAATAAATCAACCGAAAACTAAGAAATAGATGGTGTAATCCAGTCTACAATCTTTCATAATATAGTAAGGAATAAAAATAGCGTATGAAGTCACAAACAATAATCGTTTTCAATTTTAATTATTAATTTATGAAGCTGGTGCTGTATCTGTTTGGATTTTGTTGATTGTTATTGATGAGTATTTTGAATAAATCATTCCAAATTTTTTCATTTTGTGAATATGTCTCTGATATAAGGAATTGGGTTCAATCAATAATCTTCATAAATATAACACGACCGTGATTAATAAGCTGCAATTTCGATTGCTGTTAAATTTCTCTTCTATTTATTAATTTGACTCGACAATATTTTGGCATCAATAACGCAGAGATGAAAGAACCCGAGCCTCGCCCCGAGCTTTGCTCTCGGGTTTTCATCAGATTATTAATGCCAAATTATATCACGTTAAATTGTTATAAAATACAGTCGAAATTTAGATGCAATCGAAATAGTCGACTATTTATCAGGGTCTTCAATATTTTGACAGGGTTAGGTAGTTTTGGATAACTATGTTGGTATATCCACGATAAAACAGATCTCAATTTTTCTATTGAGCAGAATGGCATTTCAAATAAGCCAAGTTCTATTGCGACCTGTTCATTTTATCGATGAACAATTGGTTACTTTCCAACCTTGAAGTAGGTCAGAAATCAGCACATTTTCAAAAGATTGTGGAAATAATGATTTCAGTTCTATTTACCACAGACTATCAGGAGTAAATATTACCTGTTACAGAACTACCTCTCTAGGAACTACCTCTGATTTGATTACATTGATGACATTATTGCTTACTTGATGATGGTTTGATTGATTAGACAATCTATATTATTCATTACTTTTAATCTGATTCCACAAATCCAGCCCAGTGTCTGAGATTGATAAAAAAATATTATTAATTTTTAAATATTTTCAATGATAACGACCCATCGTTAAACCACTAGCAGAAAATATAAAAAATTGCTTAATTTAATCTTGAATCTGTGGAGGTTTGAACTTCTTCTCCGAAGGGTGTCACTAAACCCCACTGAAGGGTGAATCCGACTGAGTTTGCAGAACAGTTGAATCACGAGACATAAAGATTATATTTGAGAAAGTACTGTTTGAACGTCATTATTTTGCGGTGGATAAATATTTGTTCTGTAGTTTTCTGGGTTTGTAACCTACCACAGTCTGAAAATATAAGAATTAATATTGGAATCTATACAACTGTAGAAGGGCAGATTTTTGAACTACCCCGAAAAGTTGCAGCGTTAATTGAAAAACAGTTCCTTCTGGAAAGAACAAATCCAAATAATCAGCAATTTTTCGTATAACTCAAATTTGATTTGTCCATCAAAATAATAACAAGAACTTATATATATATATATATATAGATATATATATATATATATATATATATATATATATATATATATATATAAATATATATTTATATATATCTATATATATATATATATATATATATATATATATATATATATATATACATATATATATATATATATATATATATATATATATATATATATCTATATATATATATATATATACATATATATATATATATATATATATATATATATATATATATATATATATAAGATACCTAACGGATAAAAACCCAGAAAATTCATCTTGCATATCAAAGATCCGTGAAAACATCAATTTCTACATAATACCGGGATGGGCAGGATACAACCTTAAAGAGCGGCTGACGACGATATAATCATCAATAATATCGGACCTAGTCGGATAATAACTGGAGAGAATCATTATAAATACCAGTTTCCATGGAGAACAGACAATTGATGTCTTTGTTTACTCTTGCTTGGTTACTTCGTAAGGGGAGTGATTGACCAGGACGGTATGTATATATATATATATATATACAAAACTCGGGAATTATATTTGGGACAGCAGCAAAAGCGAAAGTGTACTCTTATAACAATATATTTCCAATATTTCGACAATCAATTGTTGTCATCATCAGGGAGCTACAAAATAATGTTAATGAATGAAAATATGACATAGAATTTTTATCCTTACTTACATTGTTAGTGAGGATGGTCGCATGAGATGGTTAAAGAAGTCAGATGACACATAGTAAAATTGTTATAAAACATTGATACGTATCAGTACAACACATAAACACATTAAAAACTATAATCTTCTTATTTTAATGAAAAGGTGCAGTGACAAACACCATGTGGAAATGATGAAAAAGGATTGAAAATTTTGTGGTTATAAAGGCGCTAAAGGTTATTTGTCAACCTTCGTCAATCACGGATTATGATTTGCATGCAACAAAAAATGCATTGAGTATTCAAAACTGGTATGTACCGCTGTAAATCGATCATCGAATACCCACACACGCCCGGCTTATCGAAAATTAATGAGCGTATAACAGTTTAATGTGTTTCCTCGAGTATATTACTTATAGACCGGGAGGTCATGACAGGTGACGTTCCACCATTTTTTCGTGCATGCCTTTTAAGGCTTGATAACTAACCCTAAAATATCAAAGATAGTCGGGGTTTTAGCCCCCCCGCGCGTCCTCTTCATAAGGAAAAACGATTTTTTTTCTGTACAGAATTTTCCGGAAATTTTTCACCGTTGGTCCTACGAGGGGTGCATGCCAATTCTTTCATAGTGTTTTTATTACAAAAACTTCAATTCTTCACATCGGCATGTAATTTGAAAACACGGAATTTTCCTTAATTTTTTTTCAGGTTTTCATAACCCTTTGATCATCTTGGGCCGCTGCGGGGTGCATGCCATCAATTATTAGAGCTTCAATTCTTCCGTATATTACGATGGCATGCAGTAAAATATCACGGAAAAACACGAAAATTCGCTACAGAAAGAAAAGCGTTTTTCCTTATGAAGAGGACGCGCGGGGGGGCTAAAACCCCGACTATCTTTGATATTTTAGGGTTAGCTATCAAGCCTTAAAAAGGCATGCACGAAAAAATGGTGGAACGTCACCTGTCATGACCTCCCGGTCTATTAAACGTTTTGATATGTAACACATGAAATTACAGCATAATAAAATAAACGGCGGGACATTATCTCTGAATGGGCGCAACTGTACAATTTCAACCGTTTCTTGTGAACGAACTACTTTATTTTATTATTATAACATCGTTTCACATCGCAGTATGGTTCGTTCTTGGGCGAAATGGTCTTTCGGAAAATTTTATTAGTTGGTTTTTATGGTATTTTTCGAACTAGTTCGTCTGGCGAGTTTAGAAATGAAGGAAATCAATTTCACAAACACAACGCCTTGCTGTTCACGATAATATTTTCATTGCCCATTCAAGAGTTTTTTGACAAAACATATCAACAGCAAGAAGCCTGATTTTATTTTGTGAATTCGATTTTTTCGAGACTTTCAAATTGAATGTCGTTAAAGATATCACGAATACACCTATATATTGTGTTATCTTTCAATATGGACTTGACGTCACAGAAAACCAGACGTCCAGAATTTTTTTTGAGTCTCTAACGGCAAAAATAACGTTCCCGAAATATTTTGAAATCAATCATACAGAAAAAACATCCTCAGGATTTGTTTCTTGGGGGTTCTTGGGGGTAAAGTTAATATGGCTATAGATCTTAGCAAAATATCAACATCTACGAGAGGGATGTCAAGAAACATATGTGAATCAGTGAATATGCAATATACAAAACAAACTTTGTTTTTTGGGGCAGCCGGAATCATATTGTCGCTAGATGTCATGAAAGCCACATTTTGAAATTCATGGGCTTGAAGTTTATGGCTCAAGGAGGCATCTAGTATCTGACTGAGAACAGAGGTGTTGTTCAAAAACCAACGGGTCCAGCAGAGTATTGAGTTTCAGGCAAATAGATTGGTGAATCAATTTCTTCTTTCCGATCGTGGATAGTGGATGAGATGAAACTATAAACGAAAAATGACTAAAACCCTAATCACCATTGATTGCCATTGTCAACTCACTCGATAAATATAATTTTTCACATGGGTAGTTGTTTTTTAGCGATGGAAAATATTAAACACTAACAAGTCTTGCTTGGATGAAGTAATTCTTCTTCAAATTTGTATTCAGTGGCCAACAAAATTTGCATTGAGTTCTAAACATTTGGAATACATGGTATCAATAAGTTCTTCTTTGCTTCCCTTCCAGCCCATATCGGAAGGAGTTATTCCTGCTGAGTGAGCCAACAATCAGTGGTTGTTTTTGCAATAACTACTTAAAGCGATAGCTGAAAGTTGAAGAACTCAACAGAGATATTTGATTGCCAATTACGGACCTAGCTGACTGACATGTTTCTTAAAAAATCAGCGATAGTTAATGATTGCATATAGTTTGATTCGTGATTATACATCGTAAAAATGTTCAACATTCACTGTATCGATACGTTTCTTGTTGAGTCTGCTGATAGGAAATTGTCGGTTATAATTGCACGAGTGCATAAAAATTACCGATAATTTTGCAAGAAAGCGTGATATCTAAAAATTGTAAGTTTATTTTCATATTTTGGCGAAAGTGCCCGAGTCCGAAGGCTTTTTTACAAAATATGAAAATAACCGAATGCAATTTGTATAAGATATCACGTTTGAATGCAAAATTATCTGTTCATTTTTATGCACGAATGTAATTCATTGGAATATTTCACGAATAAAGAAATTATCAAGGAAATGTTATTTTTTGCTCATTTATACTTTCCTCTATAGATTGTATGGGGTACTCACCTAAACGCGAAATGTTTTTCTAATTCTGAAGTCTATCTGACATTTATTTGTGTTGTTTACTGACGTCTAGCGATACGGTTTCAAATGTGTTGTTATGGTGACTTGATACAATGCAATTACCGCTGTGAGTTTTCGATAATTGCATTGCTCTTATGGGACATTTTATATACGAAGGAAATATTCGGCTTAAACGACACGTGGTCGTGATAGACCTTACTTCAAATACTGAAACAAACTAGACACCGATCTCCAAACTAAGAGTATTCATGAAAAATGTTGTATTTGAACTGAAGCTTGAATGGATGAATAGATTTGGAATTTCATTAGGAATTTCGAATATGACCTATGATAATTTCATCAAGGTTCCACAATGATTCAAGACAAGTTAGTTATCTCTTTGAGATAGGGGTTTACCTTTTGATTACATAGATATATAAAAAGTCAGGTTGAACTATGAAATTATGGCAAAGAAAACGGGAAACATTCTGAAAAACTGTTAGAACTAACGTAATTCTTTTCAACTTGGTAATTTTATTCGAGTAAACTTTGATAAGAAAATACTTGGTACTAGTACAAATTATAAATGAAAGACTAAAAAGAGATTGCGCTCAACATCATTAGGTATAGAAATGGAGTTTGTAATACCGCATTCAAAAGCAGAAAGAACACTTTTCTATACATTGTGGAAATAACATTCGGAATTGCCTCAACAAATAACGTTACAAATAGCAAACCAACAAGTTTATATTTATTTGTATACTCGGTATTTCTATCCACAAGGAAATATACTGCTGAACTGTTTCTAAAGGTGGATGTTTAGAATTCCCTCTACTTCTGCAGATTGTATTTGACGGTGGCGGAAAGTTTTTACAGGAGCGAACACGTTGATAAATAAATGTATCGAGAATTCGAACCAATAAAGAACTTTGAATCGAAAGTGAAATAGGCAATATATTTTCGTGTTCTGGAAGCTTTGATGGTGCGACCTCAATGTTTTTAAATCGTAACGATAGAAGCTTGTAAAGAAGCTTCATATTCATTTTACTGTCACTGCTTCGAAAGAGAAAATATTTGAGAAATGATATACGTTACGATGGAATTCTGGAGTTTGAACATTTGGATTGCATTTTATTATGGGTCACAAACTGAACCTAGTTTGACGCCAAAAAGTTTTTTTCACAGGACATGAAAATGTCTGAAACTGTATTCGATAGACATGATTTTTCAAAATATGACCCTTCAGACAGAAATAATTATCGATCCAACTCATCATTGAGGGTCCCTGATCAATGACTAAAAACTCTTCAATCCCAACAGATTCATCTCAAGGAGTTTATTCACTCCAGCCGCATCATACCAATTCACGATTTGATTCGTTTATTTGAGTATGGAATTGCATTCATCAACTATTCAAGCATAATATAATATTCATCCAGATGAAACCATATGCTTCATAGTAATATTCATTGTTTATGTTTAGTTTCTGAGTTCATTTTTCTGTGCCGTTGGATATTTCAAAATTTTGAAATTGTCATTGAGGGTTTTGAAGTTACGTTTGAATTTGCTTCATTTAAAAACGATATATTGGGATATATACAATGTTTGAAAACTTCAAAAGGTCCAACAGCGTGAATAAATCGTAAATTTATATGTATATCAATAATTTCAAATCATTCATCCAATCAGGATATGAAAAAATTATCAAAAGAAGACCGTGAATTTGAGATGAACTTCGTTGTTACTCTCACCTCAAGAAGTGGTATTGGTTCGGGCTTCCATTGACTATATGGATAACTTTATTAAAACCTGTTACAAAAACATGAATTTTTTTTGGTCAACTAATGAAATTCAATGTTTTCATTGACAAAAATTATCTTTAATTTTTATTCTTTGGGCAAAAAATTCTTATCAACATTTTTCTTTGGATTTGACTGCTTCATTTGATTTTAATTTCTCAAGTTTTTCATCTTTACAGCAGGTTTCAATGTAGTTAATAATATAGAGAGTGGAATTCCGAACCAATACCACTCAGCAAGTAACATTATTATCAACCAAATTCAAGCAAATCCCACCTTGATGACATTATATCAGCATAGATTCAGGAACAAACATTCTACAAAAAATATTTCGATTGATAGAACTGAAGTGAAAAATCGAAATATGAAATGAATGATGTCAAATGATCAGTACCCCGATGCTCTTTCAAACTGTGGAAACTGTCTTCTGGAATGTTATGATACCACTCCGAGTACCACTCGCAAGGATCGATAACCTCAGAATCTTTTTAGACAACTCAATGGATGCTCAATAACTGGGTACAGATGGCGAGGGTTTGAACATAAGAACATTTTTCATAAGCTCTTCTGGTATAATCAGATCGTATACTCGAGTACACGAAAGAAAAGGGGACTAAAAAAGTCTCAAAAAATATCTGATGAAGTTTATCTTCCACTTGAATGCAAATTTGAGGAATTTACAACCATTTCCGAAACAACGCTACGGGAAGGTGGAAATTCAAGTAATTCATTCTTAATCTGACGTTTGAGTGGGTTCAACCCCTATGCATTATAAACATATTTCAGAAATGATTTCCTTGTCTCATTCAACGCATTGCACATACAAAATATAATTTAGGTTATTATTGTATATCGGACTTTCGGTTTGCATATCAGACTATTATGTATCAGACATTCTAGGTCATTAATTATCATGAAAGTGAAAAACGAACTCAATAAAATGAAAAAATATGTTTGGAATTCATATCTCTCTGTAAGCACATATGTTAACATTTATTATTTTACTTTTTGTCAACTGAGCACTCAAAGAAAAACCAAAACCTGAAAAATTCTACCTTCGGAACACTTCTGAAAATCGACTTATACATTTTTGCAGCACCCTTCTGAGCTGTACCAACAAGTGTATAGAAAAACTTCTTAGGTCCCAAACGACCCGCTCTTTATTGACTGGAGCTTACAATATGAATAGTGTTTATGAATTTTGAATTGAACTGACCGATTCTTGACGACAATCCATATCACCAAAAATATTACACTTTCCTGTACGATTCTCCCCGACAATGGGTTAACGAAACCTCGACACGTGTTTCGCTGTACTATAGCTATACTCACATATTTTTCTTGTGATTGTAGCTATCTCAAATTGGTAGTTATAATTGACGCGGATACCGAAAACATTTTTTACTTGTCAAACTCAGAATATGCTTTTGTTGGAACACACTCTCTACTTGCAAAGAGTATGGAATACATTTGGGCAAGTTGAAGGTCACCCTGTATCATTTGAACTAGTATCCCTTTATGATATCTGTACTTCGAGCGGTGTTTTTACGTGTGAAAAATTTGAGGCAGCCTTTAGAAGGCTCGTATCAAAATTATTGTTGAACTTGGCGAACGCAAGTTCTGGGTTCCACATGAAATACCACGTAGCATGTAACTACGATTTGTTTCACCTCAAATTCAACTTTTCGTTTCAATGGCAAACTGTGAAAAATTGGTCCAAAAATTATGTTAGTGCCGCCCGATCTAACTGTAAGCTATTTCTTCTGTACGTTAGCCCTATGGTCATGTTGCTAAAATACCAAAAGATAGGTGTTCTGACACGATACGGTTCTGATGACAAAAAAGTGTGATGTAGAAAATCAATATGGAGGAGAGTTGTCTATCTTCTATAGATATTTTCTTCTGAATCGTTATCAATCGATCCACCCTTGGCAATATCTGCACGGTTGACTCGACGAGTACAGAATTCCCAATCCTTTGTTTTGAATTTGGAGACCTATCGAACATATCTTGCTCAGGGATCTGTTTTCAATAGAACATCTGAGCTTTGGAACTTCTTGCCGAGGGAGGTTTTTCCTAAGGCCTACAAACTTCAAAAATTCGAAGTTAATGTTAATTCGTGTCTCCTGTCCCTTTATTGACGCGGTGTTTCTTTGAACATTACAGGGCTTCCCTTTCGTGTGAATATGTATGTAAAAAACGATGAATTACGATGACTATAAACGATAAGTTTTGGAACCTTTGGTGTGAAAGTTGAAACATTTCCTAGAGATCAATTACCCTAACACCAAAATGATATTTTCGCACTCGACGCGCTTTGCTAACAAGGTTAGCATCTTCAGGAGAAGAAAATTAATATCAATTTTCTTCTCCTGAAGATGCTAACCTTGTTAGCGAAGCGCGTCGAGTGCGAAAATATCAGTTTGGTGTTAGGGTAATTGTATCTCAACTAGTTATTCGGCGGAACAAGGTCATAACATGAGATGAAAAAAGGCATATGAAATCTGAGGCTCTGTCGAGAGCAGAGGATGATCGTGATAGACGAAGATACCGACGGTAAAACCGAAACGAAACTTGTATTACGCATCCGCGGAACGTCACGAAGTCGAATTCCACGCGAAATATTAATTCCCGATCCAGCAGCGTCTGTTTGCCTACTTCGCTCCTACTTCCGTATAATTTAACTTCCAGATAAGTCTTTAAAGCCGCCGCTTTTCGGCGAGACCGGGACGCCGCCGCCGGCCGCCCCCGCAGCCGGCCCGTGGTTCCATTGTGCCGTAAAGCTGGAGACACGGAGGAGGAAATTCGTCGTTGAACATCGGAATCGCGGAGGACAAAAAACAATCGCAAGATTATGAGTTCTCGTGCAGAAAATAATCAGTGTTGAATGATCCGATAAAGACGGAGATGGTTCATTCCACGAAGAAACGGAAGATGAATGCTTCAAAAGTACTTTCTCTCTTGACCACATCACTTATATTCTACACGATGATTCAGTACCTTGCAGTCAACTCCTTCAGCAAGATGACGGAGAACTTCTTCCTGAAGCATAGGGTTAGGATTCCTCCCATTTCTCATGAACAATACCATCAAATCATTGAGTTAGATTCCTTTGGCTCTCATGGGAGCAATGTTTGTCTATAGCGCTGTTATCTGATAACAGCAAAAGGCGAAGGCCTACCATTCTATCAGCTAGCAGTGTCACCCTTTCTCGGTCTTTAGACATTCCTGCATGTTCGAACGTTTCACTACAAATACACGTTTTTTCGGAACATTTGGGTGAAGATCAATCGTGAATAGTTATTATTAGTTTAAAATAGTTGTTAGTATTAACGTGTTTTCAATTCGAATATATATAAGTACGCTGGTTTATTACACAGCATGAATCAGCAGCATTAGAGCTTCGAGGATAACACCAAGCAGAGCTAGGGAGGTTATGATCGATCTTACTCTTTATTGACATGCTTCAATCAATCAAACAAAATATGCTTCATTGTCAAAGATCCATTCTCATTGACCAAGCTGGTATAAAGATCAAAAGTAATTATATATACAATTACAGTATGATAAATAATACGATAAAAGTTAATCATGATCTAAAAATATTCACCAAACTAATTCAAGATAATGGAAAATTATAATATATGGACAGAGATAGAAATAGTGAAGTATGCTTGTAACATTATTTTGATCATACAACGAGGTATATTTAATTATATCTCCAACACAAGGCACAGATTGCGAATGACTAGCTTTTGTCAGGAAGGTAAGGGCGTGAATTACCGCTACTTGGAAATTCCCAGAAATTCAATATATGGCACTGACAATGAGTCTGGTTTAGAATGTTGTTGATGGAAAGCCATCGACAGAAAAACAGACAAAGTCATTCTTGAACCAATCCTTGCAGGAAGACTTCATTGTGTTGGAAGAGAGGATCTCAAACATACAAATGAACATGCAAATATTACATAAATATTGATTATGTTAGAAAATGTTCGTCAAAAATGGATAACTTGATATAGAGAGTTGAATATAAAATTGATTGAATGTCTGATTTGCTGAAAAGAAACTTCAGCGGAATTGAAATATGTGTACCCAACAATAATGGTAATAATAACCAAGGATGAATGCATTCAAACCTGTTAAATATTTTATGTACTATGCTGAGTGAATTCGTCACTCCAGTATGATTTTTTTTTCGGTTCCTCTCCAGAAACTGTCCATACAGCTTCTTGATAATATGAACGGCTTTACAAAAGAAGCTCCACAAGTTAATGCCATGAACTCAGCGATCTTCTTCATTTCCCCAAGGAAGAATTTTACAGTCAAGGAGGTCTCAACTATCCTTTGCATTCCTTCAATCCTTCATATTCCTTCACTATCCTTCAGAAAGTAATTTTTATCTTAAATATTATTCAAGAAAGTCTTTACTTCCTTCACAGTAACCAGAAAGGTCCTTACTTTCTTCATATCCTGGCAGAACTCGAAAAAAAAAGATAAATGATAAAACGTGTTCCGACCAAAATAATTCTATGTCTATAACTTCTCGTGAAGCGAATTGAAATCCACCCAAAATGATATTTCAGAGGAATTCCCAATAAATTATGTTCGAATATTTACCTGACAAATGGATGGACTCTCGATACTTTTTGGTCAGGTCAATCAAAATTACTCAACAGTTAACACACACGAGTTCGTCAAAGTGTTACCAGGGTAGAAATGGTCGTCTGAGGACTTCTGTCCTCTTCAACGCAACTTGGAAATTCAAATTCCATTCATTTCATTGTTACCGATTTCACAAAACAGTAATCTGCTTCGAGATCACAAGAAGTAGTAAAGTAAAAGACGAAATGCTAACTTATATTGTCCTCCATAATATTATAGAAGGCAAATTATTACCACATTCAACTTCTGTCAAAAATGTATACTATGGTTAACAAATCCAAATAATCGAAAAAAATCAATGATATGATATCCCTCAATGCGTCGGACAAATATTTGGATGAAAAATCTTTGGCCAATTGTGGAAGCAAATTCCGGATGAAGGTTTCAATTCCATGTTGGTGAAAAAAGATGACAGATTTTTGAACAAAGATACGATAACATGACTCATTTTGTTACAATTATCAATGGTTATTTGTATAGTGTGAGTCAATCGACCCTCATTCATTATGACTAAACTGTGTGATTTGCTATTTGTCAATCCGAAAACTATTCAAGGTTAGCAAGATCATTTCGTGGCTAGTCTAATCCCATCTAACTCACACAAGTAACTCAAAATTCCGTTGGAAACGCAGATATAGTAAATGAAGGGACGAACCAGTGAATAAGTCTATGAGTTCTTCACTTGTGGCTCAATTTGTAGGTCGTCACAGATGTTTTCAAAGCACCCAAAACTCAACACGATTGCGTTCATGGCAATGGCCGAAAATGGCCCCCCAAACCCAGAAAAAAGGGGTTTCCCGCCAATATCTGGCTAAAAATACGAATTAGTGAATTTTCGTTCATACAAAAATTAAAGATCGTCTCATTATCTACAAAAATGACCTTCATCATTTTTTCCAAAAACTCAACAGTTTTCGAGATAAAGGGACCCAAAACTCTCCTCATTTCAGCTGCTGCTTTCTCTATAGGAATTCTGTTGTCTTTGCATTCGCTTGGAGGCGGGCGGACGAATTGTTTCATAACTCAGGCAAAAACTGACATTTTCAATGATTCAAAGTTCAAGATAATGAGGAAACCCCTAGCTATCATTCCATGTATTTCGAAGTTTTTTCTTATTTGGCAAAAACGTTTAATAAGCTGTGAAAGTTTTTTTCCGCACCATTTCGACACTGTTTCATTAATTTGTTTACATTTTTTCAAAAATAGTTTTATTCGGGAATTTTTCTTTATAATGGGTCCTTGGGGGGTCTTGAATGATCTCTGAATTATTTTTTTGTACTTTCCCCGCGTTCTAATAAATGATCCATTTGTTTATTTACATTTTTCATGCGATTTCGGAGTTATGTAGAATCTGCGGAACAACCGCGAATTAAAAATTATTAGCCATTTTATCGACTTGCCATGCACATCGTTATGAAGCCAAGATGATCTAGTTTCCGAATACATATATATTTTTTATGGCTAGTAATTTTTTAATTCGCGGTTGTGCCGCAGATTCTACATAATTCCAAAATCGCATGAAAAATGTAAATAAACAAATGGATCATTTATTAGAACGCGGGGAAAGTACAAAAACAATTCAGAGATCATTCGAGACCCCCCAAGGACCCATTATAAAGAAAAATTCCCGATAAAAGACTATTTTTGAAAAAAATGTAAACAAATTAATGTAACAGTTGTCAAAATGGTGCGGAAAAAAACTTTCACAGCTCATTAAATCATTTTGCCAAATAAGAAAAAAACTTCGAAATACATGGAATGACAGCTACGGGTTTCCTCATTATCTTGAACTTCGAATCATTGGAAAATGATTCCTATTCCTATAGAGAAAGCGGCAGCTGAAATGAGGAGAGTTTTGGGTCTCTTTCTCTCGAAAACTGTTGAATTTTCGGAAAAAATGATAAGTGTCATTTTTGTAGATAATGAGACGATCTTTAATTTTTGTATGAACGAAAATTCACTAATTCGTATATTTAGCCAGATATTGTTTTGGGTCCTTTGAAAACATCTGTGACGACCTACAAATTGAGCCACAAGTGAAGAACGCATTGACTTGTTCACAGCTTTCCCTAGTTTCGGATCTTCAGTTACAGGACTAATAATCGAACGGTAATGCCAGAAACGCCACACGCATCGAAGGTCGTAACACCGAAAAGGAAATCGCAGGTAACTTATCAACTTCGCCCGAAAGTTTCTTAGCCACTCTTCCCGCCATTTGGCTTCCTACCACGTAGCGATCTACATTATCCGAGGGAGTAAATCTTTAATAAGTTTGTTGTTTTTACACCATTAAATACCGCACTCACCTCATTCGTATTCCAGCGGTGCCTCTGCGTGGGAAAGTGGTCAGCTCGGGGTAAACTTTCCAGGTTTTCGGGCAGCTTGATGGGCTCTCCGTCTGAAACAAACCATGTCGATACATTATGTCTGAATGGCCTTCTGATGGACTTTTCTGTCGGATACGTCGAAAAGGGAAGAGCTCCAGAGAGAAGTTTACGGAAATGTTCTTTGCTTTGGTTTGGATAGGGGGCTATGAGATAACAATATTATAGAGGCAGTTCAGAGACATTGGAAATAACAAAATAGATAAAAAATTAGCGAAAGTGCTTGGTGACTTGCTCAAAGCCGTAGGTGGACCAAATTTTGAAAATAATGCAATTGTAGACATTTTTGTTGACATCTTTCCCTGAAAAAAAGTAAAATAGTATATGAATTATACACACGTATTTTGTTAAGTGTTATTCCTTATATGAAAGTTTTGCATTGATATGGAGAAAAAAGGGCAGAGAAATGTCAATTTAGTCATGTCAGATCAGCTAGAAATCAATATTTTGAGAAGATTTGGTTTCCGAGCCATTTTCAAGGCTGAGTGACCTTGCGTCTAGGTCTGAGTCGTTTTACTAACTGGGTTTCATCATTGGAAATCAAGGATCGTTGATTTCAAGTATATATATATATATATATATATATATATATATATATATATATATATATATATATATATATATATTAGATATAAAGAGTAAAATCATTTTGTGTGAGTCATCAGTTCTCTCCCATCTGAACTACTCAGATATAATCTATAGTCCTGCCACAATTAAAAAAGTTTTCAGTCGCTTACAAATGGTTCAAGGTTTATGTTAGGGTTTTATTCATACCCTGAGAAAACGCTTAATATACATGGGAGGCAGATATTTCACAGTTACAAATTATTTGATCGCATAATACAAAGAACCCACCGTGTCTTCATGAAAAAATTACTCTTCGAACTGATGCTCATCATTTGGATGTTCATTTCAAGACAAGACTTACTCAACTGCTACGCACAATGAGTCAATTCCGATCGTCATATTCTTATGCCATAACAAGTCTTCACAACAGGATTATGAACGATTTGAAGAATTTGTCCATTTCTAGTTTCAAAAAGACACTAGAAAAATCCAGAAGAATTTTTCTCCTTGTTTCAGACAAATGATTTGTTTGAATTATTCATTCCCTGCATTTGTATCTGAGTTACTTAAAAATGATAAGGTGTTCAGTAATTCAATTCTTTTTTGCTATCATTTTGAAAATTTCACACTTTTGTATCACCTTGCCTTTATTTGTTGGTCTAAAATTATCATGTACTGAAAATGTTTTTGTCGCAAATATACTGATGGATTCAGGGAAAAAACTCCTGTAATAATTTAGGAACTGTTTCCGAAAAGAGCCTTCATAACTGAGTAGTTCTTTCAATTCAGTTACCTATAGCAACCGATGAAATATGGAAATAATAAACGATAATGATGGACAATTTTCATTTCCGATTTATATCGCCATACTAGATATTCATCAATATTAATTCCACGAAATAGATAACTGTAATTGGATGGTTTTCAATCAATTTTAATAAGTGATTTGAACTCAAAAAGAGATTCATGTGGGATTATAATTCGAACGGTAAATATGGAATGAATCGTTGAATCCCATACCAGAATCAAATAGAGACTCGTTGCGAATACAGTAGTCGGGATTATATATGTATTACTTGAATCACACAGATGAACGAGCATTATTCAGAAACTTTTCATATTCATCCGGCTTCAAAATACAACGTTTTTCGTTTTGGATGTCATTCATTTAGACGAAATGGTCCACAACGAATGTTTTATTTTGATGATAGAGATGAGAGATGATTACATTAAATGATCTGTTCGATCATGATGGTTTCATCCTGAAGAAATACATGTAATTTAACAATGTCAATGTTGAAAGCGTTGAAAGTAAATTCACAGTACAAGAATGAACTATAAATAATTGAAGACTGTACTGTAACTCAAAAAGAAGTGTTTATTCAATTAAACGTACAATTAGTGAAACTACAATTATGATAAGAAACTCTAAGGCCGCTTCCAAAAAGTCACAATTTTGCAATATCTGCTAATGTCATGATTATTTATGTTCATCATCGACTTCAACATTGAGTAATTCGACCAAAGCGTTGACGATTTCCATATTTTGGACTTTTCTTCAAAGTATGCAAGAAGCTTTTTTTCACTGGCCTCCTTGTCACTGACATTTTTCCGATCACACCATTTCAAGAAACGATCGTATGAAAACTCGTACTGTCGCTTTGACTTACTAGGCAATAATTCAAAAGCAGCTTTATTGGCAGCTTCTTCAATTTCCGGCGGTAGAAATTCATTTTCTGGATCACTTTCCATCGAGGAACGAAGGAACGAGAAAGAATAATTCGTGATTTATTGACGTCAGTTGTCAACAAAGACACATAAACAAATTCTGTTTTTGATTACCTTGGCAACTTGTTTCATAAATAGATTAGATGATTGTATTCAAAACTGATAATCTCGAAGCTATTATTTTATCAATTAATTAATGTAAAATAGGTAAGCGTTAATTTGGACTCAATGGTGTCTGTAGAAAAAATAGTATATGATATACCTGCTAAAAGTGATTTTATTTTGTTTGAAGGGATGGAACACTCCGCCTTCGGCGTCGTGTCCCGAACTTCCCTTCTCACAAAATAAAATATCACTTTTAGCACTTATATCATAAATCACTATTAGAACTGTCAGTGAGACAATTCAATAAAGTATTATCTGGAATCGCGAAAAAAAGTTAGGTCGTACTTTTGGCAAAAGCAAAAGTATTTAAAATCACACATTTTCATAACCACTTTTATAAATCCTAACATTTTGTCCTGGTCATGAATTGGAGGTGAAGAACTCATCACAAACCGACCAAGAGTATTTCAAATTTTAAATCGTCATCGTCAAAAAAATTCTCCGTATGTTTCGGACCGGATTATCCCCCGAACCAGAAACCCCAACCTCGAGACATCCATTTCACAGAGACTATTCTTTCATATATCACGATTCAGCAGCAAAAATACCGCTGTCAATTGTCCACTAACATAAACTAAGGGATGATCCGCGTCTACAAAGTGAAAGATTCCGACCGGTGAGCTGCTTACGATCCGACTCTCCGAAGAGGTCACATGCTCAGACCTCTTCTAAGCTGGCTTTATGTATCCCGCACGACCCTTCGTGATAGATGATCGGCAACAATACAATTTATATCCGGGAAGCCGGAGATATTGGTGCTGCGAGGCGTATTTTTGTGGCAAGGAATAACATGAGCACGGTAAAGAAGTAAGAGTGGAGAGTTTTCGTAAGAAGAGTTCGTTCTGTGATAATATTCTTGGATGTCGAATTGAAGTGATTGGAATATTTAACTTCTCTTATCGCTACGTGTAGTGTAAAAATAGTGTTTTGTGCAAGAAGAGTGGATGCTGTCCAAATCCATTCAAGTTGAAGTAAAAATCATGAGGAGACACAAATGGAGGTTGCTCATAGCGGATTTGGAACTCAGAACTTTCTATTGAAAAATCCAAAATTTTTCTATCACACCAACACGATGGCGATCGAGGGAATTGAACGAAACTTTTTATAACAATATGGTCCTATTTTCTATCAGTTTCACGATAAAATTGTTCTAGGTTGTAAGCAGAGTTGGACTTACCGCTATGATACAATTTTTGATTATTTTCAATACGTTCGAGGTGAACAAATATATTGCCGTTTAGACAAGAGTGTATAAAAAATCGCCAGACTGGAAAACTGTCCTTGGCTAAACTAGAAATAAAATGGCGATTTGGAAGATTCTCAGGTTTCTGCCTCTCAGGGGCTGTGCCGCCAGGCTCATGATGCTTTTTGGGAAATCCGCTGCTGGTTGTTATGTGCATCATATAATGAAATAAATTTTATCATGGAAGTTGTGAGTTGAGTCATTCTGATTTTTGTAACTTGGGGCATGTTTATATGCAGGTTAGATAAAGGAATAGATTCTGCTGAATCTCATGTCGAAGTTGATTTACAATGTCGGTTATTAAGATTTTTAGGTCAGAAAAAATGAAGACAATTCATAAACTACTCTTCCGGGACAGACTGTAATAATGATGCTGTTCCAAAAAATCTGCACCGCTACCCGGTCTAACAACAATAATGTATGTACATATCGGAGAGGTTAGGAAAAACCGATCTTCTGGCACCTCGGATTTTATTTAACATTTCAACAGGTGCTACTCTAATATATAATATATATACTACTATATACCGATGCTTATCTGTTCATGAAATTATAAATTTCCTCCAGAAATTCGTCTTTCATTACGCAAAATTCCAGTTTTTCTAGTTCAATGTGGGAAAAGTGATTTCGAAGTAGAATCTGCTTCAGTTCTTCCAACGATCCTGCAAATTCAGAAAAGGGTTGTCAATTGCAAATTTCGATTTTATATTTAGGAAATGTACTTGAGTCAGTTCCCAATAGATGGCCACAGAAGATCAGATTTTACTAGTGACATCAGAACTCAACTTCAGGATCAGTTTAGTTTGTAACATACAATATCAGTTAGTTTCCACTGGAGAAAGCTATATTTGGCTAATGCTTTTGCATTCAATCGAAATAAATGAATAAGGAAAGAATACATCTGCTCTTAGCAATGTAACTGATGACATACTCAGGTCACTTGATAATAATGAGATTTGTGTGCTGATCCTAATTGATTTCTCGCGAGCTTTCGAAATGTTAGATCATTCAATATTGCTGTTTATTTTGCACTTCATAGGTTTTAGTAGGGAGGCAATCCAATCTCTCAAATCATATCTCACAGACAGGAAGCAGCAAGTTAAAATAGATAATGTTATTTCAGGGAGTCTGATCATAAAACAGGGAGTTCCACAGGGAATTATTCTAGGGCCGCTGGTGTATGCTATTTACACGTCCAATCTCAGAAACATCAAATTGAAATAAACGCCACTGAATCTTGTGCAATTATTTTTGGAAACGAGGGCCAGAAATGTGCATCGCGAAACCAATTGAAATTGGGGATGGGATGATACACTAGACATAAGCGATCCTGTCAAAAACCTTGTCCTATTCATCGATTCCAAATTGCGTTTCGATAAGCATATCACTCAAAAATTAAAACCAGCTTACTGCTTTTTGAAATTCATGTATCCACATCGTGAAAGTTTGATGCTCACCGAATCCAAAAGGTTCGAAACTTATGTCTTTGACTGATTCATGGATTGAGGAGGAGAGATAGAATATCACATAATCTCAATGAGATGGGCTGGTTGAGTATGTATAATAGGCGTAGCTTACACTCTCTCTGTTTCTTTCATAAAGTACTTAAAACAAAAAATTCTGGTTAACTTGCTGAAAAATAATTTGAATCTGAGAAGGAGGAATGGAATTGATATACCACAACATAGGAAAGCAATTTATGAAGTAAGCTTCTCATATCAAGTTGCATCGGCCGGTCACTTCTTGGATATACCAAATCATTCTTCATCTATCGACTCTTTCAAAATCAAATGCAAACGCTTGCTACTACTGAATCAATAATCTCTTTTAATCGCTTATGAATCACAGAGATAGTCATTAGTTATACATACAGAAGTCAACAATTGTTTTTCTTTTTTTTTCTTTCTGTACTAGGTTATGCTATTTTTCGTTCATTTTAGGATTGTGTGGAAGAATTGGTCATCAGACCTAACACTTTACCCTTTGTCTGCAACATTATTGCTTTTTTGAATCCTGTATTCTGTTTTTCTGGGGGACAATAAAATTATTACTATTATTATTTGACCGAATCGATATAACCTCTACAAAAGTTTTCATTTTGTCACTTTTTCTATCAGACATCGAAATTAGATACATCTCATCATTCCGTCAGTCCGAACTTTGTTCGCAACGTTGGAAGGGAACGAAGCACACAGGACGAAATAAATGGCAAACTGTCAATACGACTTTCCTCCGGAGCGTTTACACATCAGTCGCGTCCTCGAATGTAATATTCAGCATTTCCTTTATAGCACCCCTTTTGTCTGAACGGTCGGTATTGGACGTGTGATTTTCGAATTCAACAAGCGTTAAAGCAACGCCATAACGTCGAGTGAACATATTTCGATCCGCAGGGATAGAGAAATGGAAGGATGCGTGCATGAAGTGCACTTCTCTTGAGAAGCAGAATGTTTGATTGAGATTATCACTCGACGCTGCATTCTTTGAAGAGCGTAAGATCGACGCATACAGAAACGTACAGAAAGGAGCAAGCACCACTGAAGCCTGCATCGTAGGAGTTCACGATATATTTTTTTTTATGAGGTGAACGCTGAAAAGTCTGCACCACATGAAAACTATATTCAAAAGAATATTCATTTTCATAGATGGGGGAATATGCTTAAGTCTAATTTTATATTTTATCGCAGGAGATTCTTCATCACAGAAACGCTCACTTCATTGGAACATAGTAGAAGTGTCGGAGACTTGTCTCTCTTCTATAGATACTTTCACGGTAGATGCTCTTCCGAATTGTTATCAATTGTTCCCCGCTTGGCAATATCTACACGGATGACTCGACGTGTACAGAATTCCCACTCCTTTTTTGTGAATTTGGAAACATGTCGAACCTCTCTTGCTCAGGGATCTTCTTTCAATAGAATAGCTGAGGTGTGGAACTCCTTGCCAAACGATATTTTTCCTGAGTCTTACAAACTTCAGAAATTCAAAGTGAATATTAATTCGTATCTCCCGTCCCTTGATTCACGTGGTGTTCTTTGAACATCACAGGGCTTTCCTCTCGTGTGAATCTGCATATAAAAAAAATGTAAATGATGAATTTACAAAAAAAAAATTTAAAAACATACTCAGATTTGAAATTTTTGCCAACAACACTTTGAAGAACCTCTTTCATCAGCTATGACCTACCATTTCTACCCCGTTTTATTGAAATTTTCAACCTAACCCAACCCATAATGCTAAGGTCGAATTTGATATATTCCAATCCAGATTTTCCCTTTTTTTCAATTTCGGCTTGATCGCCTTGATTGCGTAATTCTTCTATTTCAAATTGCCTTGAAACAATTCGTTCAGGTCAGTCTCAACTTACCTTCATGGTACGTACCTGGACTGACACCTGACAAAAACAACTACTTTCATGTGCCAGTGGGGAATTATTAGGTTTCGGGCTAATTAGCCTCTCGTCAGATAATAAAAAAAATCCTTCAAAAGTATCACACCTGGAAAAACGTTGAGGCTAACGATGAGCAAAATTACCCATCATCACGCCATCTACCCATAGACGAGGCAATGAAACAATTCCACACGACGCCTGTGAGCAAATTTGAAGAAGGGCTATAAATAAAATCTTCTTGGAACAATTCATTCATGTAACAACTTACCTACACACTAGGTAAATAAACTGACATTCGTCAAAAAACAACTTCTCCGCTGGCTAATGGCGCAACAAAATAAACATTGAAGATAACAAGACGAACTTTTTCAATATATACAGATTCACACGAAATATCACAAGATCACTGTGTGGAAAAAAGGACGAGAGATACGAATTTATATACACATTGAATTTTTGGAGTTTGACGGCCTCGGGAAAAACCAGGGCGAGAGAGGTTCGACAGGTCTCCAAGCTCACAACAAAGGGGTATAAAGAGTACTATCGTCTGCAAAACTATGCACTGAACAAGATGCTTTGGTTTTTTGGGGAACACTTGCATTTATTGACACACATATAGATACCTAACAGACAAGAAACTCTTCAACAAAGCACACAACTGAGTGATGAAAACTAATCCTTGTACTTGAAGTGAAAAACTAAACTATATTCATGAAAATGGTGTATCGGTGGGTTACTGCAATTGAAACACCATTTATGAAAAAAAATTTTTAAGTAAAACAAATATGACTTTCGAGCAGCTGTTGAATACTGAACAGACATAAATTACAGTTTATCATTGAGAAACTGTGGAGTATATTGAGTGATATTAAACTTCTTGAATTGCGTGACAACTCTAATCTATACCATTATTATCATTGAGAGGTAAAGTTCCTAAATTTGTTTTGTTTCTTTGTGGGGGAAACTACACTATCCAGAAGTAAAACAGGCTATATTTCATTATGATGGAACAAAACATTCAGTGACAAATAATAGTATATGTGAATTTATTTGTACTGTATTTTATAGATGTGAATCACGTCGGAGAAAAACGTCGACGGCGTGCGCTGACTAAACGGTTCGGTTCGACTGACACGCGTACGGACAACAGCTAGTGACTATATAAATCAATGATTAGACATATCGAAACTTCAATCTGAATAATAGCAATATCATTGGAATCGAAAAGAGTACGCGAAATTGGTACTATTTTGAATGATATGTTGAGGACTTGGCATTCAAGAACTTTGACATCGTTTGCTCTCTTTGCTCTTATGGTATTGGTAAATAACGAAGTTTCCTTTAAAAATGATTCATCGAAAAAATTCTGCGGTATAGCGGTATTACTTTCGATAACACAATAGGGAAGTGATCATTATAGTAACGTATTAAATTAACACTGTATATGTTTCGGCCAATTTATTAGCCTAGAAGATGAGAAAGGATTATAGCTAATTCTGTACCAACCACCAGGGTCTCGATTTTCGACAGGTTTCGTTATGATAACACATACGCTATTGCTGAGGCGCATCAATCAATTCTTTCCTATCTTAGTGATAGCTTATTCGCTTCAGTAGTCAAAAGTTGGACCCCAGTGCATTTATAATCCAAGCTCGCATATACCAAGCAAATAAACCAAAAGCTACAAGAGTGGAGAAAGATACATGAAAAATCAAGTATGAGGTGCATGAAAGCTTCATAACCAGGCGGAATTCATTTCAGTAATACAACATCATCATTCTGCCAGTTCAAACGGGAGGATTGAAGCTGTAGTGGACGCTGGAAGAGGTCACTTTTAGCGTTTTTTTTCTCGTATCGAAACACTCATAACACTCCTGAAATAAAAGTTATAAATATGAATGACGTCGTTCAATTTTTTTTGTTTTCTACGAGAGCGGGTTTCAAGGCATACTGAATATGAAAACGATTTTCATCCAGATCTGCCACTAATTTGAATTTGAACTGTTTTTCTTCACACTTGACATTCGAAGCTTCCCTTACAGTCTATAACTCTATAATCAAACCGCACTTCAATTATTGTCCTTCCTTACACTTTCTAATTGATGCTAACTGTATCTCATCATTGCAGAAACTGCAGAATAGAGAAATGAGAGTTCTTTTGAAATGAGCCGACATTCCCCAATAATGCACATGCTGTCGACTCTTGATTGGATATCTGTGAAGGACAGTTTATATTACCATTCTATAATTTTTATTTTCAAAATAAAATCAGGACAACTTCCTAGCTACTTTAATTTTTCCACCAAAACGAAATCCACGATTATCTTACAAGAGTTAAGATGAGTTTTTATGTGTCAAGTACTAACTATTCAAGATACATGAACTCTCTATTCCATAAGAAGCTGATTGAATACAACAAACTCCCGCGTGATATTATAAATAGCAACTCTGCAGTTCGACAATCTACTTTTGAACCACATAAAATCCAAATACAGCTGAATCATTTGTTTGATACCGTTCACATTGTGTTATTCCTCTCAATATTTTGTTTTGGTAAGATATTGATAAATAATAAATCTAATTACTAGTTAAAATACACATTACTGATCTGTAATTATTTTGTTGTTATTGATACTATGATGTAACATTTATATTATGTATGAAAGGATTCCTATATTAAATAAATATATTATTATATTGATTCAAGATTTTTTTCCAACCATCTTTCGCTCTATACGTCTTACAGATATCTCGAAACAACTCTTGGAAGTCAGAGCTGACCTCAAAATGCATCCCACTTTATATCGAACTTGAATGTAATACTCGCGCTGCCGCATGCCGGTCTCATTCATTCGAACCGATACGAATATCGTATAGAAGAACCTCGTATTATCCGGTATTCTTCTTTAATGCAGAAACGCCTGTGTAGGGGCTATTGGTTCCTCGTACGGATATATCCGAGAGAAACAAGAAAGTGACATTGGCGATCATCTGTATGCAAAGCATGCTATTGAACAAAATTCGATGAAAATAACACAGACGGTCGATGCGTTTCCAATTTCGTCGTCGAATACTGTCTGTATTAGCCTCTCCCTAACGATTCTCGCTTCTTTTCTTTTTTTCGCCTTCCTGTTAGAGGAGAGAATTCCTGAACGATTTCCCAAGACAATCCCATTAAAACGAGAATGAAGGCGATACGTTACTTGTAGGTCATGACGAATTTTCGTCCGATGAGTATAATAAAATTATTCAGTGTTTTAGTTATTTGGGAGAAATGAGTTGAAGAATATATTAGTTTAATGAAAAAAAAAGTTGGCTATATTACTTGCTGAGTGATATTAGTTTGAACTTCCATTTCCTTGGAAGAAGAAGGATTTTTCTACTCAGAAACATATATTATATTTTTATTGTTTCTGCTCTTGTACACCCGACGAGTGAGCACTGATGATGACTCTTCTATTCGAAAACGCTTTGCTATGATTTTAATGGATATATTCCCGCACGAAATTAAAAAATCCTTCTTTCGAGTATGTTGATACGTGCACACAGCTCGACAATTTTCACTGAACTTCCATTGTCTCAATATTCCTACCATCATTTGGTGGGATGTGAATCAATATTCGCCAGTTTGAAATTCCAGTTTCTGAGTGTAGAAGCATGCATTCTGTGATATTTATTTAGCATATTGCACATATTGCAAAAACCAGAAATGGTTTCATCCGTAGTTCTCTGAAAGAATTCAGAGTTTATTGAAATCTATACAAGTGTAGGACAGATTTACAATCTACCCCGAAGAGTTGTTACGTTAATCAAAAACAGTTCCTTCTAAATGAAATACGTTCTAGAATAGGACATGCTTCGATTAGAAGTGTTTTGGAGTGTTTCGAAAACGAAAACAAATTTGTTTTTTGAAACGTTAACAAAGTTTTTTCATATAAATTGGTTCTTGTATTTTTGCAAATTTGAATTATACGAGAAGTTGCTGACTAATAATATAATTCAGTATCACTACTTTGGTTCTGGTTTGAAGTCCGTCGTTCTTTGGAATACTTTCTTTCTGACGTTTCGCCGCTGGGAGTGGCTAGCTTCTTCAGAGGCTGATACATCTTGAGTTGAACTCCGATAGCCACTCGCGCCAGCAAAACGTCAGGAAGAAAGCAAAAGCCTTAACCGTTTTGTTGATAATATAATTAATCAGCAACGAATAACTCAAATTTGACCATCACAAAAATACAAGAACTAATTCATATAAAAATACTTTTTTTAATGTTTCGGAAAACAAATCTGTTTCCGTTTTCGAAACTTGTCGCAGAAACTTCGCTTCTATGAGATTTGTACTATTGTGATAGGCAAATTTGAGTTATACGAGAAGTTGCCGACGAATACGACTTGTTTCATTTAGGAGGAACTGCTACAGTTGTATAGATTTCAATATTGATTCTTCATTTATTCAGATTGCGGTAGGTTACTAAGCCAAAAAACTCAGGAGAAAATGTTTATCCACTACGAAATAAGGACTTTCAAACATTATACAGAAATTGTCTTCTTATAAACTCTATTAATCAAATAGTTCCAATAATTAACTTGAAAATGCAAAATGAGACCGAGTTCCATAACAACCTTTCTAACTACTCTCCCCTGAACTTCATGCTACGTGAATGTAATATATCCCTAGAACTTAATGAAGCCATCGATCTGTTCAACACCACGATAAAAAAATCTACTGTTGTTTTCTTAATAGAACTCTCCATTCATAAACTTCAGCTCGAGCTCAGTGCAGGTCTAGCCTAGTGTCGTCTTTTACGTTGCACGTGATTACCAACTAGGGTATTTTCTAAGAGGTACATGAAATGAAAATGAAAGGAAAATACTAATCAATTCACTGCATTAAAACATGTTGCAAAAGTCATGAGACCGAAGAATAGAACTCGCGATAAAATACCAATAACAGAATTATAGTGAAGAGATAGTAAAACCAAAATATATAAATTTCGGAATGAGCATGAATTATTGGAAAAGCAGTAATGAAATATAAAGTGGTTAAATAATCAGATCACAAAACCTAATTGGATAAGGCAGTCAAATCAAAACAAAAACATTTTAATGGATTTTCAGCTGTTATTTGCTCACTTATGCCATTGTTTATAGAGATATAGTTGGTCAACCATAGTGATTTCGTTTCCAAGTTATGTATTTTCTTTCGTTTTTCTTACGGACGTCGTAGCCTGAATCACAACATTTCTTGATCACTTATACACAATACCGAAAGATGGCAAAACCTCAGAATCAGAAGTAGGGTTTTGTGTCGATGTCACAGATCATTCATATTTCGAAGATTTTTATGCCTGACCTTTCATCTTTCATAAACTCCTATCGTCAACTCTATTTTGAATCTTCATCATATTACATTTAACATTTCACAAATTTCAGTTACCAAGATTGCCTACAAGATATATTGGGATTTGTGCAGGAATTTGCGTATCAGTTTTGAAAACGGAAGCGGATTTAGTTTCCGAAACGTTAATGATAAGTATTTTCATATATATAATAGTTCTTATTATTTTTTTGATAGGCAAAATTTAAGTTATACGAGAAGTTGCTGACTGATTGGACTTGTTCTATCCAGAAAGAACTGTTTTTTCAATAGGCGCAGCAACTTTTCGGGGTATATTGAAAATCTGCCTTCTACACTTATATAGATTCAAATATTAATTCTTATATTTTCAGATTGTGGTAGGTTACAATACCCAGAAAACTATGGAACAAATATCGATCCACCACAAAATAATGACGTTCAAACAGCACTTAAATCATATAGATAATGAAACTTTTAAACAGTACCGCTCAGAACAGGCTCTGTTGATGAATGAATTGAAATAATTTTTGCAAGAAGTTCGCTCAGTACAATTCTTGGGATCATTCGATAATTTAGAAAAAATTCGGACCTTTCCCGATATTTTCTGCGCGAAAATAATGCTTTCAATTAAATCGAAAATTTATACTATATTCCTGAAAACTGTGTATCTGATGGGAAAAAAATATTGTTTGGTGACTATTAGTTATGACATTCAAACAGCATTGGAATATTGAATGAGCAACTTATAGTTTATCATTGAGAAAAAATTATCTGAACTGATTAACAGAATATGAAATAAAATAATACAATGGCTGAGATATAAATCAAAATTGAAATGGGTTAAAAAACAAGGGGTTATAAGATCCTAATGTTCATTGGGAGATTCTCTCTCGTAGAACGAAAATCTGTATACATGTGGCTCTAGGATATAATACGACGTTGCATGTTTCTCACCATATTTGCCTAATTTTGAATTTCTTACTTTCACACCTTTCTCATTTTGGAAGTTACCCAAAACGGATTTAGCCGTTGCCTTTCTCGAGTGAATATATTTCAATAAAAGAAAGAATCATCATAAGTTTTCTGCACAAAAAAATTTAATGAACCTTGGGAGCTCTGACAGTCCAAGGGTTCCTTCATAAAACGATCTGTTTTCAGTGGGTCATTACTACCTTTCAAATCCCGATTTCGAATAAATTGTTAATTGACGACCTTCAAAACTCAGCAATTCAATTTTGTTCAAGAAATAACTGATGATGAAATTATTGAAGAACACTATCAAAAAATGAGCTCATTTCCTAACAATATACTGAATATTATTAGCAAAAGAGTTCAGTTTAAACAAACATCTTATTTGAAATATTATTAGCTTCCAGTTTACTAGTTAAAGTGATTTCTTACAGCAACTATTGCTATGTACCACATAAATACAGGAAATGTTTACCTTTGTATGAAAGGATTTTCTAGTTTTCTAGACGGTTCGTAAAATCATTAGGATCATCGGTGTACTCTGTTTGAAGTTTCACTTCTGCTTACCAATTGATTTTTTTTTGCCTGACTGACCTCAACTTTAAAATAACTTTACTACATTTACTACACCCGTTAGAAATAAGCATGCGTCTACAGAAACGAGCCGAAATAATAATACGAATTATAACACGATGTTTGGCAGAGGTTCAAATACATCGAATATTTTATAATTGTATCGGACTCCAACAAATTCTCTCGTAGGTAGCCAATGCATATTTATGCAAGCACGTGGGATGTTATGAACAATTCGGCAATGTAAATTAAACGCCTAACGAGTGTTTACCGAATGCGTTCTAATGCTGTCTGGATAATGTTGACATGTGGGTAGGTAGAGGAATTTCGAAATTCGCAGAGTCTGCGAAAATAATAGCCGAATGAAAGAAATGCATTTCTTCGAAGTTATTCACATGTTCGAATGTAAACGAAAACTCAAGAAACAAAACAATCAACAACATCTTGAGAAATATTTAATGGTAGTTGAGAATGGTATAACGGTAAAAACGATGAATGTCCAAAAACCGTATATATTAGGGCATTCCTCGAAATGCAATATGATTACCTCTTATCGTTTTTCAAGAATGTATTTTCGATTTTTATGTGACTTTTATCGATATTCCCGTTCGTTTGAATACCAAATTTATGTATTCAAATGAATTTGGTGAATAATGGACTTTCATAATTTTTCCCGTGTGCTATTCCAATTGTTCAAAAGATGACAAGATTATCGCCAGTCTACAAGTCATAAAATGTCGATTTTTTTTACTTTTTTTTTAATGAGGAAGGAGCGCACCCGGTTGGCTTTCGGTTGCCTCGTTGTCAGCCTTATCCATTTTCGAAATTGAATGAAAGTGCTAGATATATTTTTGAATATGGGAAACCCAACTTTCGAGATGTTAGTGCACTAACGAGAAGCTAATAAGTCTACTATATACCACTAGAGTGTGCCTGTCCCAATAGTTGAAAATTGTTTCCGGCACTTCTATCATCAAAGAGTAGAAGGTTATTTTGTGAAGAACTCTGCACGGGCACCTGCTATATCTAATTCAATGCCATTCGAGATATTTGTCAGGAGAGTATTTGTTTTCCGAGAGGTCTCATTCCATCAACCTACCGTGTAGCTAGTCAAGAGTGGCATTAACAAATTTATCATATTATGTTTCTTGATTGGTTTTTCTTCTCCAAATCACAACAACTCCCTGTACCCCTTATCGAATAAATGCATTGATAGCTTATTATAAAATTGATCCAAGGATTGGTAGACGGATTACAAAATGTAATAACCGGCATGAATAATAATTGAGGATAAAAAGCATTTCGAATCAATTTTTGAAAAAAACATAACATTCGGTAGTACTTCGTAACTATCAACTATTTGTATCGGAATATCATTAACCCAGAATCTTAGAGAATTTCTCGAGCTTGTTTTATTCAAAGATATATCACGTGGCTATAATTAATGGATAGATTTGAATCATAATAGATTATACCACGAGTCAATATTGCGAGTAGTATACTCTACTTTATTTACGACCAATTTATTTATCAGGAATAAATGATCCTTCAGTTTCATTCATCTCAATACAAATACACAAACACTACCTACGAGTTTGACACTGACACTTTGGAGTTTGGTCATATCGTTTCCATGGTGATATTCTATTCGAAAAATTTTGTGATTGGACTACAAGAGGGAATAAACACTATTTCTATCAATCCCTCGCCATCATTCCCTGAGGGAATGATATATGGTATCATACTGCAGAAATCAAGTATAATACTTACATTCTGTATAAATGGTAAATAAATTATAGAACATCCGCACGACATCACAAGTTTTCAATTTTATGAGCTGAATCTCTTCGGATCGTCTGACATTTGGATAAGAGTTGAATTTTTGACTGTTTTGAATGGAATGTAGCTAACAAAAATATAACAGTTTCCTGTACGATTCTTACTAACAGTAGGTTTACAAAACCGCGACACGTGTTTCGCGATTTAATAGCTTCCTCAAGCAGGATAAATCTTGCGGTTTCGTGAAACCCTTGCCAGTGAAAATCGGACAAGAAACTGAAAATTTTGTTGATATGGATTTTCATCAAGTTTCAGCCAGTTCAATCCAATGTTCAAAATGTAGTTATTTGATTCGTTGCAATTTGAAATCTCCTTTCATGCCTCACTTGAAAGGGTTTATGTATTTTTGTGCAAAATAACGAAAATATGCTTGTATATTATTATTATTGTATTACATTAATTTTTGTGATAGAGTACGTTCATTCTACGTGAAAAATTTGAATAACACTATTTGAATGATGCTCTCATTAGTCGAAATGTTTTCCAAAAAAGTATTCACGAAACATACATATTCAGTTTTATTGATTGAACCTTACATTTGTAGTGATTATTATTAAAAGTATAATTTTTTGATAGGAAAAGGAAAAACGTACTACACCTTATATGACGGATGTTAATTTTCCTGATAAGCCTCCTGAACAATTACTTCAATCGCATGTGTAGATGAAAAACTGTTTATGCGTTATCGCCGTCGTGTGTTGTAATTAAGTTCGAAACCTATTTTTCAATTACATAATGTCTACGTGCGATATAATTTATATGTGAAAAATGCAAATGAGAATTACAATTCCAGTATTCGAGATCGATACTGATTTTTTCCATCCCACGTGGAGATTCTTTATTTGAAGTTTCTCTGGATCGATTAGCTCGTATTTTTCAATTCGTTCCAAGAATAATATATCTATATGAATATAATACAAACATTGTTTATAGAGATATGGTTAGCCAACCTTATAGAAAAATCATTTGAAAAGATGGATACTACGGGTAGATGGCACTAGTGATCTCGTTTCCACGTCATGTCTTTTCTTTAATTTTTCTTACTAGCATCAATCACACATTTTCTTGCTTACTTATACATAATGCCAAAAGGTCGCAACCAAAATATAATCCCATCAAACTTCATTAATCAATTGAGAAGTGTTTATTCTGAACTATATTAGTATGAGTTTATTATACTATTACTTACTCAACAAAATGAAAACAAACACTTCATTTCATTGCCATGAGCTCTTAAAACGTGCCTATTTTAATCATAAATTCAAAACAGATCCTAGTAGCTTTTGGAAACTTTTACACTGGCTATATGTGACTCCTAAATCTACTGATTGTCCTACTAATATTGACGGTGCAAACGAATTCAACAATTCTTTAGTTCACAATGTCTCATTCGATGATATCAGTAATGAGTTCATCTCTGAACACCACGAAAACAAGATGGTGAATGGATTGAATAAAACATTTCAATTTTCGGAAGCAACAGTGGATGAGGTGGAAAAAATTATTTGTAAAATAAAATCTTCAGCTGTAGGCTCTGACCTAGTTGATGTTAGGATGATCCAATTACTGATACCCTATCTTAGTCCGCATATTACATATATAGTGAACTTATCATTATCTAGTGGTCTCTTTCCTTCCTCATGGAAAAACGCTAATGTGTAATACCTGTGCCAAAGAAAGATTCACCTTCCTCTATCAATGACTTTAGGCCAATCAGTATACTACCTACGTTATCCAAAATATTGGAAAAAGTCGTGGCTGCTCAGTTGAGTGCCTATTTTAAAAGTAATAGAATTTTACCTCGCACACAATCAGGATTTCGTCCATTTCACAGTACAACAAGTGCTCTTTTGAAGGTTTCAGATGATATCTTCCGAGCTGTGGATAGTAAACAAATCGCATGCCTTATGCTATTAGATTATAATAGCAAGGCATTTGATACTCTCACCCATGAGACTTTATGTATCAAACTGAAGTATTATGGTCTAGGTCCTACAGCAATATCTTTTTTCTCAAATTATTTATCAGATAGGCAACAGAGAGTTGTATTACCTAGGGATGTTTCTGATTATATCAGATTGAAGAGAGGTGTACCTCAGGGTAGCATATCAGGGCCTCTCCTCTTTTCAGCATATACTGCAGATTTTCCCAATTATTTGGAGTTTTGCGTATCTCATCAATATGCAGATGATACGCAGATTCATTATACATTTCCTGTGGAAGATATCGGCGTAGCTGCTGAAAGAATTAATTCTGATTTGAAGGCTATGTGTTTCTAACGCTCATGGGCTAGTCCTTAATGGAAAAAAAAACACAAATGCTAATTTTTGGTGGTCAGAAGGAGAAAGTGATCGAAAGTAGGTTATTCAATATTTCACTTAATGGGCAATCGATCTCTTCCACTGATTATTGTAAGAATCTTGGGTTATGGCTGGATTCTCAATTGCGCTTTTCGAAACATGTCCGTCATCTGATTCAATCATCCTTTGGCAAATTGAAACTGCTCTACATACATAAAAATATACTGAACCGGGAAATTAAATTAAAATTATGCAATTCACTTATTTTATTCAGCATAACATATTGCAGTGTGGTTTATTGGCCCGCTATATTGAATAGGGATAAGGAATGCCTTCAGAGAGTTCAAAACGCATGTATTCGTTTCGCATATGATCTGAGAAAATTTGACCATATATCTGCATCCTTTTTGGACTCTGGCTGGCTAACACCAAATGAAAGATATTTGCTTCAGATGGCACGATTGAACTACAAGCTACATAAATATGAGAAACCTTCATATCTCTTGTGTAAACTAGTCGAGCGTGGTGAATTACATGAACGTGCTACCCGGTATGGTGATCTGAGTAGCGTTCCTAGGCAACCTTCAACTTTATTCCAGCGTTCATTCAGCTATAATGCGGTAAAAATTTATAATTCTATTCCCACAGAAATCAGGCGCTTAACAAACGTTGAGTCGTTCGGCAGACAGTTCAAATCATACTTATTAAATAAAAGAAATTAATATTGGCAGTGGTTTTTACTATATTTCTGTCATGTTATTATTCTGTTCATCAATTGTTTTTTTTGGGTGGTTATATGGAATAGCATGTTGCACGAATATCGCCACCAGCATTGTGTAAATCTTCTGTAGTATTTGAATAAAGACAATTTATTATTATTATTCGATCAAAACAGAGAAATTCAAATATCTCAACTCCATGATTCGGCGATTAGTCCTTTGTTCGTTAACATTATCAAAATACACAAGAACATGGTTCGTGAACAGAACCTGTAATGTTCAGACGATCAGTGATGTTATCAACAACTACTCCTCTGGCTAATATTCGACCGGTGCCAGTGCAGGTTTCTTCACAGAAGAAGTTTGAGATTGGCCTGAACGAATTGTTCAAAAGATGATTTGATTCAACTCCAGTCTTCAAGTATGCCCATCGGCTATGTCGAATGTTTTTGCATTTTCCTCGCAGGAGGAATGGGCGAATTCGGTTTGTTTTTGGGATACCTCGTCCATAGGTAGATGGCGCAATGACTTCTGCTTGTTCGCATCAGCTTTGGTCGATACTTGATACTATGAAAGGTGTTTTAATTATGGGAAGTCATCGACTTTAAGTTGATGATGTCACTACTTTGTACTGATGAGTGGCCAAATGGCCCGAAACCGGTCTGCAAGTGTGTCCTTCTCAATGATTGAAAATCAATTCCTTCATTTGTATCGCCAGAAGTAAATGCAGGATTTTGTTCTGTGAAAAGAACCTGCACCGGCTGGATATAATGCAATGCCCTTCGTGGAGTTACGCAGGGAAGTAGTTGTTTTCTGACAGGTGGTACACAAAACGAACTATGTAGGTAGTTTGAGACGAATTGTTCAGAAGATGATTAATGTTTTATTGAAAATGATCGTCTTTCGAACTCCTGTTGAACCCCCCATGTCTCCCTGTACATCCATAAAATTCCGTTTTCTGGTCTGTTTTGCATTTAAACCGTTGTGTACTTTCCCTGAGTGTTTTGTCCCGAAGCATAATCGTTCGCACAACAATAAAATCCATCAAACAATTTTCTCTTAACAACCAGCGCAACGAATTTGGCCATTCAACAAACTCCGCAACACACCAAACTCAGCATAAGCCTACTATGAATAGACTTTATTTAATTTGGCTTATAACTTTTTGTTAATTTCTGACGCGCTCGCCACGTTCCCCAAGCGAGAATAATCCCCGAAAAATGGTCAATAACGCTAATTAGATCTGCTGCTGCAATTCACGAGATACAGGACGGCCCTTTGTTGTGAGAAAATCCGATGACTGGCCCTACGTAGGGGAGAGTCAAATAAAACACATACTCCTTCCATTTAGGATTTAGAAGAAATGTGGAAGGGAGTAATTAGTCATTTTTGCATATGGATTCCTGGACTCGACGAAGTTAAAAACAAACACGATTTTTTAATCTTTCCAAAAATCTATAGAAATTCAAATAAGCGTGGGAGTTGGCGTTGTGATTCTGTATCCGTGCTCATGGGTTAGATTTCTCAACGGAGCAAAGAGTTCCACTCTGTGGTATTGATGGATGACTCTGCCAAGTCTCCTGGTTAGTAACCATAAAACGTGGTAACTATTGGTTACCGGGTCCGAGTTAGTTGAACGACGAGATTGGAACCTTTGGTGTGAAAGTTGAAATATTTTAATATTTTGTTTTCTGCAGGGATCAATTACTCTAACACCAAATTGATATTATATGCACTCGACGCGCGTTTCGCTAACAAGGTTAGCATTTGCAGGAAAAGCAAACTGATACTGGGAGTTAATAACAAGAACTACTTGCTGAAGAACTTCGATAGAGGTCGATGGCGTTCTGTATGAAAATACCATAAGTTATATCGACTTCTTTTCTGAACAAACATATAGTATGTTAGCTTGAAAGTGATTGATAATGTTCTGTGCTGAATGGTAATGGTTCGGACTTCCATTGTCTATATTTCTAATTCTATTGAAACCTGTTGCTAAGAACTGAAGGATTGAAATACAAATCAAGTGAGAAAAATCAAAATGAATTCAAATTTTTGATCATTAATGAAATTAGGGATTGATTGTTGTTACAAAAAATCAAGATATCGAATATGAAATATGAGTCAAAAAAAAATTTTCAAATAACGATATAAATGAGATAATATTCTGACAAGAAAATTGAGGTATCGAATATGAAATACAAGTCAAAAAATGAAAATACTGGACAATACCTGAATGAGCAATCCAATCACCATCAATCTACGAAGCGAGGAATCGTCAAGTCTCTGATTGATCGGGCAATCAATCTCTGTAACACCAAAGAAAGTCTAGACAAGGAGTGAGCAACATAAGGAGGATCTTCAAAAGAATGGCTACTCGAAGAAGCTGGTGGATCAAACCTTGGCCCGAACGAATCAAAGGAACACTAAGGAGATACTGGAACAGCAAATTCTTACCATCCCCTACGTGAGAGGACTTTCAGAAAGGATCAAGAGGATAGGAGGGAAATACAACGCCAGAGTCTGTTTTCGATCAGGGAACACAATACGCAGCCAGCTCACAAAAATTCGACCAACGAATAAAAACAGCGACACCAACAACTGCGTTTACCGGATACCATGCGAGTGTGGCAAATCCTTCATCGAAGAAACCAAAAGACCATTGGAAGTAAGGATAGGCGAACACAAGAAAAACACACAACGAGAAGAAACAACGAAATCAGGAATAGCGGAACATGTTTGGACAAACCATCACCATCAAGGAGGAGCACTGGTTAGAGAGGAAATTTATGGAAGCCGCCTACATCCTCAACAACGACGCATTCAGTCATGCCAGCGTTGAGATCCGGAATGTGTGGAGGCCGCTTACCCAAGGCATGGACCGGCTGCGGCTCGATGAGGGAGAATCTCGCGCCAATCCATCCATTTCCTGCCGAAGATCGATCGGCACACTTCTAGTAGTATCACCCGGTCGCCACTTTGGTAGTATCACCCTTTCCCCCATCATAGGGAAATCGGGGGGCTTCATAACCGACCACACCTCGAAATATTGTTAGTCATCACCCGAAGACGATTGCGGATACCAGCAATCGAAACGTCGTGAGTACACTCCACTTGAAACTTGGTTTCAACATTTTTTCATAATATTTCATTCAATTTCTTCATTTCCATTCTTTGACTAGTATTTCATATTCGATACCTCAATTTTCTTGTCACAATATTATTTCATTTATTTCGTTATTTAAAATTATTTTTTTGACTCATATCGTATGTTAGTTCTAGAAAAAATATTGAGATGCTGAAATGCGATATTTATGCTTGATTAAGTATTCGAAATGGCTTCAGAGACGAGAGTAAGTTAATTTTCCAGCTTTCACTTTGGCATTATATGAAATCTTCAGTAAAACTGCAAAAAATTTCCGATATATTATGCTTATTCGCCTTGAACGCTAATATTTCTTTCGGAGATTGCAATAAAATCGATCCCTAATGGTATTAGAATGTATATATCATGGAGTTTTCCACCTACAACCGTTTGGGACTATTGGAACTGGGATAAAAATAGAATTCATACAAGTGTAGCACGGACTACTGGCTTGATGCACTAATGAATACTATTTCTTCATAACAATGAAAACAAAAAATAATCCAGAAAAGTGTCGTATAAGTTATACTTGCCTACCTATGAAAATTTTGGCATTGGCTATTTATTCAACAAGGGAGCAAAGTGCTACTTTTCCTCCCGAGGATGAAGTTTACAGTATTCATTCAAGGGAGGAGAAGGCACTCTCCACTAAGGTGATTCATATGATTTTTCCACCTTCCTCGAATAACAAGTCATTAAAAAATATTGAAGAAACTAAGAAATGAAATTTGATAAAGAACTGAAACTTAGAAGTAGTACAGTATATCATGCTATGAAATTCCCAAAATTAGGATAACCCACAAAACAAAGAATTGAAGACGCCGAACTCTCATAAACAATTTCTGTTCTATCAAACCTTTGCGCTAAGAAGACTAGCAGGAAATTTTCGCGGAATCATGAATAAAGCGTATTGCTACCTTTACTTTTTTAATATAGTCACTTCTTGAAAATATCTCAGCTCCTTTACTGATTTCTACCATTTTACAAAATGCAGGGTGTCCTATAAATGAACGGTAAAATTCATGATTATATAATAGGATATAGTTTAGGTCGTCAATGCAATATTTCATTGATGACGTATCAAAAATCACTTTTACTTTTCCTCCCTTTGCTCCCTACAATGGGACCAGACAATGTATACGTTTTGACATATCTTCTCTGTTCTCAAAATTATATCTTCCTGAAGTATGGACTCCATATGTTTGATTCATTCAGATAGTGATAGGTTGAAAATTGAAAGTAGAAGAAGAGACCAGTGAATCCAACAAACAGTACTAGATTATGGAAGGTATGTGGGGAATATTAATGAAAAACAATTGATTGAGTCTTGCCATTTTATCATTGAGGGACTCGTAAAGGCAAGGACGGTCAAGATACTGAAGCTAAGCCGCAAAGAACTCCGATTCCTAGTGGGAGTTCTAACCCACTATCTGAGGAATATGGAGAGGAGGAAGACTCCTTCCACTTCTTTGCGAGTGTGGAATATGTAAACAAGACAAAACGTCTTCGGAGCCGCCATTATCAAGGAAGAGGAATTACACTCCTTGCAATGATGCAATGAAATTATATTTCGACCTTCATAAGAAGGTCGAATAGGTTCAAACAGGTACCCGCCTTGGGGTACCTCCCCACCATTTACCATTACCATCATTGAGGGTATAGAGACCTATCAAATTCGCCTATCTCAGAGCTCGACATTAACCACAAACCACCACTAAGGTGGAATAGGTACACTGCACTACAACTTCTCTCCAAAATAGTTTATCAAAATCAATGTCCCGAAATCGTAATAAATTGTGTGAAAAGTGAAAACAGTTCGATAAGGTTAATATCTCCTGGAATACCATATTACCTGTGAGTCAAACACTAAATATTAATAGTTGTCGTTTCCATTGTTTGCGAATTGCAAACCGTCACTGATAAGAATTTCGGTCGGAGTACTACTCTGCCAGCGGTGAATATAGCAGTGAAAATAATGGATAATATTGTAGTCAAGCAAATATTGGATGAAATCAGGAATTGCAAAACAGAATTGAAAAATAGCATCGAAGCTAGTGAAGCTAATATTTTACTGAAAGTCGAGGACCTGAAGTTTAAGATAAACCGCCTTGAGAAAGAAAATCTGTTACTGAAAGAAAAAATTGAAAAACTGGAAAGAAACGAAAAACAGAACAATATCATTGTTTTTGGATGGGCTGCTCCAAATGAGAATATAACTTCAGAATTTATTTGCACTCAACTCAATAGTATGTTGAATGTAGTTGTAAGTGAATCAGATATAAATAATTTTTACTGTCTTGGAAAAACTACAAATCGGCCAGTGAAAATAGAATTCGTATCATATCTGAAAAAAAAAGGAAATTTTGAAAAACTGTAAAAAGTTGATAGGAAGCAGTATAACAATATCTCATGACCAAACGGAGCAACAACGCGACGAATACCAAATCCTACGGAAATTTTTAAATCAAGAGGGGCAGCAAAATAAACACTGTTACATCAGGGGTAACAAACTCGTTGTAGAAAATAAAGAATATTCCTTAGAAGATCTATACGAAATAGAAAACCAGGTAGACAAGAAAGCAACTAGTACTCCGTCGACCCCAACTCAGACACAAGCCCGGAATACTGAATATTGTACGATAAAGAATCAAGAAAATCAAGAACCATCCGGAAAACGTCCTACAATATCAATCGATTAGTCAAGTTGAACACCCTCCCAAGTCTAGTGGAGCCTCAAAAAAATCATCGAAGCCAGTCAACCCAGCTGTCGAAAAACTCACCAGATCGAGAACAAATTCCCAGAAATAACCCAATTCCATTCGAATCTGGTAATAGTAAGTCCCTCACGGTTACTAGGAAAACTGTTATATTGTAGAATTTCTGTTTTTTATTCATTATAACATGTATGCAGTTCTCTCTATGAACCATTGAACATTTTTTTTCCTTATTTTGTTCTATCACCACCATATGAGAAATGGATACATATATTAGAGATTTTGAGGTAAAACAAATTGAAACTTACACACTCCAAAATTCATTTGAGTTTGATGAGGTGTTGAAAGTTAATAGTTCGAAAAATAAAACATTTTCGATACTTCACAACAACATATGTAGCATAAACAAGAATTTTGATGAATTCAAAGTATTTTTTAGCGAAATAAGCTCTGACATAGATGTTGTGGTACTTTCAGAAACCTGGCAAATAACTGATACGAACTCTTTTAATCTGGAAGGATACAATACTATCTATAACCACGGAACATTCAATCAGAATGACGGTGTAGTTGCCTTTGTAAAATCAAACTTGAGTTTCACTTCTTCGATACATAAGCTTGGTTATATCAGTATGCTTCAAATTAGAATCAAACGTGGTAGGAGTGATATAATAGTTTCAGGAATGTATAGATCACCTTCTCTCGACTCTTCTGATTTTCCAAACTTACTACAAGAATACCTAGACGAAAATGAATCGAATAGAGATGATATACACATTTTTATCGGAGATGTCAACATCGATCTATTAAAAGATAATGAATGTACTCTTGAGTACAAAAGTACACTGGAAGAGCATGAGTTTATCTCTACCATTAATGGTTGTACAAGACTGAGTGCATGCCTTGATCATATATTCTTGAAATCAAAAGTCGACCTATACGATCAAACTATGTCATTTATTATCAATACCTGTATCACAGATCATTCATCAATAGCTCTACAAATAATAACTGATGAACCAAAAAAACAAAAAGTTACTGAAAAAAAATTCATTCATCACATTGAGTATAAAAAACTCGCGAAACTTCTCCAAAAATCCTCCTGGGATCCAGTATATCAAGCAGAAGACGTTGAATCTGCAACAAAAGTTTTTGTAAATATCATGACAAACTCCATAAATCAATGCACTATGAAGAGATTATCAACAAGGAAAAATACAAAGAAAACCCCCTGGATTACTCCCGCACTAATAAAATCAATTAATACAAAGCAAAAACTATACAATAATTTGAAAAAAAATCAAAATAACGAGTTATTAAGAAACCAATTCAAAAATTACCGGAATAAACTTACTGCTCCTATTGAAATAACTAAATATAATTATTACAAATCGCTGATAGAACAAAACCCTAATGATTCCAAGAATCTCTGGAAAGTTGTAAAAGAAATTAGTAAAACAAATGAAACCCCCAAACGCATCGATTCTATTAAAAATAAACACGGAGACCTATTAACAGATACGAAAGACATCGCTAACGAATTTAACTACACCTTTTCAAACGTCGGAAAAACTCTAGCTGAAAAAATATTACCCGACCCGAATTATCACCACAACAGACGTCGAATGCCCAATAGCTTTTTTATTATTCCAACCGATCGCTATGAGTTGAAATCCTTGATCAGAGCTCTCAAGCCAAAAAAATCACCCGGACCTGATGGAATTACGACAGAAATTCTCAATGCTACACTGCAAGAAATCATCGACCCCTTGGTATACATAATCAATAGATGTATACAAGACGGAATGTGGCCTACAACGCTGAAAAATTCAGTAGTAGTAGCAATACACAAAAAAGAAGAAAAACTGTCACTAATAATTATAGGCCAATATCACTCATTTCACACCTGGCGAAATTATTTGAAAAAATCATTAAGAAACGTCTAGACTCATACTTAAAAAAATACAATATTATTGCCGATAATCAATTCGGCTTCAAAGAAGGAATTTCTACCCAAGATGCCCTAATTTTTCTGACGAACAAAATTCATAGCAGCCTCAACCAAGGTAAACGATGCCTGGGCATTTTCCTCGACTTGAGCAAGGCATTTGACACGGTCAGTCACCATTTACTCCTGCAGTCACTAGATGATATAGGTGTAAGAGGAAACGAACTGAAATTATTTCAGAGTTATATTTCAGAAAGACAGCAGACTGTAAGAGTGAATGGTGTTCAGAGCGATGTGTCAAATATTGAGTATGGAGTTCCACAAGGCACGGTGCTAGGACCAGTTCTCTTTAACATATATGTTAACGACTTATTTCATATTCAAAGTCGAGCGATATCATTGCTTTTGCAGATGATACCGCGTTGATCTACTCTGGTAACTCTTGGGATGATTTGAAATCGGAAGTAGAAGATGATTTCGCTCGCATAAAGAAATGGTTTGATCATAAGTTACTTAGGTACCCTCAACCTTGAGAAAACCACTTATCTCCCATTCAGCATCAACAAAACAAGAACACCAACATTTCAAAGCCTAGAGTTCACAGCAGCAAACAAAGCTCATTCAATATCAGCTGAAAATGAAGTAAAATACCTGGGTGTATTGATTGATAGTCACTTGAAGTGCAACTTACACATAAATTTCATAATAAATAAAATCAATTGTATACTATTTAGGTTTAGGTTACTGAAGAAAATCTTACCCATTCGACAACCGAAGATCACTCACTAGTAGAGAGCCATATTCGATAGGGAATATCTGCATGGGGTAGTTTGTCTAAGGCATACATCTACCCACTTGAAGTTCTGCAAAAGAGATTTCTGAAAATCATCTATTCAAAAAGACGAACTTACCCTTCAGATCTCCTTTATCAAGAATCAGGTATTCTAGACATCAGACAACTCTTTGTACAAAATATTATTTGTCACTATCATCAAAATAAAACAAAAAATCAAATTGTCTCTCACAGATATGAAACAAGACTGAGAGGCAGCTTCGTAGTCCCGTTCATGAAAAAAGCACTCGGACAGAAGTCTTATGAATTTGTTGCCCCGAAACTCTTTAATAACATACCCAGGGAACTGAAAGAGATCATCAACATCCATGTTTTCAAAAAAAGGCTGAAATACTATATCATGGCAAACTCACGTAATCATTTCACAAATTTGCTTGAAAATGAATAAGTCTCCCCACTCCCGCAATAGTAACATTTAGCTTCAATATTATTTTACTAATCGACAAACCTTTATATATTCATTGTCCCACCTATTCTCCTATTATATATTGTGTTATATTATTACAGTTAATTTTTGTCTTTTACCTTTCAACAATTTAATTTTAATTATTTTATTATTGTATTATTTTACTGTCAAGGTGTTCCTTGAACTTGAAACAAGTGTTCAATCACTTATCAAGTTTAATTTTTATTCACAAAATATTGTATTGTATTTTATATTGAATTGTATTATTGTATTTTTGGTGAATAAACTACTACTACTACTACTACTGTGGTCGATGTTTCCTAAGGCTCAAAATCCTCAAAAATATAGAAAATTAATATATCTTTTCTCCTCAAGTGCGTTTGATGTTATCTGAACACTAGAAGCAATCCCTATCTGAAGATGTAGAACTATAAAGCGTAGTCCTTTCTCTTGAAATGAAAAAAAAAAAACTCGTTTATAGACTTCATCTTCGATTACCTTATGCAAAAAATATGTCAGATTCTACGGATTTGCAGGCAACGTCAACTAACTGCAAAGATCAATATTCAGATTTCTTAAACATCTGAACAAATTCAGATAACATAGTGAAGAAAATCGAGCCGGTTGACAGTAAAAGACGAGAAGTCGATGTCCAATAGTTCTGAGATAAGTGTTCTACAAAAGATGTTACAAGCAAAACGCAAAAGAATCGAAACAGCTGTCAAGTTTTATGATCTTCTTCAGAACGTTTTCTGTTTGGATTGAAATGAAACGCTCTATAGAGCACCCTGTAAATACTCACTGCTGTATGCCAACAGTTATTAATAAAATTCATCGAAGATCACACGATAAATTAGCAAATTTTGGCTTTGCAAGCTCAACAATTTTCTTTGAGTAGAGCATTATCGTAAATCGTTACTTCGACTTCGCTGTAAAATCTAATTGGGTTATTTATAATGGATCGAGCTGAAACTGTTACGCCTACTTGAATAATAGTAGAATTTATCTTCGCCTTTGTAGAACGGACAATGGATAAATATTTATAGCAATCCAGACTACCTGGCCTTTATTTTTGTAACACTTACATTAGTAGACATTGAATATTTAATTGGGCTGTAGAATTTCAGTGCCACAATGGTGCCATGGAGATTTTTCAATATGAACCATGCGATATCAATTGAGGGGTATAGAGAAAAACCGGCTAATCAATTTTTGTTGCATTCTATCTGGTGGCATTTTCAAGGTAATATTCGCTCTTGCGAGGACACGTGCTGGTAGATTGATGAACTATTGAGGTATATTGACTTGTCATAAGATTTGGGCGTCATCGCTCATGCGTAATTAAAAGAATATCCACGACGCATTAATTTTGGGCAAATACTCAGACCTTGCCTTTTCTTGCAGAATTGGCCAATTTCTTTTCTAGGCTGATTATCAGATAAGTTGTTCCAAAAATAATTTCATCACATATCTTCTCGCTAAGTTCATTCAAGAAAATGTTCAATGTTCACTTGCAGTAGTCTTATTTTTTTGCTTGGTGTAGAATATCTTCAAAATAGTCCTGCGCTATCGGTACTACATTCAATATCACTGTTATCATCATCTTCCACTCTTGCATGAAATTGCGGTGCAACAAATAGGGAAATTCAAAATAATATTGAAGCTTTGTTGTTCGGACAGATTGAAATTCGACTGCCGATTTGGCGATCCCGAGTGTCGTATCGCGATATAGACATGACTCAGCCGATTCTTTATTTGTATCGCATGAACATAGACTGTTTTTTCCTGCATGGGTTATTTGTGGTCGTTCGTTACAGCAGGCTGAACCTATTTCGGTATTTGCCGTTCAGTCAAGGTGCCAAAGATGTTCGGATTCCACTTCATAAACTGTAGGACCCGGATATCCCTCGCTTGCACAAGCTCTTGAATGAATTCCTGAAGGGGTTTCCTAGAAACCTGGAATATTCGGTGGAAGAAAATTTGAAAACACATTTTTAAAATCAATTGATTTTTTATTGTTTTTTTATACTTTCTGTTTCGTTTTATTGCTTTCATTTTAGCTTTCCGACCCAGTTAGTTGTTGGAAAAGTTTTAATACGGTAATATAGTAAACAAAAGCTTCGTTTTATTTCTCAATATGAGGTATCATCGGCGTCTACTAGCGTTTCTCTATTGACCCGTCAGTGAAATCAGTACAAAGGAACTGGTAGTAATTTCAAAATATATTCAGAATTTCGGGAGTCTGTAAAAGTATGTTAGGGTTGAGTAAAATATATTTCATTATCAGTGAATTTTAAGATCAAGGTATAAAATCGATTCATTCATTTACGAATAAATGTTCCTATCCTTCTAAAAGCTCTTCATGATATTTGTGTATGATAAGAACAACTCAAAATATTGTTCACCAATTGCCGTCCCTTCGAACAGATTACTCTTGAATGTGGAGAGCTGATGATTAAGGAGGTCTTGGTTTTTAATATGCGATTCCTATCAATAGTAGCTAACAATTTGTGAATATAATTTCAATGATATCAGGAAGATGAAATCATTCATTTTCAGGACGAAAACTGTAGAAAATACCAGTCATATTAGGAGAAATGATTGGGTAGTTACCTTGAAATCAATGAGCTCATCACTCAACTCAAAAGCTAATAATACGTCTCATTTCAATAAAACTCATTTCGATTGCCCGAATGTAGAGGAGTGACATGCCTCGTCTAATTGGATTGTCGCAACAAAGCAGAAATACATCAAACGGGTAGATAAAGAGCTCATTAAAACGTCAAATATTATTTCAGCAGGGCACGGCTGCTTTGTGAAAAAGTTTCTGTGCGAAGGATACCAGCCGCCATTCGACAAATGAATACATGAATTTTTTTTCATATCGATCACGAATGTGAAGCATCAGCAAAATTAGAATTATGTCTGGATGACCAACCTGGTGGTCTTATTGCAACAAGGAGAAAATGGTGAATTATGTTGTTAGGGAAAAAAACGAAGAATGTTGTGTGACAAGAGTGGAGAGGTTGACTAACCATACATTTGACCCAGAAGACTCAAGATTGGGAATATTCACTATATTCGCGCTGAATGACATGAAGACTCCTTCGATCGTGGCAATATCTTTATGATTCATATGAGAGACTGGAAAAACGTGACCGTTTGTGTATAGAAATGCCAGTCACAAAATGACTTCCTTTTTTCCAGGTTGAAAAAGTGCCATGACTGCAACTTTGAGTGTTATTCATAAACACTTGAAATTTAAAAGAAAATCGAAAAAATTTCCAGTTTGGTCCGTCCGGCAACTTCTCAGTTGGAGGGTAAAAATTATTGACCGTTCGAGATATGGCATATTTTTGAAAATGTGGGTCAGCATGCTAAGTAACTAGCAAGTGTGTGATGATTTTTTTCCGATCCGATTCCAATCATAAAGTACACAGGATAAAAACATTCAACCATTGACTGGATAAAACTGTAGGTATTTCGGATTTACCCGTTAAGGAAATGAAAAAATATACTTAGCCTATCTCAGATTGAACTATTCTGATCTTGAATGGAAGTGACCGATACTTGATGAAAATCCATATTAAACACATGTATTAAATTTAATGTTCCTTCTTGAGGAAGCTATTGTCTAGCGAAAGACGTGTCGCGGTTTAGTGAACCCTAATATGTGAAAATCCCACAGGCAACTGTATATACTGTATTTTATACTTCAACCTAGCTTTAACTACATCACCTGTGGTTCCGTCAACTGGAGCACTAAGGGGAGTGTTCGGTAATTGTAATGTGACTGAAAAAATTTAAACAGAAAAATAAATTAACGAAAATGACTCCTACAATATATTCACATTACATAAATACTATTGCAGACAAAAGTGTAAAAAGAAGTGGTTACCCACAACAAGTATAATAGTACATCCAATTGAGAAATGACTAAGTAATGACTCAACAACTATGCATCGAAAATCCTCGGCAATCATTATAACATGCTTTGGTGCTAACTGAAAAATATCTTGGATTCGTCACGGATTCACCTACTGGTTTGTCCACAACATTTCACAAAAATTGCCGCTATTTTTTTTATAATATGCAGATTCACACGAAAGGGAAGCCCTGTAATGTTCAAAGAACACCGCGTGAATCAAGGGACAGGAGATACGAATTGACAGTTTACTTTGAATTTCTGAAGTTTGTATGCCTCAGGAAAAATCTCTTTTGGCAAGGAGTTCCAAAGCTCAGCTGTTCTATTGAAAAAAGATCCCTGAGCAAGAGAGGTTCGACAGGTTCCCAAATTCACAACAAAGGGGTGGGAATTCTGTACACGTCGAGTCATCCGGGTAGATATTGCCAAGGGGGAAACGATTGATAACAATTCGGAAGAGCATCGACCGTGAAAGTATCTATAGAAGAAAGACAAGTCTCCGACCCTTCTACGATGTTCCAATGAAGTGAGCGAGGCCGTGAGCGAAGAATCACCAACAAGACGAATTGCCTTCCTCTGAAACGAATCGAGAAGCCTCAATGAATGTTTTGGTGCCGAACTCCATACATGAGAACTGTATTCCATGACAGGTCGTATCTGAGCCTTGTAGATCATTAGAAGCTGACCAGAAGTGAAGTATTTCTTCGCACGAAATAGAAATCCAAGTTTCTGGGAAGTACTTCTAGCGATCGATCTCACATGGTTTTCCTGTGAGAGATTATAACTGATCGTAATTTCTAGCATTCGAAACTTCTGCCGTGTTTACCATTTTGTGTTGAATATTTGTCGAAACTCATTTTATATCGATAAGTCTCCCCAGGACATTTCTAGAGATCATTGATTAAGCTCTTTCTGGGAAAGAATCGAGATCCTGAAAGGGGTGAAACTGTTCTAGGAAACCAATCAATCTCATTAGAATTCTCAGTATTAAGAACTTTTCACAAACTGGTCATATTTATAAATAGTAGTATCTACTATGTTAGCCCCCCTACAATAACTGAGTGGCATTTCTCACACCATTTTCCCTATCCCGATAAAACTGGATGAAATAAGAATGCCACCCCTGCTTTCATGTCCCGAAGCGATCTCCTCATCTCGGTCCTTGGAGACGAATGGCACATGTCGAAGATATCGGTTGAATAAACAAATACAATAAATGAAAGACGGTATCGGTGAATTTCGAATTCCGATGTCAACATAATAAATATCATAGCGATGCCCAACATATCAACATTGAACTGCAAATAAAAGACGGAATATAAGGGTATACATATTTAGTTCCTACATTACATTTTGACAAACAGAAATATCCTGGGGAGACTTATCGATATAAAATGAGTTTCGGCAAATATTCAACACAAAATGGTAAACACGGCAGAAGTTTCGAATGCAAATATCTCAAAACTCGACGGAAAACAAACAAGGGCGAATAATAAGGGAATCGAGATAAAATAGTCAGTAAGCAAGGGAATATTCATTATTGAAGTGAACTAGCCGACATATGATGAAAATCAATATTCGGAAAAGTATATTAAAACACACTTCTGTATGGTTCTCACTTACAACTGGTTAACATAACCGTTTTAAATGAGTTTTGTTGCTTGAGGAAACTATTATATACCAAAACACTTGTAATGTATTTTTTGTCAATCTCTGTTATGAATATTTTTTTTCAATTTGTTCACCGATTTTCAACATTCATGATGGGCCATTTCACCTTTTCAGTGATTCTTCTATAGTTTTAATGTCACGGAGGATATGAAATATGCAGATATCCGAAATGAAACGAGTATCATGTTAGTAGAAAATGATAATTGTTTGAAAGTTATTATTTTGTTGTGGATGAATGGTTTAATTATAGTTTTTTGGGTTGCCTACTACCGCAATATGAAAAAAATCACGAATTGGTATTGGAATCTATACCAGTGTGGAAAGGCAGATTTCTAATCTACCTCAAAAAGTTTTTGGGTTAATTGAACACACTTCCTCCTGAAAGAACTTATGTATATTTCTCCCATAGAAATTGTAATTTCTATTTTTTGATTCGGAGAAGACAAAAAAAAACTTCTTAAAGAAATATGTCCTATTAGTCAGCAACTTCTCTTATAACGCAAATTTTTCTATCGCTGGTATGAAGGTTTTTTGACTTGAGGTCATTCAACTCCATAAATTGAGGTATGCAAGAAAAAATCCAAGTTACCCAGGTCCCATATCAATTCAAAATCTCTGGTGCTTGCAAAAACACGTCCTTACATCAAGAAAGCACCTGAATAATAGGTTTTAAGAGGAACTATTTCCAGTATCATTGAGTCATTTTCAAGAATTGGCTATTTGGAACATTCAACAGGACATACAGAAACTACAGACTTAGAAGAGTAGGTAATGTATAATCAAAATCTTGGTAGATTTGGAATATTGTACCCTTGAGATATAAATTTATTTCACTGCCATTTTGACAATACTTTATTTCCTGATAAAAAAAACATACATGAAAAGTAAGAGGGCAGGTGAAACCACAATGATTTGAAAATTTTGACAGGATTTATAAGATATTCGATTGTTGTGAATATGACCGAACTGTAACTTTTCGTATACACATACGAAACAAACAGAAAAACTTACTGATATGAAATTATTCAAAATATCCAAAATAAGCGGATATAATCAGGTTAAAATGATTGAATTTCCAACATGTATCGAGTTCTGTATAATATTTCGAGAGATCTCATACATTTGATATAAAACCATTCAGAATATGCGAAACATATGGTTCGGTTATGAGGAATGAACTAAACGAATTTCAACATGTCTCACATATTCGATTGACATGTTTTAGCGATTGGATGATGACAGATCTGAAATGTGATCTATGAAAACATGTCTACTTATTCAAGGTCATACAATATCTCTGAAATATAAGTGCTTCAAATCTTTTGGCGCCTAAACTATTGCTATTGAGGACATCAAAACCCTATGTATTTGACTTGAGTGACCTTCATTCAACATGTTGACCAACACGAAGCAAAATGAATCACAAACGATTCTAATGCCAACAGGTCACACGTCACACGATGAAGATGTAAAACTAAAACGATAGAGTCATATTTGATGAAAAGTATACAAGGAAAGCTCCGCAAATAAGCAATTGCTAATTTTGACCTTACTAATAAATGCACTCTGGCTCTTGGACTAAAGATAACAGAAGCAGATGAATACAGAATAAGCAATATTTATATTTTTTCAATGTGATATTTTGAAGAATGTGATTGGGTATTCAGGAGAATATCCTGAAGAGGATCTCGAAAATATTTCATCTTGTTGTGGATCCTTTTATTTCAATAAATCAAAATAACGAAGATCATTATTCCTTTTGGTATTAGATAAGTCTGATGCTCAAAGAAGATAACTCTTGAAGCAAACGAAAAGTTTATGTTTATGAAACTCGGAACATAATTCAAATACAATTTTGAAACGTGGATATAAGGGAGAAATGACGGTGGGAAAGAGTGAGGTTTGCTTTTCAATTATTGTGATTTGACTCGTTGAAACGTCTTTGAAATTAATTAATTTGGAAATTTTTTTCCAGGGGGATCAGTTGGTGGCAGAACGAGACTTGAAAAAGAGATTCGGGGTATTCATCTGAATGTAAATCAAAGAGGGTTTGAATCTATAGTCTTCAAACTTCTGTATTAGTGATGAAGTACATCTGGGTGTTAGTCCAATATGATAGTGAGTTTCTACAAACAACTTTCGAGGAAAAACCATTACATACATACTGTAAGTTTTATACTTATGGTTTCTGCAGTATAATGCCATACATTATTCCCTTAGGAAATAATGGGGAGGGATTAGTAGTAATTGTCTTTATTCCCTGTTGTAGTCCTATCATAAAATTTCTCGTATTGAATATTGCCATGGAAACGATATAACAAACTCCAAATTTCAGCGTAAAACGCGTAGGTAGTGTTTGTGTATTTGTATTGAGATAAATGAAACTGAAGAATGATTTATACTCGCAATATTGACTATTATTCTTGACTCGTGGTATAATCTACCATTGTGTAATCTGAACATGAGGTTAGGAGTCTACTTTATCTACTGCCGCCGATTCTCCTCACTAGTTTCTCAAGTTTATAACTGAGGAATTTCAATTGAATTTTTTGAAAATATTAATTATGACGCTAATGATAATCAGAGACCAAATTTCACAATATCCTTCACTACTAATAATAAAACTATTCACCAATGTACACATCTGGGGATCCAGGATACTTTTCAGGCACTAACCACTATTTTATACAACGCAATGTATTGTGTTCTCTATCGGAAATGAAAGTTATTTTGCAAAAGTATTACTTACAGCAACTAAAACTGCGAGTCCATTTATTTAATCATCGTTTATATTTACAAGAATAAAAAATGCGTGTGGGTGTTCCTAATGAACATACTTGTTAATAACACACTTTCCTCGAACGACTTAATTCCATAATTATTAGAATGCAATCACGCACTTTTCCATAAACACCAGTATTTATGAGAAATGGCACTGGAGGCACATTTTTAATTACTTCAACTGATAAATCTAATCGCACTAGCGTAGTGTGGTTACTTTGTGTAGAAACATAATTAATCAAAAATTATATATCAAAGAGAAATTCACGACATTTAAAATGAGGTTCACATGAAAGTACAGAAGCATACAAGGTGGCACATGAAACAACAATTCTTCAAAAAAAAGTTACATCAACCACTGAGGTTATTACAACGGTACTTTGACATCACAATGTTTTATGAAAAATACAAAATATCAGAACTGCTATGAACAAAGTGAAAATTTATCGATAATATCTATGTCGGAAAGGATTTCTATGATTAGTCATATTATTTTTCACACCCGTCTAAAAAATGTTTAACCGAGGTTGGTGTTGAAATATCTTGAGCTAGCGAGAATGAACTAGTTGAAAAATCATGAATTGATTTCAGTTCAGTGAAAATGAAAAATAATACCATCTCAAATGGGTACTGTTAAAAAATTTCTGCATGCTCGATTATTCTAGAAAATATATCTAAAAGGATTCTGTTGATGAATTAAAGAATAAACTAATAGCCATTACCTAAAAAAAACAGTGCTACAACTCATTCTCATTGATTCTCACCATTATATATATTATGTGTCATCTATTTTTATGTGGGTGTATATTTCACCTAATCAGGACAGGAATGAACTGAAATGACTTGAAATGGTCTAACACATTCTATTTCATAATCTATTTTTTTTACTCGTAGTTGTGTATTCTTATGGAACTTATGAATCCTACATCTGTAATACTTTTATTTTTTGAGAACTACTCCATTAGAGCTTACAAATTTCATTTATGAATCATTAAATAATAAAAATGTTAGCATTGCGTTATTTTTTGACATGAGTCGTGCATTTGACTCTGTTGACCATTTTCTTCTGTTAGACAAACTTTGGCGCTCAGGTCTAAGAGGCAATGCATATACGTGGATGTCTTCTTACTCGTCTGATAGAAAACAGATTGTCAAAATTGGTGAAACATTATCGGAAATAAAATTGGTGCCAAAGGGGGTACCTCAGGGGTCAATACTGGGTCCAATCTTGTTTATATTGTTCACAAATGATGTTTCTTTAACCTGTTCTACATCTGACCTGAATGTTACATATGCAGACGATACAAATTTTGGGATTTCAGCACAAGATCCGCAAGTACTTGTATCAAGAGCAAACAGTTGCAGTGAAGAGTTCCTCAAGTACACTGAGAATAATGGTTTAGTAATAAATAGAGAAAAATCACATTTCATGACATTTTTACCAAAAAAACGTATCCTCGTGTACCAACTACTTGATAAAATTGAACCATAATTCTATCGAACAAAAAAAAATAGTCCAAATGCTTAGGGGTAACAGTGGATGAAAAAATGACTTGGCAAACTCAGATAGATATAGTTTGTGGAAGATTGAGTGGGTCCAGTTTTTTAATCAGGCAGTTGAAGGGCACAGTCACAAATGATGTTCTGCGGCTGTTGTATTATGGTACTGTAGAATCTCTTTTGGCATACGGGCTGATATTTTGGGGATGCTCAGCGCACGCGGACGGGGTCTTTGTGGTGCAAAAAAAGATTTTGAGATGCTGGGCTAATGTACCACCTTTGACTCAGTGCAGACAAATTTTCGTACAGTTTTCTATTCTAACTCTGCCGTCTTTGTATATATATAGAACTATCTTGTACATAATGAAGTATCACCCAAACATGGTAACAAGATCCTCAGTTCATGGTAATGATACACGGTCTAAAAACTGTATAGACCAGAATCTTTCGAGACTGTCTATTGGTCAAAACTCATACTTATATAGGGGAATTCTATTTTATAATAAAGCACTAGCTATATAAGGCGATGAGATTAATCTAAACAATTTCAAAAACAAACTGCATCAGTATCTGTTGGAGATGACATTTTACTCTTAATTTTATAATTATTTTATTGTAATGTGTCAAATGATTGGGCGACACGTCAATGTGGGTCTTTGTCCTATTTTTTTTTCTTCTCATTATTGACAAGTCCAATAATTGTATGTAACAGCTATATGCAGTTGAGTGATGAATGAATGATTATTATTTTTATTATTATAGACGGTATAAAGTCCCTTCCATGAACAGGCTACATTGTTATTCTACTCCTTGCATTATCCCATTTTGTTTCTTACACCATTTTACTTTATGAACTCGTCTCAAGTATTTGTTTAGTATGATCATCTGCATTCAGCTCCAAGAATGATATCAATTCATGGCCCTGAATCACTAATACAATAACTACTGAAAGTTTTTTTTGTACCCTATGTTCATTTGAAAATATTCAACCATTCTGCCTCGAATCCAACCATCTATCAACCAGAAAGATAAAATGGGATTTTAATCCCGGAAATGCATTGTAACAGACTAACAGACACCGTTACTTGAAAATATTCCTTATTGGAGTCAGATTTGAAAATGATCTGACCACCTTGTTCTTTCTCAAGCGACGATATTAAATATTCCAAGTAAAGTGCGTACCCTTTATCAGCCCATCTTTATATGCATATATACAAACTATATCAAATAAATCGTATCAAGCCAACACACGCATATGCTGCTGAATTAATATCGTAATAGCATACCAACTATTCGAGATTGATATCTTTGCAAGAACTCCTGAACAACGGTTTGGATTTCCTGCATTTAAAACAAGGGAGCTTCCAACAAGAGAGTTTCTCGATGAATATAAGACCGCCAGGTTGAATAGATTTATTAATTTTCAATTCAGTGCCAGTAAATCAATCTTTGGGAGTGAGTGAAATGAACGGAAAGTTTCTGATTGAACTTCGGGAACAAACATGGCTGATTAATTTCGTCAATTTGCCAGTAGAAAATGGTGGAATATTGAAATATTTCGCTGACAACGGTGGCGATGAAAGCAGGAATATAAAATGGACTCAAATACCTTCAGCAATGTATACATAACCGAAACTGTTCGAGTAGATGACAGAGCCGAACATAAACAGTTTCATCATTGATTTGGATTCCATAATAAAAAAAATGACAAAGATGAAATTAGAGAATTTCTGCGATCACGGAAAGTATATCGTCAATTTGAAAATTCATTATCTGTGAACTTAAGTCATTATCGTTAAATAAAGACTTCTCCGGATAAAAGGATTCTGCGTTAATAAAAGGTTCCTAAATTAGTTATAGAATATATATGTATATATATATATATATATATATATATATATATATATATATATATATATATATATATATATATATATATATATATATATACCGAAATATACATCTGTCGCTGTTATAGTCCAAATGAAAAGTCGTGTCTTACTTTGCCAAGCTTTCGCTTCTATTGTGAAGCTTCTTCAGGGCAGTAGAAATGGTGTAAAAATATTGAATTAAACATAAATTGGTAAAAATTTTTTATACATGTTCGTAAAAAAAAACAAAAAAAAACAATTTTACAAACATGTATACAAATTTTTTACCAATTTATGTTTAATTCAATATTTTTACACCATTTTTACTGCCCTGAAGAAGCTTCACAATAGAAGCGAAAGGTTGGCAAAGTGAGACAGGACTTTTCATTTGGACTGACTGAGAGACCCCGCTATCCATTTCAGTGTACAATTCTCCAGTCGCTATAATAATCCACTTTATATATATATATATATATATATATATATATATATATATATATATACATATATATGTATATAAATATGTATATATATAACTATATATATATATATATATATATATATATTTATATATATATATATATATAGATTTTGCTTCTCAGTTGGAAACCCAAAGGCTACGAAAAAAAAGATGAACAATTCCTCGTAAAACTCCATATGATAAATTCTAGTTCTGATTAGTACGTATTAAAATCATCGAAATGAAGCACAATCATGGAATTCAAATGCCTTTTTTTTGTTTATTTGTAACTCCCAACCTCATCTTTGTAGCAACGATATTTAATATTACTGTAGAATTCCGCAATTGACCTTATCAACAAGGCAAATGATCTACTATAAGTAGTGAATGTAAAACTATTAAAAAATATTTCCAATTGTTGCACACTTTATGAACGTGACTGTATATACAATCTGAAAGACGTAATGATCAGTATTTTACCAAAAAGGAAAGAAGGCAAGTGATTAGCAAATGATAAGAGGAATCCAATGGTCGAGTCATAGTTCTGAGGAGCTCAAAGTAACTATTCCTACAAAGTCGAGTATTTCGATGCTAGGAGTTACGATCAGTGGAAATCTCTCATGTGAAAACCATGTGGGATCGATCGCTAAAGGTGCTTCCCAGAAACTTGAATTTCTATTTCGTGCGAAGAAATACTTCACTTCTCCGTCAGCTTCTAATGATCTACAAGGCTCAGATACGACTCGTCTTGGAATACAGTTCTCATGTCTGGAGTTTGGCACCAAAACATTCACTGAGGATTCTCGATTCTATACAGACAAAGGCAATTCATCTTATCGGTGATTATTCGCTCATTTCATTGGAACATCGCAGAACAGTCGGAGAATTGTTTCTCTTCTATAGATATTTTCACGGTTGGTGCTCTCCTGAATTATTATCAATCGTTCCACCTGTGGCAATATCAACACGGATAACTCGAAGTACAGAATTCCTACCCCTTCGTTGTGAATTTGGAGACCTGTCGAACCTCTCTCGCTCAGGGATCTTTTTTCAATAGAACAGTTGAGCTTTGGAACTCCTTGCCGAAGGTTTTTTCTTCAACTTCAAGAATTCAAAGTGAATGTTAATTCGTATCTCCTTTCCTTGGATTCACGCGGTGTTCTTTGAACATTACAGGGCTTACCTCTCGTGTGAATCTGCATATAAAAAAATATTTTCAAAAAATATACCAAACATTTTTTGATTATTCGAGCTTTCAGAAAATTCACTTTCTCTCTCGAGAACATCTACTAAGAAAATGTTCTTGATAGTAATATGTAAATATAAATGTGGAACTCACCAAAGTTTTATTATTACAATTGGCAATATAAAATACATGAAGATAAAACGTGGATGGAATTTTAAATGAAAATGTCAGTTAGAAATTATTGTTAATGTTAATATGTTTGTCATAGTACCCACTGAAGAAAATAAGTATTATATTTGAAAATGGAAAATTGAGTTGTAAAAATGTATAGAGAGTATCGAGTGAATTAGGTATTCGAAAAAGAAAGACATCAATGATCGAAAGTTGGAATATAATTATTGTAAATTTTGCTTAAACTTTAAAATTCTGTTTAATCTCTTGATTTTATTTTGTTCGACTGTCGAAGAATTTTTCTTTTCCAGGACCAAGAAACGTCTTGGTAACCAGAAAATGAACGTGAATTATTTTTTGTTTTTATTTCCTGAATATTATTATAGATTTTCCGAGACCTTCAGAAATTGACCTCAACAAATGATTCACGTTTCTTTCTGAGGTACCATAAAATTTTTTGACCCTGGTTATAGCAAATATAATGTAGAGTCAATTCCATATGGATTCTGCAACATTCCATCTGTAAAATGAGCTCGATCAAGCCAAAAAATGAAGAGAAACCTCGAACATGGCGAATGAACAAGCCTTGATGGAATGCGTGCGTAAGTCACGATGCATATTTGAATTCGTATAAGGTGACATTTGCATAAAATGCGCCACGCTACTCTGGATTTATGATATTACTAAAACGTATCGTGTTGGTATTCACATACTGACACACTGATACTGATATTTGAGGCAATTTGTTGCTGGGGATACGTGCGTATTGCCTGATGGCAGATATGAAAAAACGGGGGTTTTTCGGTCGTGCTCCATCCATAACATCTGTGATGTGTTTAGGTGAGTACGTATGACACTTTTCCTTTTTCAAAGATTGTTTCCAGCAGAGTACGTTTCCGTTGAGTGAGTCGGATGTCTGATTTGAATGAGTTCAAATACGACGAAGATTATGATATTTAAGTCACATTTTTTTATAAAAATCAGTCATCTACTAAGAGAGTCATGATATAGTTAATTTACATTCTCCTAGGACACTGTCGAGAATAGAAAGAAAAAAATATTTCGATGAATCTTTCTGAAGTTTCTCGAACATGCACTCCCATTTAACACCTTCAGAAGTAGAATAGGTTGAAATGAATTGAGGAACAATAAGAAAACGAACATAAGCAAATTGAAATTGGGAAATTGATCATATGAAATGAAAAGAAACAATGTACACAGAAATAGGAAATGAAATCAGTAAATTAAGATTAAGGAATCAATAACAAAAAATCATCCACAATCTTACAGAATAATTCAATGAAAATCAAAAAAAGTCAAAAAAAATATTGAGAAAGTAATAAAATGGGCTGTATGTCAGTTTCTTTCTCGGCTGGGATTGATAGTCATCCCTGCCCCCTTCTTTTCGATATAGTTCGTCTTATTTCAATTTAAGGTATTTATACCCCAGGTATATTCATATCCAATAAGTGAAATTTATAAACGTTATCAGTTATATTTAAGTTTCTTCACTTTAGACACTTGGATACGTTCGAATTTAAATCCAATATCAATATTTTCACTCCTCTCATAACATAGTGCAGAATCAACAAAAAATCTCAATCTCTCAATATGTTAGAGTTTCTGTTAACCGAAAGTTTCATCGATATTCCGGCAAACTAAAATTCTAAAAACTACCTGGTTGGTGAGGCCACTGAAGTGGTAGATGCCGTGAAAGACATTGTATTCATTTTTGGATAAAGAAGATGAATTATAGAACACATAGTTCAAAGGACACTCAGAAACATGAAATCCACAAGACACTTCAATTCTTGAATATCTCTGAAAACTTCAACACCGTCATAAAGCCCATACTTAAATAATCGTCAATTATTTGGATTTCCCTTTGCACTTTCAATACTATCAGAATGTGTAAGGTTTCATTACTAATCTCGCCAATAACCAAGTTGATGTCTTCTCTTTATCTTTCCAAGCTCAAGGTCAAGCAAATGATTATTGTCTTTTTCAGAGTCAGTCATAACTACTATACAGTACGGGCGTAAAAAGTCTTCCAAGCCCCTTGATATTTGAAACGAACAAGCCATTATTTTCAGTTTTTCACGACAAAAAAGCACTCGTCGCCATGAGGGCGGTATAAACTTCTTCATTCCGACGGAGAAAGAAGTAAGTATTATTGAAGAAGTCTTCTGATTTTCTAATCCACAAGGTGATGTTTTCTCTCTATATCCAGTTGAAGTTAATATTTAGGAAACCGACTATTTTACCAAAGTAGATATATACAGTGCTTTCTTTAATTCCCCCCACTTGAAATTTTTTTAACGGGTCAACTAATAAAATTGAAACTCAGGAGAAATAAATTGATGCATAAATACTTCTTTTTGGAGTGTAATTGATAGATGAAAATGATGGATTCCATTTGGCGCCTAGTCCGCCATCTTGAAATTGTCAGACGTCAATTTTATTCCAAAATATATTTATGCATCATTTATTTTTGTGTCGATCCGTTCAAATAATAAAAGGGAGGGACATTAAAGAAAAGCACTTTAGGTGCCGCTCTGTTAACTGGTCATGTGTCTAGTGGCCGCAGACTTTGAAATGAAAAAGAAAACACCGGATATCTTCGCACTTGAACAGGATTCCCCCTCATTGGACTTGTAAAAAATTTCGAGTTAATTTGGATTCTATCATGTAGTGAAGAGTTGAGACTCAAAATATGTAACAAAGGAATCGAACCTTGAATCGAAGACTAGTCATTTTCTGTCTGCTACTAAGTTGGTGAACAGGAATTGAGCAGAAAGTAAGGACTTATATGGCAAATGCCACAAATTTTGTTATTCTTTATTTTGATTACCGCTGTACTAGTTTCAAGCATTTGAAATTTTCGATTTCAACCATATTTCTGTGAAGCGTTCATGTGTTGTTTCGATAGAAGACATTTTTGAGGCGTAAAAAGCTAATGAAGTTTACACTAGAAAACATGTTCTTTTTAGTTTCCCCAATTCACTCACATTACATCAAAGCAGTGTCAGATCGTTTGCCAAGGCAAATAAATGTACCCACCTCGATGAAATACGAGAGAGGTAATGAAAAATTGATTATTTGTTCATTTGACTGAACTATAGAAGTTACGGCCGCTTTTCTTGGTGCCCCTTTGATTTCATAGATCCATTGTTTTTAATGGCAAATTCTGCTGATCTTTGAGTTTTTGGGATGAGTGGGAAGCTGGAAAGGAAGTTGAATTTCTTTGTCAATTACATGTTTGTCGTTTTCTTGTAAATATAAACATTCGCAAGAAACTGAATGTCCTATTTGATTAATGGAACATCTAAATTGAATAAATACGCTAATACATACGAATTTGTCAGATTCGACTATTGGCTTGAATAAGATTCTCTACAAGAGAAAATTTCCTTTAAGTGGGGTGGAAGAAATAAATAAAATCTGAATCACGTTTACGATGTCAGTGATCGTGTCGGTGGACTGACGAGACTGGCAAGTGCGACATGTATGAAAATAACATTAAAAATCTATTTCTGTTCGGAATCTAGTGCAGCTTTATATAATTGTTATGAGTGACAGTCGAGTGTTTGTTTCAAATTGTTGGCATAGCAATGCAATGGCCTGACATGTGTATGTTTACGACGATATAATCAAATTATATCTCCGATCCATCTGTAGATGAAATGTTCGTTGTTTCGATGGTATTATTGTATCCTGCATTATAATCAGTATTGATTTGGGGAATTAAGTCAATCTCCTTCTTTTTTCCCTTTTTCTTTCATGATTTCGAATATGTTCTTGTCAAAACGAAGAATTGGTGACATTTCTGGTTGGTGATTTTGAAAGGAGACGAACTCCTACCGTTATATCGTTATGATCAAATATGAATAAAGTTGTCTATCAATCATGAAATTCATTTCATCTTCAAAAAACTAAAACAGAAACAAACATGGAAAAATGGAGTCTGGCAATTTTTTGCATTGGCTCGAATATCTTAGTTCACAACTTGACTCCGATATACATAAAACTTTCCATACAGTTTTTTACAGTTTTTTCGCTACCAAGGCCAATCACCGACGCCAGTGAGTACACTTTCCCCAACTGGAAATTTTGCCGAACCCTTTGGTATTCCAACATCCATGGACTCGAAACCGCCGGCTTTACGTCCCCTCGGAAGGACATCATATCCTCAATTTATCTTGTGCTCGATGGTATACAGCCTGCGAGCTATGATATGCTATTTTGCTGCAGTTGTATGGGCTTTCGACGCGGTCTTGCATGAGGTCATCCATCCAAGTACTAACCGCGATCAGCGCTGCTTAACTTCAGATTTCGAATGACTGTCAGTCAACCTGAAAAGCTGGACCGTGCCATTTTTCATATAGTTCATATGAGAATTTCGTCTGAGACAAACCAAACAGCAAGCTAAAATATTTAGGGGAATGTTTCTCTGTTAACTAGTCAATGAATATAATTAATCCAGTAAGTAGGAAAATGAGACCTTGCATCAGTTTTGGTAAAAACGATGAGATTGAAACCTTTGGTGGTAAAGTTGAATTTTTTTCTAGACATCTATTACCCTAACATAAAACTGATATCATCCGAAATCGACGCGCGATTTGCTAACAAGGTATCTTTAGGGACTTCTCTGATCAAGAATATTCTTATCACTTTCCAGATTTCGGCGATTTTGAACTCAAAGCACTTTCTTTACTCACTACAATCTGAAAGTAAACAGAATTTGTTATATAAACCCCTTCAATAAGGTTGTCCACATTTTTTGTGAAATCTGTAAGCCAAAATCGTCAATATAAAAATGTGGGAGCTTCCGTTTTTTTTGGAAAGGTTTTGTTTGGTGTTCGAAATTGATAAAATAGATATTCTGTTGAGCCAGCATCGGAAGCAACTCAACAATCAGAACTACCAGATCTGCCAACTCTAGTCTTCCTTTCTGCAATTGGTACTTCGACTATTGCCACAATTCACAACAATTTTGGCTTTCGTGTTATCTCATTGTTCGCGATTCCAGTTCGAATTATGCTCCTATTTTATTCCCGATGACTATGCTCCTGATTCGTCTTTTCATATTCTCGAAGCTGCTGTAATAATAAAAGCCTAACAAAACGGCAGATTTGATGTTGAATAAAAGATAACGAATGTAATATGTACTCCAAGAAATCTGCTATCTCACATTGTCTACCATAACTTTCACAGGCATATTTCTTTTTCTTTGAATGATGACAAATCGGGATTTCACGAAAGTGTGAGTCCCATATTCATCGCACTACCCATATATTTCGAACCGAAATATCGTTGAAGAACTATGCGAGGGCAAACCGAAAGACGTTCCGTTCTATATAAGAAGCGAAATATTTATGAAAGGGTTCATTCAGCTAGTCAAGTCGTGTCTACCTTCATAAATACTCATTCGGGTAGCGCATGTCGCGACGCAAGAGACACCAGATGCTCTTACACAACTCTTCAATAATTCAACCGGTTGATTTCGAGATCCATCTGATGTCCCGAGCCCGACTCTTTTACGAGACACTGGTGCCCTTTCCGAAAATTGACCGCGGGATTTGGAGATCATGCATTTATTCAAAACGGCCCTGCGACTTTTATAGAGCGATTTGGCTGTATTACGGCGGCAAGGTTTATTAAGCAGTAAAACTTTTGATTATCAAATTCGGGGAGTTGTAAAATACTGATAGGTTTTATGATCATAAAATATATACCAAGAATATTATTAGGCACTGAGTCAATGTAGAAAAACTTGTAATAACGTAGGACAGTTTTGAACGAATGTCAAGTCGTTTCTCTACAGCTTTATGAATTATAAAAATGAAAAGATAAAATGATAAACGGTAACGAAATGTTCTACAATTCGGTGAATTGAATTCAATAAAAATTGAAACAATGCGCAAAACTGTACCGAAATTTTTCTACTCCTGAACCTGGAAAATGATTTGTTGACAAACAGGTAATCACCGACGATTTCTATTATTCTCTTGTACAGAACAGCGCTCATTTCTAATTTGAAACAATCACTCACTGTCGAAGTTGATATTGTAGTTTTCCTGGTCTAGTTGTAAGGGGGTAGATTAGCTGAATTGCTGTATTGATAGGGATATCTATTCAAGTTCTTCTTCGGCATGAGAGTCGAAATTTAATAATTGCTTCAAGTTATTTCATGAGTCAACTCATCCATATTTTGAGGGTAGCTCAGACTGTTAGTGCTGCTGGTGTTACAAACTAAAAACAGGAACATTCTCCAAAGAGAGTTGAGCTTTGAAGTCACATGGCCATTTCAATAGGGAAGATTAGGATATTTTCATAAAATGAATCTCTTGATTGAAATAATGTTCATCAGGGAAATGATGGTGTCTTAGCAGGCGAAATAAAAATTTCTAACCTAAAATTGGCATGTATTTACCCCATTTTTGGTACTCGTTATTGCCATGATTGTGAAAACCAACCTTTCTATACCTTCTGTATATCTCTACCTTTGAAGGTTTCAGTTTACTCTTGAGCCTTTCTAGGTAAAGTTGCTTTATTATTTTAGGTACTGTTTCCGAATATCAAATTAAAGGCATGGCATCTATAAGTAGAAGTTGTTAAAATCAAACAGACGTGTTTTGTTATATATGTGGTGAATATACTATCAAAGAAAGTAGGAAACCTGTTTCTGACTTTGTGAAGAGAGCTTGTCTGGCTTATTTTGGCGTCCACTTGGGATGCCAGGATAAATAGTGGGCTACACATTTGGTACTTATATGAAACATGCGTTGAAAATTTGCGGCAATGGCCAATCGGAAAGAAGACGTCCCTAAAGTTTCGAGTACCGACGGTTTGGAGAGAACGAAGAAACCATCACGATGATTGCTATTTTTGAATCCTGAATTTCAATAGATATAGACTCAGCAAGAAGGCCTGTACCTCATTCTGAATAAATACCCATTCCAATATTCAGCAGTCTACCTACACTCTCAGATGATCAAGATACATCAACGTCTGACGAAGTTCAGAAAAAGACAGTAATTTTGAAGCAGATACAGTAAATCCTTAAAGCTTCAATCAACAAGAAATGAAAGACCTCATTAGGGATCTGAATCCCTCCCAAAGAGTCTGCTGAATAACATGCCTCTAGATTAAATGAAAAGAATTTACTTTAACCAGGTACTAATGATGTTATTCATGTATATTCCTGCTTTTTCATGTCTATATGTAATGCTTACTTAGATTTTATGAATAAATAATAAAGTAATAAAATAGTAATATTATCAATTGTATATGAATTAAAAAAATGGTCAATATTAGGTATCTGAAAAATTATATCTGATATACCAAATCTGACAGTTATTTTGGATTCGGCGCTCAAAAACTACTTAAGACAACTGGAAAATTGCAGGTACCAAATTGGCTGTTGGGTTGTGATGTAACAATCATTCGAGATTCTGTACAATATTATATCTGGTTATAATAATATTAATGAAATAATGTTTCAATTTCACGTTATAATTGACACCGAACGATCATAAGTGATATACTATCCTCAACCAGTTCATTATTCACGATGTTGACAGACCCTGTATGTTGATTCTGAAATCGAGATCTAATTCCCAGTCATACCCATGATGATATGCGCGGATACCAATTTCCATTTAAACCATTTTTTCAACGAGGATTTTGAACGAATTTGTATTCGAAATGAATTTGAATAGAGAAGGCAGACATTGTTCTCCTGCAAACTGAAGCATCAAGTTGTTTTAACTAATTTTATTGATTTTTTGATAAGGTCATTCTCGTAGAGAAGGTAGGCTATTTAGTGAATTTCTTGATTGTTATTTAACGATTTTAGATCGGAGGGCCTATTGATAAATAGTCAATCTGTTGCTCTTGCAATCGACAAAGTGATATTTGAAAGTAACCCATTCATATTATCAGCCGATCACCGAGATACTTTTCGAAGTAAACTGAGAATATCCAGGCGTTCGCACAAACTCGAAGAAACCCTTTTGTTCCTCTGAGCAGTTTGATCAACCTTGAATGCATGTCGAACCTGTTTGGAAAGAGCTGAGATTTTCCGTTGGAATCGTGAAAAACCAGTACAACATAAGTCAGATCCTTTTTATTTCCCGTTTTCTTTGGGCCACAAACTCGTCAGTCGCAGCCAGAGAAGTTGACGAAAGCTCGTCCTTGACATTTCTTCCTATTATAAAATAAAATCTATTCTTTTTACTCTTGCTGAAGTTACGATCTTAAATGACTGTGACCCGAACATAGCTATGAGAGGTTCCGAAATAATTATCATTTTGTTACCAGAATTCAAGTGATCCAACTTCATATCCAGATAGAAAATTTACCTACAAGAAGTGCAAAATTCACATATCTGCAAATTAAACTGATATACATACATTTCTATTATTTTCTTGATTTTCCTCAGATCAGAATGAGGTGGCGCCCATATAAAGAAAAGAAATATCCTGAAAAGTTAATATCTCGAACCTACTTCCCAGCCACCAAGAACTTAAGAGCTGCCGGTGTACAAAAACCCAATATAATCTTACATGAAATATATTCGGAACATAAGGGGATGACAGTGATAACTGGTAACTTTACAACCTGAAAGTAGTCGAGGAATGAGTACATTTTCGAAAGATTGTGAAACAATTTCACTCATTCGTAAACGTCCCAGTTAGGTCTCAAACAACTTCTTCCGCCATCTCGGATCACAAAGTCGAATCCGGAGAGTGAACGAGCTTCGCGTCGGTAAACAGCAATGCTCATTTGCTCATTACACAGCAGTTAATTTAGATAACACTACTGACATAAGTAATCAATCTAACATGAAAGCGAATTCGAGAGAAGATAGGAACTGCTAGCCGACGGCTGTTTCCACTACCCTATCGCGCGAAATTACACATATAATTGTATTATTGCAACTTCGCCCCGTTACTCCAATAAAATACGTTCGAGTTCTATGGAAATGTTCGCCGTATCGTGACAACGACTCCAATAATATCGTTTATTGTTCGTCGGAGTTGAATTAGTCCCCAATCAGTCAATAAATAGAAAACCCACTCGCACAATACAAATAGAGGGATTGTTCCAATTACGAGGGAAGTTTTGTTTCGGAAATGAGGTGAATCGGAGAGGAGCAGAGAACGAGAAAGACAATGATTATTAATATTTCCACCGTTTGAGTTGTCTCTGGAGTGACTCGAAACCGCTGTTTGATTGTGTTGGTAGATGTTCAAATTATGCTCGGCTCTTGATAGAGTTGTTCTCAGAACTGGACATTCAAACAAAATTGAATTCAATTGAAGAGTGAATTGCCTTCGGTAACGTCATACAATCCAGTTATTGACCACAAACAGAAACGAAAAAAATCACCACAAAATCTTGCCACTTATTGGACAAAGAAAAAAAAAAACTCTGTTCGAACTGAGTTCCTTATAACCTAGAATTGATCACTCATGTAAGAATCATGCAAAGAACAGAAGTATGCTGCGCTCTCTTTCTGTGGTATATCAGTTTTGTATCACCCTATATATTTGTGATGAAGTCTGAAGTTTTAGTTCGTTGTAATCAGAAGAGAGGGGGGATAGAAAAGGGGTAAGACTAGTTGTTGTATGGTGTTAAAACATGGCGAATAGATGGTAGTTGGATAGTCAAGTGTTTCATTTTATTAAAGTACGGTTACCGAAGAAAAATATACATCGAATATATTTGTCGATACATCACAAGTGGCGACGAGGACTTTTAAGTACTGTGTGTGGAATTTCAAATTCAAATTTCACGAAGTAGAACCACGAGTCTGAAATTCAAGATGGCAAAGTCAGAATACATAGGCCATCTGAGAGAATTCGATCCATCGGTAGCTGACTGGTCAATTTTCAAACGGAGAATCGAAAATTATTTCGTTGCAAACGAAATCAGTGAAGATAAACGGAAAAGAGCGATCTTACTAAATGTGCTCAGTGAGGACGCCTATAAGTTGGTTCATAATTTGTGCATGCCGGATGAACCAGAAACCAAAAATTATTCAGAACTGATTCCATTATTCGACGAGCATTTCAAACCAAGTTTGACAGTGGTTGCGGCACGTTATAAATTTTACAGTGCTCAAAAAGTGTGCGGTGAATCGCCTAGAGAGTGGTCGGCCCGTTTGAAAAATTTGGCGACATTGTGCGATTTTGACACCGATCAATTGGAATTGGTTTTACGAGATAAATTCATAATGGGGTATGATAAAGGACCAGTGCAAGATCGCCTATTTGAGGAAAAGAAGACGGCAAAATTCAAAGATGTAGTGGAAGTGGCTACTGCAAAATCTGCGACCCATCCATCTTCATTTTCTACGAGCTGGGAACCCGTGATCAAGAAGGAAGCAGCCATGCATTATGCGCAAGTCAGACCTAAAGATCATAGGGGAAGGCTGAGACAACCAGAAGTGGGGGCACAGCAGTTAGCGTCAGGATCAGTGCGCAACCGCAACGGGGACCAGAGCGAAAGGCATTCAACTGGATTTTCTTCGAAATGTAGCGTATGCGGAAGAAAAAACCATCGAGCAGATAAGTGTTCATTTCGAAATTGTATTTGTCACGCATGCAATAAAAAAGGGCATCTAGCTCCAATGTGTCCGTTGAAACGTAAAAAAGATACTGCAAATTTTCACACGCAGAATTATTTAGAATCTGATTTTTCACTTTATAATTTGGAATGTAGAGTTGATCCTATTCAAATTCAATTGACTATTGATGATAAACCAGTGATATTTACCTTAGATACCGGTTCTAGTTTTACGGTTATTTCTGAAAAGGTTTATTCTGAACATTTCAGTCACAAGATTTTGCATGAAACAGATAAGGTTTTCAATTTATATAATGGGGGTAAGATTTTACCGATTGGATATATTGATTGTGAGGTTAGTTATAACAACAAATTATTTAATATGGATATTTATATTATTAGCGAGGCGTCCGGTCCACCTCTCTTGGGACGTGATTTTTCTAATCTTTTCCAGCTAGGAATCACAAATTTTTTTATAGATGGGCCCGAGGATTTAAAAGGTTTATTGAATAAGTTTAGTTCCGTCATTGAACCGGGGTTGGGCACTTTCACCAAAGGTGTAATCACAATAAATTTAAAAAACGAAAATATCACACCAAAGTTTTTCCGAGCTCGACCGCTTCCATTCGCGATAAGGGAGAAGGTAGAAAAGGAGTTGGATAGGTTACAAAATTTAGGAGTGATCGAATCAATTGAATATAGCTCTTGGGGAACGCCCATTGTACCCGTTTTGAAGGGGGATGGTTCGGTAAGGATATGTGGGGACTTCAAAGTCACTTTGAATTCTGTAATTGAAGTGGACAAATACCCCTTACCGCGGATCGAAGAGTTATTCGTAAAGTTACAGGGAGGAGTTCATTTCTCGAAATTGGATTTGGCTAATGCTTATACCCAAGTATGTCTCGATGAAAAATCCAAAAATTTGGTGACATTATCCACACATAAGGGACTATTTCGCTATAATCGGGCACCTTTTGGCATATCCTGCATTCCCGCGAAATTCCAAAAATTAATGGAATCTTTATTAGAAGGGATTCCGGGAGTTGTAGTTTTTTTAGATGACATTTTGGTTAGTGGTAGTAATAGAACAGAACATCTGTCAAGATTGAATAAAGTTTTAACAAAACTGCAAGAAGCAGGGCTAAAAATATCATTGAAAAAGTGTGACTTTTTCAAAAATCAAATTTCTTATCTAGGGTTTGTTATTGATAGAGAGGGGTTGCATACTGCAGCAGAAAAGGTATCTGCTATCACTGAGGCTCCCAGGCCAGAAACGGTAACACAGTTGAAATCTTGGTTAGGTCTAATAAATTATTACGGAAAGTTTTTGCCAAATTTGTCCACGCGTTTACATCCGTTATATAATTTACTGAAAACTGGTACCGAATGGTATTGGTCAGCCGAATGTGACGAAGTTTTCACTTCAATTAAAACTATGTTGATCTCATCCCCTGTTCTCGTTCACTATAATCCGAAGTTACCATTAAAACTGACTACGGATGCATCAAGTTATGGAGTAGGGGCCATATTAACTCATAATATGCCTGACGGAACCGACAAACCTATTTCGTACGCTTCGCGTACTTTATCGGACGCCGAGAAAAATTATTCTCAAATTGAAAAAGAGGCTCTAGCTATCATTTTCGGATTGGACAAATTCAACCAATATTTATACGGCAGAGAATTTATTTTGGAAGTAGATCATAAACCGCTTTTGGCTATTTTTCACCCACAAAAGGGAATTCCGCAATTTTCTGCGAATCGTTTGCGACGCTGGGCGGTTATCTTATCCAATTATAACTATAAAATGGCATTTGTTCGATCCGAAAATAATTTAGCTGATAGTTTGTCACGGTTGCCCCAAAGTTGTAAAAAAATCGAACATTCTATGGAAAATGAGGAAATAAATTTTATAAATTTTTTTACTAATAATGATTACTTTCCAATTAATTTTGAACGTGTTAGGTGCGAAACACAAAAAGATGAGTTATTGCTGAGAATTTTGAAAAATGTGCGCTCTGGATGGCCTAAGCAACTCACAAATGATCTAAAAAAATTTCATAGAATTCGAAATGAGCTCAGCATTGAAGAGGGTTGTTTACTTTGGAACAACCGATTAATTATTCCTTCAAAACTGAGATCAGCGATATTGAATGATCTTCATTCATCCCACATGGGAGTGATAAAAATGAAAAGTCTCGCGTGATCGTTTTTCTGGTGGCCGGGATTAGACAAGCAAATCGAAGATATAGGCAAAAGGTGTGAAAATTGTTTGTTGAACAAAAACAATCCGAACGCAGCGGTACTCAAGAAGTGGCCTTGGCCCAGGGAGGTGTGGTCTCGTCTCCACATAGACTTCATGGGACCGTTTTTACAAAAATATTTTTTTATTTTAGTCGATGCCCATTCAAAATGGATCGAGGTGTATCCAATGTCATCGATAACCTCCAAAGCAACCATTGAAGTATTGCGAACTACATTTGCTCGTTTTGGACTCCCAAGAAAAATTGTTTCGGACAATGCGACTACTTTTTGTTCGAAAGAATTTCAAATTTTCTTGAAACAAAACGATATTGAACATGTTACCTCTCCACCTTTTTTTCCTTCTTCCAATGGTGCGGCGGAAAACTCAGTAAAAACCATTAAAAACGCCTTGAAAAATGCTCTTGGTAAACATATCTCTCTCGATTTGAATAAAGTGTTGAATAATTTTCTTTTCGACTATATAAACGCGGTGCATTGTTCTACGGGTTGTAGCCCATCCGAGCTAATGTTTGGGCGTAAATTACGAACGCGGTTTGACCTTCTTCTACCAAGAAGAGAAATTGTCGAAAATGATTATGTGAAAAATCACGTTGTAAGAGAGTTTGAACGACAAAAATTTTATCATAAAGTGTCTAGAGATATAGAATTCAAGAAAGGCGATGTAGTTACAGTAAAAAATTATCAAAATGTGCGAAATCCAACTTGGATAAAGGGGGAAATAATAGAAAAACTGGGAAAATTAGTGTATTTAGTGAAGATTCCAGAACTTGAGCTAGTGTGGAAGAGGCATTTGAATCAAATAAAAAAATATTATATTAACGAGACTTCGTTACCTATTCCAGAGAGTAAGGAGACATTTGATTCAAAAATCGTTTCCACACAACTGAAACAAGAAATAATGGAGAATATAAACAGTGAAGTGGATAGTGAAGGAGTAGCAGAGACTACAAATGTGGACTTGGTCAATGCTAGACCAAAACGTCAGATAAAACCAATAGATAGGTTAGAGTATGAAAAATTGTAATTTTTTTTTGAGTTTAACATGAATTTTCATTAAAGGGGGAGGTATTGTGGTATATCAGTTTTGTATCACCCTATATATTTGTGATGAAGTCTGAAGTTTTAGTTCGTTGTAATCAGAAGAGAGGGGGGATAGAAAAGGGGTAAGACTAGTTGTTGTATGGTGTTAAAACATGGCGAATAGATGGTAGTTGGATAGTCAAGTGTTTCATTTTATTAAAGTACGGTTACCAAAGAAAAATATACATCGAATATATTTGTCGATACATCACACTTTCTATTAGATATGCCCATTGCTTCCTTCAAGGTTCTCAGAATAGAAAGCAGGGAAAGTGGTCTGGAGTTGCTGGAAATGTTTTTTCACTCTTCGGAATTGCTTGAATCCTATTTCCAAGTCTCAGGAAATACACCGAAGTTAAAAGGGAGGTAAAATAACCTGTAGAAATCATTCGTTTTTTGAGAACATATTTCTATCAGATCTGCAGGAATCATTGGAAACATCTCTATCAGCGAAAGGTTGAATGGTTTCAGGAGTACGAATATCGACAGGCTTTATTATTGGGGATGGTTACAAGAAATTGGCATTGGATACTAGTTTTTTGATGGGCGGTGGTGTTTTCATATCTCATCTTCGTCGAATAGGAATGAAGGAGCTGAAAAGAAAGTTTCCACCAACAACTTCAACAAAAAAAACAGAATAAGCAAGAACCAGAATCAACAATATCCTGTTTGAAAGGCTATTTTTGTGGTAGATGTATTTTCTGTCCCCAGTTTATGGGCTGTTTCACGTGTGAAGGTCTCACTATTGATTTTGCATTTTCTCAGATTCTCGTAGGTTAACAAGCCCAAAACAACAAAGAAAACAAGGAACAAGATCTATTTCGACACTCAATAAGTTTTAACCACTGGCCCTAAGAGACGACTGAGGAATAATACTTCAATTATAAATTAGCAGATAAATTGAGGTTGTGAAGGATAGAGTGATTTTACTATAAAATTATTATCGTTCTGCCCTTCACAATATCTCCTCGAAGTGCATATCTCTTCTTCGTCTGATGTATTTCGCACCGTGTTTGGTGTAAAACTGTCATGAGGGACAGACCATTAGTTTTGATGATGGTCAATGGTTTCGACCAAATTTCGACATGAGTCAAATATGCTTCAATCGTCCCATTTCATGTTTCTATTACCACAATATAGGCACTCTGACCTAAATCCTGTGTTCTGAAACCAGCGATTTCTGGAAGACGTAAGCATTTGAGTGGTTTTTATCTAACCAAGTTTCACCAGATAATCTTCCTTTGATATTTGCGTTTCTATTCCGATGAAATGATATGAGATGTTTCTTTGGCATATTGTGTCGAATCGCCAGATGATGAAACACTTATTTTCAACGAAAAACTAAAGAAAAATCAGAGTATCCTTGTTGGCTGATTGGTCATTGGAGTGGGTGGAGAATAGAACAAACGGTATATATAGAGGTGTGAGCAAACTCTGCAATTGAAGCAGACACTTCAGTTTGAAAAAAATCAGGATTGATGAGGACGTTTATATTCGTATATTGGTTGTCAGCATCAAGGATATATAGGTACATGTTATTGCAATTTGATCCAGATAGCGATAGCAGATGAAGTCACATTTGGCAAATTTTGAGCAGAATGTATTTGAAAGATTGAAAGTGTCCTTCTATTGCATACTGAAAAAAACAAAATAACTATTTGTTTCAGATGGATGATTTATTAACGTTTTTTCAAAAGAATAGCTTATTTCAGAAACAACATAAGTCACATTTTTGACCATTTTCACTTTCAAGCAGATTCTTATTGTGTGCATGTAAATACATCGTTCCATGCAGAAACAACATAAATCAGACATAGCTATAGTACTACAGCTATGTCTGATTTATGTTGTTTCTGCATGGAACGATGTATTTACATGCACACAATAAGAATCTGCTTGAAAGTGAAAATGGTCAAAAATGTGACTTATGTTGTTTCTGAAATAAGCTATTCAAAAAGATAAAACAAGTGTTACTGACAACATTTTTTTACCAAAAAAAAAACCTTAAAATATGTAATAGCCCATGATGAAATAGAAAAAGGATCTAAGTCCAAAACAAAGTTTGTTGGTTCTGAATATATGTGTTGTCAAAATGACAGGTTATCATTAGCATGTGGAGAGTAATGCTTCTTTATAGTTCATGGAAAAAACGAAAAACATTTTTTATTCTATCAAGAATGTATCAGAAAAACTTATCAAATTCGTCATCACTCCTAATGTTATCTATGGTTTCACTTGAGGAGTTTGACTACGGCACAGAGTCGCTGTCACTAAGAGACAAAATATTAATATTATCTCCGACCTCGCTTAACGCCCAAAAAAAAAACGCACTGCACGCTTGTAGACGATTAGAATCAGACTGAAAGTAAATGAACACGAATATATCAACTAACCTTTTGCATGGGCATTGGGCTTGGATTGGTTATCCATGAATTGGGGGGACTTGAATCGCTCTTTTATTGTACGCTTATTTTTTATCGCGAATATAAGGTACTTAGATCGGTCTTTAAATGGGTAATAATCCTAATTTCCGATATTTTGGACTTGGACAGTTCTTCCCGTGTGCTCTTCACATGTTTTTACAAATCTGTTTCGTTGGAGAACTTGAAGAACCACGTCGCATTGTGAGCACTGAATTCCTCTAAGAAAATGATTTTGGCAAATCGATGGTATTATTGATTTGATTTCGAGACAGAAATTCAAATAGGTATCTTACTTCGAAGTCATCAAGTGATAAGAAACATAAATTTAGTGTGTCGATAATTGTTAACTACAAAGTATCCAGTTGTTCAGCAATAGTACCATAACAAAATCGTGAGAAGGTGGGCCTCAAGTCTCTTTATTTCTCAGTTCGTTTACATTCTTGATTTCTGCTATTCGAAAGTTTAACAGTTACACTGTATTTCTATTATGATTTTTATGAAACCGAGTACATATTGGTTACTTATTTCCTAAATTTGACAACTGAGCATTATAATTTTTTGATTTCTTCACCATGTTCAGAATGGATACGATCACGAACTTTCAGACGATTCTTGCATGATTACTACTTCATGATTTCAGATATTCGCTGGCATTTGCTGACAATCTTAAATATTTTTTCGGGAAAGAGTGCGAGCAAGATAAATAACAACCTCGATGCGTTGACTTATACCTAAAAAATAGTAAGCCCAAATTCTCGATATCTCGCATTCTTGATTTTGATTTGTTCTAAATGAAGGCATTCCTTCGAAATAATGGCAACAGAGGCGCATTCAATGAATCTGGTAAAGTAGGTAACGTTACATTTCTTGCACGTCCAAGGGCAGTTCCGAAGATTATAGACATTTATGAACACTCGCCTGAAAGAACTTTTATTCCATGCTTTTCATGGTTTTTGCATCCTTTTTCGTTAGGCACGTAACAAAGATTGTCAAAATATGTTAAACTGGGCAAAAACAATCACAAATATAATTTCTACCCAAGTAAGCTGAGAATGGTGATCCAAGTTGAAGTTTGTTGTTTACTTAATATATCATGGAGGTGGATATTAGACTAGGCACTATTTACACAACAAACAATGAGAAAATCTTCATAATAACTAGTGACTCACACTCACAATAGTGACGATAAAAACGTGATAAGTAGGTACAACGTGAAATGAAACCAACAAAACTAAAAGTAATTGAAATGAATATTAAGTTTATCGGAACTTCCATACGCATTCAAATTTCAAACTGAAGTATCAAATTGTCAAACCTAATTCTGTGTACTAATATGATTCTGTTGGTGAACGAAAGATCCTGCCAGACAATGATACCGTCGGTATCAAAATTAATTCGTGAGCTGTCGCTTGATTGGCATTGCACCTTTCAAAAATCGCATTTGTGCATCATCACCTACCGTCAAAAACTGTAAGCTCTCACTTCGATTTCTCAGATCGAGACATAGACGTTACAACTAATGGACTGGCCCTAAGAGAAAGAAGACTGAATGAGCAAGATAGAATACTTCAAGTATAGCCTCCGAGCGCATTAGTTCCTCAATGTAGCAGAGGAAGAGAGGTTATGAAGGACAGAGTAATTTGAGAACGAAATTGTCATTATGTCCTTCACAATATCTTTTCAATGTGCATATCCTTTTTCTCTCCTACGTTTCACGCACCATGATAAATGAACATTTGTCATGATGGGCAGTCGATTAGTTGTAATATATATGGATCGAGAGGAATTGACTAAACGAAAGCACATCAGTCAACGAACCAGGGTTTTAATGCATCTTGAGTGCGGGTTATTGGGATTAATCGGTCTATAATAGTATATTATGCAACGATCGTGTAATGATGGTTATTAATATATGAGCATAAACCGGGATACGAAACGAGTCGAAGGTGAGTTTCGTATGTTGCATACGCTATTTTATCTACACCCGATAAATAGTGAAGAACTACAAATATTATATTTATATTGCACACAATAATACTAATTTAACGAATTTCTTTGAAAAATTCCACAGAATTGTAATTGATAGTATTACTTCAAGAAATAAAACGATGAGATATGAAAAGAAGATCAAAAATCAAAGAAAAAAAGATTACTCGAGACCGGATTCGAACCAATGTCTCCTCCAGCTAGAATAACCAATGTCAGCGCCACAGACGGCTTGGCTACGGAGAGCCCACAAAATTAGATGAAAAAAAAAAATAATAAATCATGCATTTGTAAAATGAAAAATTTAATCATTCTAACTGTATTTCTGTCGGTGAAGGTGTCGAAGGTGATTCTCCCATATCGCTGGTATCAGACATTTTGTTATGATTATCAAAGTTTGGATATATTCTTCAAAAGTTCAATACTTATACCGATTTTGACTTGACAAATGTCAAATGCAGAACATGCACATCATGCTTGATTGAAAAATAATGGGTTTCTATTGGTTGAAAATCTGTATCGTAATGAAAAATCTGTATCGTAATGGATTTCATTATAAAACGGGTTGTGGGCATATGAGTGTATTATTAGAGAACGGGTGTAGATAGTATATTATGCAACAATCATGTAATGATGGTTGTCAATATACGAGCATCAACCGGGAAACGAAATGAGCCGAAGGTGAGTTTCATATTGTTGATGCGAGTGTATTAATAACCATTACATGAGAGTTGCACGCGCTATTTTATCTACATCCGATAAATAGTGAATGACTACAAATATTATATTTATATTTGTATTGCACGCAATAATTGTTATTACTCGTATTTTTTCGAAAAATTCTACAAAATTGTTAATAATGGTATTAACTCGGAAAATACAACAATGAGAAATGAAGAGAAGACAAAAAAAAGGGGGAAACCCCAGGCTGGATTCGAACCCATGTCCATGACCGCACGGCCACGAAAACGCAATAAACTTGTTAGAAAATATATTATGAAATTGTCAAATGAGAAACAAAATTTTTTTTTTTTTGCTGACTCCAACATGTGTAGAAGAGCCGAAGGTAATCCTTCCATATCGCTGGTATCAGACATTTTGATATGATTATCGAAGTTTGGTTATATTCTTCAAAAATTTATTACCTATGCTTTTCGACTTGACAAACGTCAAATGCGAAGCATGCACATCGTGCTTTTGATTGAAAAGTGATGGGTTGAGAATCTGAATCGTAATGAAAAATCTGTATCGTAATGGATTTCGTTATAAAACGGGTTGTGGACATATAAGTGTATTATTAGAGTACGGGTGTAGATAATAACGTCTTATTCTACCTTCTCAGAATTAAAAGTGATATCGACTTTACGAGAAGGCACGTTCACAACCCGATGAACTGGCACGCCAATGCTAGCGTGCCATAGCCGACGTGACGGTTTATTTTACGGTTCATGCTTGCCCGAATGTGCTGATGTGGCCGGGCGACGTTCCCAGATGGACGCTCGGATGTCCTTATTTATCGGCAACTCCTTGCCGTCGCCTGATTTATGACCGTCCCGGACTTTTTCTTAACTTTATTATGAGGATCACTGTAAATACTAGGCTTCGAGTATGTTCCCGGGACGGAAGGGCTTATCTTAGACGCGGCTGTCTCCGAGATTTAATAACGCTTTTTGTCACCGCACAGAACCCGGAACCCGCTCTAATTCACCGCTCTACGGTTTTGATGGCGGGCTCTGTGTTGTTTTTATGGGACAGGATGATTAATTAAATTAGAAAGTTCCAGCCGGAAGAATGGAAAGGAGCGGCGAAAACATGCCGACCGTCCCGTATATAACTGATAACAGTTTTGTGGTCAACAAGCCTGTGATAAATTAGATGACGGAGGGGTCACTGACAGGGTGAATACGTTAAAGAGCGTGCGGCAATGACAGATTTCATGGACATTTTTTGTGCAATCCGCCTTCGAATGACCAAATACTTGAAGCTGAAACAAATCGTAATCTGCCAAATAAGTTACCTCCTGTGAATGTTCTTTCGTTGGAACACACTGTATACTACCGAAGAGTATGTCTTATATTTTCGTCAATCTCACTATATAACTAGTTCAAATTTCAATACACAAACTGTGAAAAATAGTTTTTCCAATAAACTTTCGCAACACATTCGTAGTCACGTAAGTTGCGAGTCACCTTGTATCATTCGAAACCGTGTGCCTCACGATTTTTGACCGAAGTTTGTATGTTTTCATGTGTAATAGATGCAAGGCAGTCTATAAACAGTCGTCCACCTAGAATAGTGCTCAAAGTATCATAATAGTATATGCATGGACTTCAATGAAAAAATGATGATTTGCAAGTATTGGTTAGGAAGTAATTCATGATGATTTTTATTTAGATTACGAATTCTTGCTCAAGACGTTGACCGAATGTATACCTACTACAAATTGTCGACCCTGAGTGCCTAATGCCACATTGTCAAAAAAAGAAACGAAATTTGATACGTGCTTTAGATAATAAGCAATTTTAACCTTGAAGAAATAGTTTAACGAAACGTAATCAGTTCTTATTCAAAGTGAATCAAATGTTCTAGAATCCGAGACTTAAACCAATTTTGTGGCATCCGAAAATTTCGATCAATGTATCTGTGGTAAAATTACTCGAAAGGGGTCTTCAGTGGATTTGATTTTGAGACAGCTGAAGCTGTGGTGACCAACAATCATCCATACAAACAACATACAACAGAGATAATCTGTGGAAGGTTTGAAATAGAAACGTGCCTGTTCAACTGGCTATGATCAAATCACGATAAGGTATATTTGATTTTCTACTTCTACCTGTAAATATGCTGATTTCTTCATAGTTCACTAAACGGATAAGTAGGCGGTTTCAGTCAATTTAATGGATATGATTTCATATCTCCACAAGGTAGGATATGAATTCTACCAATCACAGAGAACAAAATGCTTGGTTGCCAGCGAAAACCTTTCAGAAACGTCACGATTCTGATCTGGCTACCTACAAACACGAAATCCAGGTTGTTCAAGCATTAATGAATGTACTTATATCTGAAATAATATCTTGTTTATTGGGTCAAGTTTGTATTGTCACAATTGATGTTATTTTATGTGGATTTGAAGGACATACATCTACTCTGAACACCAATAATTAATTGAAATTGTACAGTCCAAGTGGCCAGTTGTTTAGAGTGTTAGGCCTCTGAGACGATCCACTTTATGGTCGTGGTCGTGGGTACGAGTCTCACCAAAACCGCCATTTTTTCGTCTTGTTTTTTTAATTTGACATTACTAGTTCAGTTTGTAACGTTCAATATTCATTTTAATGAAGTTCCTTTCCTTCGAGTTATTCATAAACATCGAAAGAATATTCTATATCTAAAACTGATTATCAATATGATACTTGGAAGAGAGTTCTGAAATATTTACTGATTTTATTTAATCGAAGGAAAAATCAACTGTACAACTCGAATGTTCATATCGCCCTCGAACGTTTGAGCACGATGCCGTAGAAATAATCATATAATTAATTACAGAGAAGTTAGAGTTTTATGTACAGAGGTTAACTGCCAAAAAAGACTTCTCAAAAAAATGTTTCTCATTAGGAACAATGCCGAAAGCATGAACAAAAAAAAAGATTAGAAAAATCTTAGCAATATTCACAATTAGATTTTAAAATTGGTATCGACACCTCCCCCACGAGGTGGAGCGAGCCTGTGCTGGGGTGTTGTTGCCCAAACCCGATCCTTTTATGGAAGGATGGTAGCACTGCATTTCAGAAGCACCACGATTCCATCATTTTCATTTATTTTGAGGATTTTTATGACAAATTTCTAATTTATTGTTATGTTTTCAGTGTATTTTCCCATATTTCAATAAACATGAGGAAATTATGATTTTCCATTGTACCTCACTTTCACGCATTGTTTTCACTACAATCTCAAATTGGTAAGTAATTTCAACCCTTTATTCACAATGTTTGTAACATGTTATACTTTGTAGACGTCTCAATAAAGAGAATGAACATTCTTAAAAAGTCGATCATATAACAAGAAGGTTTTTTTCAGAAAGCAGCCCAGCATTTTGAATGCATCTTCAGTATCCATTTATTCATATATATCTCGAGTTTACCTGATGATAAATACCAAAACTCTTCGAAATATTGAATAAAATATATCGGATTGCATTCCGTGTTATAAGGATCAACAACTGTGCTCCGTATTCGGGAAGTAAAATATCCAGTTCAACCGCTGGTGAAGTATTGAAATTATTATGGCATGCCTCGGCTCACATGAAAATATATTGAAATTGAAGGATAGCGTGACACTCTCTTTGAATTCGATACAGTTTACATGAACAGTACATTATAACGATCCATTGTTATCGTGAGCCGAGAGTGAAAAGCATCGAATAAAAAATTTACCACGAGTTTGGTAAGTTTCTTCAGGAATTTCCTCTATTCCATATCGATAAGGGTATCCATTTCAAACAATGTCTAGTGGATCGGTGTCGGAGAAATGAACTATCTCGAGGCGAGTTTTGTACAATAAAAATGTTTATTTACGACTAATACATAATGAAACTATTATACTTATGGTTTCTGCAGTACAACGTCATATATTATTCCCTCAGGGAATTTTGTAGCAAATAGTAATGGAGAGGGATTATTAATATCCTTTATTCCATATTGTAGCCCTATCACAAAATTTCTCGAATTGAACATCACCATGGAAACGATATAACCAAGCTCCAAAGTGTCAGTGTCAAACGCGTAGGTAGTGTTTGTGTATTTGTACAGATTGTAATTGAATGAAACTGAAGAATTATTCATTTATGATAAATGAATTAGTCGTGAATAGAGTATACTACTCGCAATATAATGACCATTATTCTTTCGGAATATTACTCCCTCAGAACTTGAAACTTGTGCGAACAATGGATCAAAGAGGCCTTACATTTTAACGTGCGATTACCCAGTACGGTGACCCAGCAGGGAATCGAACCCTGGTCTTCCGCTCGAAAAGCGAATGTGCTAACCTCTACACTACCGAGAATATAACAAAATGGATAATGATGTTTTTATATATAGCACTGGGTTTATCTCACTGGTGACTGGTGACTCGTAGAAAAGATGGTAAATTAGTTGTGCGAGCGAAAACAAAATTTTCAATAAATACCGTGAAAATAATTGGTTATGAAAGACAATAAACACCGTTCACTATGCGTAACAAATTCCTGAACAAGTGTCCTAGTTCAAAATAACCTTCGTATTTTGTAAGGGCATATTTTTCACACTTGCAGGATTATGTGGGTTTCGTTATTTAAATTGTTCTCAGGAACATTTGCATACAACAAATAGGCTATATACCCTGCACAAAATTCTCGATGAACGCCACCGAATGTGATCTATACTTATAGAACAAATTCATATAGTTGGAGCTCAGTTGATCTTTTTGGTATGTGGTTGGGACTATTTTCTATATCTATGTTATTATTTGCCCTCCGTATAATTGAAATTTTGAAAATAATATAGAAAATAAGAACGACCATGTATCACCTCAGATTAATTTGTCAAAATATTGTCTATTAACAACTTCAAGGATTCACATACCATTGAGATAGTTTTTTTCGACATTCTGATTCAAAAGTTACTAAGTTGCGTAAGAGAGAAGATTTGACTCTTGTATTTGTATGATAGTTGGGATGTTTGCTAAGGATGTTTTAACAGAACATTGCCAACTTTGTGGTCGCCTCTCTAGAACTGAGGCAACTCAGCTCTTTGACAAGGAGAAAACGTAGTGCATGTCACTCACATGAGGTGGTAGTATCAACAACCTTCAAATGGAAGCGTCGATCTGGATATAGAAGTGATGAGGGATGTGTATAAACTCACAGCACTGAGATTCCATTAGCAACATTGTCAGTCTTTGCTCATGGCTTTCGAGACATATCAGTATGTTTGGCGACACAAATAAGTTAGTATGGCAAAAGAGGGGAGACTTTGTGTCAATGACGTGAGACTTACAAATTATTCCGTACGTCAATGTGCCCCATACACTTTCAGCATTAGTTTTCACTGATTGTTCTTCAATTATTCCAAATACCCTATACTGCTCGTTATTCTGATAATCAAATATCCTTCACGTCGAAACCTGTCTTCTTTCCACAGCAAACTGATAGTTTTACCCTTATTCAGCTCCATCGTCCTGAAGTATTTTCTCCTTTCTGCATCTTCCCGTCGTATCACTGCACGACATTGGGATATGGCCGGGTGTGCAATAAGATCCCGTAATCAACTTCATCTATCACGAACTGAACTAGAACGTTCATCACGAGTTGCAACAGCAGCCCGTCAACTATCCCACCATCTCTCAAACCTGTACAAAACATATGCCGCCCTAACACGCTAAACGCTTCTGATAAAATAACGCTGCTCTTATAGTTCGTGATCGGTAAATATCTATTCAATTAGAAAGGCGTTGCTGAATGCGTTTTCATGTCGTTGGAAGATGCTCCCAGTAAAACGTGGGGTTTGCTTCCAAGTAATCAATAGTAAACTCGAATCTGTTGATAGGCGAGTTCGATGACAATGGCCTTCTGAACGGCATTGAGTTTCTGAAGACTTCATCTGTCCAGGTATAAGTTCCGTCTCGAATAGATGGTTCACACCTATATTTTGCGATTGAACTGAGAACAACCCTGTAAAAGGTACTAACGGCACGATGCGACATTCGGTGCCGTAACAAAGCAATCGGGTATGGTTAAGCTACTAGATGGCAATGGAAGGTCTTGAGGTCTTGTTTAGACTTCAACAATTGCATATCTATATACAGAAAGAAGCCCAACTGGTGACACTCCTCAATTCAAACCACAATCACCCAGTCACACTGGGCAGAATACTTTGAAATGTACAACAAACTGAAGGCAAATCCAATACTAGGGATGCCCGTGTACAACACAGTTCTGCATAGAGATGAGCGATATTTCCCGAACTGTGATTTACCACACCCACCGCTCTGATCACGTGATCGGTGATCACAGCCTGGCTAGAGTCCGTTGTTATATTTGAGTTCGTTTGTTTGCAGAAAAAGGAACGATCGTGATATGTGACTTTTTAGATATCACAAAGCAAGAAATATCGCTACTGCGCAAATTCGTTATTTGTTATTATGCAGCATCGCAGATACTGTTATTAGTCTTACTGATATTTTATTGATATTCGAGAACAGTATAGATAGTTGATGTTGTTGTTAGGTGATTTGTTGTTCGTTATCATCACAAACTAGTGTAATTTAATTCAAAACACTTTTTTTCCTGGTGATATATTAGTATATTTATACTTTTTAACTATCTTAACCTAATAACAGTGAACCAGTGAACGGTCTCATCCAATACCAAAGTAACCCCAAATCCCAAACGCAATGCGACCTCAAAACTGTAATCACATCACGTTTAAAAATCACTGATATTAAAAAATCACAGTAACAAAAATCAGTGTGATTCAAAAATCACGATATCGCTCATCTCTAGTTTCTGCAGTATAACCTTCATGAAGATTTGAAAATCGTCATACCAAGAGAGAAAACAATCAAAACGGCCCACCGGTAGAAGCTGGGAAAACTTGGTACACAGATGGTTCAAAAACCGAAGGCGGAAGAGCTGGTATATACGGAGAAAGAACAATGACGAGAATCGCACAGAACGCAACTGTGTTCTAGGCAGAAATAGCAGTTATTGAAGAGGCAAGAGGTCGCGAACATTATTAAGTTCTCAAATTAGACATATATGCAGAAATACACTTGCTTTGAATTAGATTTTTCCTATATTTTTCCAGCTCGGAAGCTTTAGAAATAATCCTTCGCGATTTCGAATTGAGTATTCCCGTAGCCAATTTCATGCCTTACAACTGTGTTTTTATTTATCTCCACCAAAAACTGAAGTTATGCTATTCCAACAGTACTATAGATGATCAGGGTTATTCATGGATTCAATAGGATTTGACCTAATTTGACTGTCCCAATAATAAAAAATGGTTATTACTTACGATATATCTAGGTCGTATTTGAAGGTGAATGGAGACTTACCTGAAACAAAAAACAAATGTATAATTTATGGTGGTATAAAAAAGGTATCAGCACAGATCAACAAAAATGTGGTTAACTTATTGGTCATTTGTCGAATGTACTGTTCCATTCAAGAAATATTTCGAAAAAAATTCATTATTGGGGAGAACATTTCTACAGAAGCAATGTCTTTATACCACTTATATTTGAATCTGAAGTCACTGCAGTTTCGCCCTGTACGGATATTGTCAAACAAATACTAGAAACTCTCAACTTGTCAATGTTCATGATGATATTCTACCATAAAGTAACGAATACATCCATCAGTTCATTCATTATATTGGTCGTATGAAAATGCATACGCTGCAATGTTGATTGGAAGTATTTTTCATACAGTCAACAAAAAAATGGTTTGCCAAAGCTCAGAACACCTAGGTTTAAAAATGAAATTGAATTTGGAATCGAGACGGAATCATTCCCTTGCTGAAACCATATTACATTATGTTTAATAGATTTGTGCATGTATCCAAGATGCCCTGTTTCGTCTATGCCTTCTGCTATTGAACAATGGAAATTATAGAATGTTCAAATACAAAAACTACCCTTGAAATCAGTTTCTTAGAGGCAGGTCGATTTACTTTCATTTGCTTCTAACTCACTGTGTTTTGAACTAATTTCTGCTACAATACCCAAAATTATATAAGTGTTTATCATGGATTTCCAAGAACTATTCGGATAAAATATATAATGTGGAGCATTTTCGGGAAACATTCAGTGCCGGACGATATTTACAAAGTTGTGAAAGACTGCGAACTGATAAACGATATGATTAACACACATAATACTTGAAAATATTTGTGAAATAGACAACTTTACTTTCTGAAAACGATGAAAAATATTTCATATTGACAATAAATAAAATGTCACACGATATAAAATGTCCTTCTGTTCGAACTCGAGCTACGGTCGTCCACCCAAATTGCATTATACAAAATGTGTTTTTTTTCTATATACATAAAGAGCTATTTCCAATTAAGAAGAAGATGATTGCTAATTTTCGATAACCTTTCAATCGATATCAAAAAATCTGCATATTTGGTATCTTTTTAGTAAAAAATCAGCTTTTATATCGTGGAGTATCTCAACTATTGACTCATGAAATGTTTTTTCAACCATAAATCTGTCATTTGATCAGTCTTGATCTCTGCTATCTGAATTGTTCATTTTTAAATATTTTCAACGAATTCTATAAAACTAGCTTCTCGGAAAATTAAGAAATATCATCGTTATTATATTGGGGTACTCACGACGTTGTAAATTCCGTAAATTTATTCATTATTCATCGTAACGAGAGTTAATTATACTTTTTTTTATCGGTATGTACAAGTGCGAACTTGTAAAAATCATAAATTGTGTTCATCTTTCATTCATTCAGTCGGTACATAAAACACTAGCTTCTGTCCGCGATTTCATCCGCGTAGAAGTCGAACCGAACCGCTTAGTGAGCGCACGCCGGTGAAGCATCACATTTTGCTCGCTTTTTTTTGACTTGATCAATATATACTATTATCTTTCATTGAATTTTCTTACAATCATGATGAAATATAGCCTGTATCACTCCTGGGTAGTTTTCTGTTAGTGAAATAATTTTTATGATCTGAAACAAAGTTACGAACTTCATTCAAGCAATTTTTCTACAATCATTGAGAACGTAATGTGTCTACCTAGAGAGATTTTTCTTGAATGATCAAAATATGGACAAGTGATAAAACATGGTTGAGTGTCGCAGTAATGAGAGCTATTTTGATTAACGAGATAAATATGAATAAAAAATGACAGTTATCTGTTAACAAGATCAGATATTTTGAAACAAATTTGTTCTTCGGACAAATATACGACTCAGAAGTCACGCCACTACTGGGGCTTAGTAAATCGTGTCTGCTTTTTGGGTGTTTAGTGCTTTAATTATTTTTATTATTTTATCTTATATATTAAAAAAAACTTGTAAAATATTTCTTTTTTTTAAATAATATCGCAAATGTCCCCCTTTTGCAAAAAAAATAAATGATCACGTTAAGTATAGATGAAACGGAGTGGTTGAGTGCTTTTCTCATGACCATCAACCATGCTGCGTTCCCTAATGTTTCCGAGTGATTCACGGAAATCTGCCGGCCGTCCTCCTGACAATTTTCAACCGCGGCTTCACTGCGCCCGACTAACCTCGCATTATCGTAATTGAAGTCCAGATTTCAGTGGAATGTTATTTTAATAATCGTTATCTCGTTCTCGAGCGCCGCCGAGCCCCGTCCTCACCCAACAGACCGCGCCCTTCGCCAAATAACGAAAAAGAGGCCATTCGTACGGCCTGCTTTGCCGGAGCCTTTATATTACGTATAAATTTGCCGGTAATGTGCATACAAAAAACCTCACGTACCAACATCAAATCCCCTGGAACCGATATTAAAATTTAAAACATGAAGCCGATGTTAGATTCCGTAACAACGGGAATAAATTCGGCGGAATGCGAAACGAACCATATGAAAGTCATGAAAAAAAGATTTGTCGGTTTTTACCAGGGAATCTCAGGAAAATGCGTGGCACAGACAGAGCTTTCCAAGATTCGGATTCTCAGAGCCGACAACTTTGAAATGTTGATACAGACATATTTTCGCACCTTGAGTAGGGTTTATTGGGTGTGAGTTTATCAACAACGTCTTCGGAATTGGCATATATTTGAAATATGATGAAAGAGGTGTGAAGGCAATATGAGGATTGTTTTCATTGCTCTGATGTTGATAGCTGGAGAAAGGCCTACTATAACTTGCATAAATATTATGATGATCAGTTGTGAGCAGATTTGGTGTTGGCTGTGTAGCATGTTTTTTGACTATATAATAATAATAATACTCTTTATTCAGTGATGAAAGGTCGAAGTTCAGCTGTGCCAACCTAGATTTGTACGCTGTTCTTAGTGACTTAGTTGAATTTTTACATTTCGATATATTTCAAGAATTTATCAACCTTTGCTGTAATTGAGGTTAGACTCAATTTGACATAGGACTGTCCATTATTTATTGAATTTTTACATTTTAATCTCTATTTAACATTCATAAATCAGTGACTGTAATTCATGTTACTTCATTTGATATATGTCTGTACTTCTTGTGGTTTTTTATTATGGTTTGTTTTTTTTGGAATCTTTTACCATGCCATGTCTATGAGATTTTGTATCTTCGACAATAAAGTATACTTGATGATGAAGATGAACAAATCAACTGTTGGTTGATAATATAATACAGTGTTTCACGAGCATTTTAAAAACGATGAATGACTTGGCAAATAATTAATGATCGATTATAAGCAGGGGTGTAGCTTTTTTAGAAACTCTGTCTTTTTTGGGAATGATTCAAACGTCTATGGATGGTCCTGACAAATCAACAGAGAGTATTGGCTAAATACTTTTCCGTTACTTTGAAAAAGTTTCAAATTCTTCCTGCATTGACTTGGAGATAAAAATGATCATGTCTCTTAAGTCGTCAAACTCACAAGGAAAAAGATATACTTGATACTTGATGATGATCATGTCTCTTGAGTCTACAAAATTGTGAAAGACGTCAAACTCACAAGGAAAAAGATAAACAAACTTGATACTTAATAATAATAATAACATGCATATATTCATCACATCCAATGGTTTACAATAGGATATTTAACAAGGATGATGAATGGGCGGGGTTCAGCTATTGAAGCTGCTTTTAAAGTGTAGTGGCTAAATAATTAAATTAATACATATGGTACATGTGCCAAAAATCATTGCAACAGTCATTTTTTAAAGTTTCTCAAGCTGAGGTCTTTGAGCTTATGAGGCAACATATTATATAGTTTTGCTTTGTTATATGAAAAACTTCGTGTGTATAATGCAGTTTTGTGTTTCGGAATAAGCAAAAGATGTTTATTGCGCGAATTATTCTTCCGTGATAAAAACAACATTTTTTTTTCGCCAATATGCTGGGGTCCCTGATTGCAATATTTTTTGAGTTACGGTAAGGAGGTGTTTTTCTCTCATTTGTGTCATATTCAACCAGCCTGATGATTAACGTGCTTCATGAACCTAAGGTCAGTATCGATCCAAAGACCCAAGTTTTTGCTCTCATTTACGAATTGAATAGGACTGTTATCAATTCTTATACAAAGTGAGTTGAAAACGGAGTTTCTCTTCCTTTTGGAACCAAACAGCATCACTTGCGATTTTTTTGGATTGAGCTTCAAATTGTGTGCAAGTGATACATCAAACAGTGTTTTCAGGTTTCTGTTTATGATATCCTCCGCAATGATGGCCTCACTGAAACTGAATGACATATACAGTTGGGTGTCATCCGCGTAATGGTGAACAATTTTGAGGTTTTGAGCTTTTGAAAACGATAGAACAAGATAGAAAATTGCATTTTCCACTTCCACCCGTAAATATGCTCATTTCTTTATAGTTTACTGAACGGATAAGAAGGCGATTCCAATCAACTGAATGGATATGATTTCATAGACGTCACAATTCTGATAAGTCTACCTACAAACACGAAATCCAAGTTGTTTCATTCAAGCATAAATGAACGTATTCATATCTGAAATATTTTCTAATTCATTGAGTTAATTTTGAATTGTCACAATTGATTTTTATTTTGTTGAATTGAAGGACTTATCTACTCTTCACACCAAGAATTGACTGAAAATATACAGTCCAAGTGGTTTAGTGGTAAGAGCGTTAGCCTTCTGAGACAATCCACTTTATAGTGGGTCTCACTAAAACAAACTTTTTTTGGCCTTCTTTCAATTTGACATTACCTATTCAATTTCTTTCGTTCAATATTGAATAAAATGAAGTTTCTTTCCTTCGAGTTCTTCATAAATATCGAAAGAATAGTCTATATAAGAATTGATTTATTTATTTATTTATTTATTTACGAGCATTGCTCATTACTACAAAATTTATAAGGTTGACATCGCATTATTTAAAAATACAAATGAAATACTTGTGACATTTAAATATATAAAATATCTGATGCTTAAGAGGCATCGTTTTTATTAGAGTAACAATAAAACTGAGGAAGACAAATAACAAAGCTAATGTTAGACACACTTTCTCAGGGCGTACTCAAAGTGTGCAGAACCCATAAAAAAGTCCAGGCTATCTGAATGGTGATTGGCAAGCCTAGATGATCTGATAACAAATGAGTTACCGGCTATATTAGTTCTGAATGGTGGAATATAGAAGGAGAAGTTTGAACGAGTGGATCTGGACGGAACGTGCAAACTAATGTAGCTATTTAGCTCAGGAGCACAATGTTTGGAGTTTATCAGGTTGAACAACATCCTGAGGTCTCTTATTTGGCGACGAGAGTTCAAACTGTTCAAGTTCAACTCAATTTCAAGATTCTCATAATTATAAGTAGTGCAGTGTTTTTTGAACGCTATGTATCTTAAAAAAGCTTGCTGAATTTTTTCGATTTTCTGTCTGTAAGTGCTATAGCCAGGACACCATACACATGCTGCAAACTCCAGATGAGGTCTGACCAAGGAGCAGTAAAGTAACCTGATGGAATTTATGTCCGTGAAATGTTGAGAGCACCTTTTGACAAAACCAAGCATTTTCAGGGCTTTCGATGTTATATTAGAGATATGCAAGTTATAATTGAGGTCGGATTTCAGAGTTACACCCAGATCTTTTATATTAGATACCCTTTGTAAATTGGTACCGTTTAATTGATAGGTGTAGGTTAATGGAGATCTGGAGCGACTGAACGTAATACTAAAGCACTTTTTGATATTCAAGTCCATATGATTTCTGGTGCACCAGTCGTTCAAGTTTGACAAGTCACGTTGGAGAGATATGCAGTTCCGTTCATCGACGACAGTAGTGTAAAGCTTGAGATCATCGGCAAATAAAAGGAATTTTGAGCTGTGAAAGGATTCATGAATGTCATTGATGAATATATTAAACAAAATAGGCCCGAGGTGTGACCCTTGCGGAACATCTCGAATGATTATGGACCATTAAGGCCAATGATAATAAAAGCCTATATTAGCCTGGACTGAAGTCACCATTCTTTCATTTTTGGTAAATACATGATACACGGTTTGACACAAAAGATTGTAAATTCTACTTCTTTTCGAAATCGGGTGGAATAGATAGTTTTTGTTTTACCCTAGCACCATTTCCACAAAATCACTTCAGGTAAGTATTCTAAAATACATTTATCAGAAATATTTCCATTCTTTCCCGATCCCGATCCTGGATAATACCCTACGCAGCTACAACTCAAAGCGAGCGGAATCGTCGTCATCCAGAGAATTTCGCATCCTTCTGACATCACGGTAAAACTGTCGTTTTGAAAAGTCCTCCAATCTGAATGGGAGCAATAAAAGGGAGCGATCACCTTCCACCGCGGCTCGAAGAAGTCTCAAACGACATTCCTGCGATTTCCTGGCGCGCGTTCGAATTTTTCGAGCAGTCCTTCACTCGCAAGGTGTTCAATATCAAATCGAATAGACCGGGCGGCAGTGAGATTCTTTGGTCCGAAATTTTGCAGTTTGCCTTCCAGAGAGGAAATACTTGAATCTGGAACGAATCATGATATGCAATAAAAATCTACACGCTTTGGGGTACCACCTGTGGAAAGAATGTGTTTGTTGACTTCAATAATAGATTGGTAAGACGACTCTCCCCAGGTTTCCGTGCATTTTCAGAACATAAAAAAATCACTTGAGTTACAGATACACAAACATACTGCTTCAAATGACACAAGGTGATCCAAAATTTGCAAGAATGTGTTGTGAAAAAATGTAATAAAAACTAACTATTTCTGAAGAAACTATTACAATTTGAATCGGAGTTTTTTTACCTTTATGAAGAGAAAAATTTCAGACTCGTAGGGAATTTGCACCCATTATTTAAAAAACAAAAGAATCGATACGATACGATAACTAATATACAGGGTGATTCAAAAGTACTTTGACAAACTTCAGGAGGTGATTCCTCATAATATTCTGATATGACTTGTCCAAATAAATAAATGTCCGAAAACGCTTCGTTTCCAGGATACAGGATGTTGAAGTTTTATTCTTATTTTCGTTTTTTTCAAATAACTTTTGAAATACTGAACTTAAACGAAACTTGGTAAAAGGAGGTTTTTGAGGTTTCGAATTCGTACCTGATGCTCTTATTGGTCTTACTCGTAGGAGGCGCCACCTACACTTCTTTTTCTTTTTTAAAGATTCATAACTTTTTTGGGCGTACTTCTAGCACATTTTTCAGTAAAAAAATCGATTCCTCTATCATATCTACGAAAATAAGCTACCCTTGTTACTAGTCGCTGTAAGCAACCGTTTTCTAAATATTTGGACTTGAAAACTTCAAGTCGACTATTTGATAATCGATGCATGTTGAAGTTATTACGAATATTTTGCTTTTTTCACAAGAATGCTTTGGAAATGAATTTGACGTTTAACTCGTTTGAAGAGGTCATTACTGTTGGGTACGTTCCTTTATGACATCCTTGAGCGAAATAGTAATTTTTGTATCAAGGGTGCATAATCAGTATGAAAGTTATGAATCTTTAAAAAAGAAAAAGACGTGTAGGTGGCGCCCCTTACGAGTAAGAGCAATAAGAACATCAGGTTCGAATTCGACACCTCAAAAACCTCCTATTACCAAGTTTCGTTTAATTAAGTTCAGTATTTCAAAAGTTATTTGAAAAAAACGAAAATAAAACTAAAACTTCATCATCCTGTATCTTGGAAACGAAGCGTTTCTGGACATTTATTTATTTGGACAATTCATATTAAAATATTGTGAGGATTCACCTCCTGAAGTTTGTCAAAGTTCTTTTGAATCACCCTGTATAAATCAGTGAGAAATGGTAATATAAACGGAAAATTTGTGATATTCTACTGCCATAGATGAAAAAACACAATAATTTTTGAGGTGGACTCGAAAATTAACATTACAGAGAATTACAGGTCAGAAGAAGACTGGGATAGGTGTCCAAAAACTTGAAAATCACTTTTATTTATTCAGATAACAAATTTCATTCATACGCTTTTCCGATTGGGATACATGTAACCACTGAATCAGTACCTATAGTACAATTCGAATTTATGGAATGGATAGATAGATAGGGTTGGAAGAGTAACTCTGTTGAATATCGCCGTCTTCTGGCAATTTACTCCCGACTGTATTCTCTGGAACTTAAAACGAAGACACATTATCGGTTATAATTGCACGAGTGCATACAAATTACCGATAATTTTGATATCTAAAAATTGCAAGTTTTTTTGATATCTAAAAATTGCAAGTTTCAAATGTGTTGTTATGGTGACTCGATACAATGCAATCACCGCTGTAAGTTTTCGATACAATGCAATTACCGCTGTAAGTTTTCGATAATTGCAATTGCTCCTATGGGACATTCTATATATGAGGGAAATATTCATCAATATAAATGACAATCATAAAATAATTGGAGAAACAATATGATAATTGAGAATGAGAAGCACCTGGGCTATGAAGGATGGCTCGAGAATTGTGAATCTGAACTGTGACTTTATCTCATTTTCTTTAAATTCACTTTCACTTTTCGAAAATGAAGTCGATGAATTGAATCAACTACATGCTTTCAACGGAGTGCGTAAATTCATTTGCACAACATTTTTTTCAGCTTCAATTATTTCATGTTTCATAGGCATATAGTACAAAATCTATGTAAACAATCTGTCATTGTCGCCTGGTCTAATATGCGCACAAAGTTCGAACAACCCTAATGGCGTGACTTTATTCGAAATGTACGCTGCTACAAATACGGATGAGATTCATACTCATCTGGAATAGAGCATTGGGTTACCGATTTAACCGCGATTTGGATAAAACGTGACATGCAGAGAAGTTCACATATACTTTGACGACACCTGAATTGAATGAGATTCTTTTCATATCTGAGGTTTTTCTTTGTGGAACGTTTTCCAGATTATATTTCGCCAGTTTCAGTTTCTTTATTTTCGAGTTTCGAGATTCTGGCAAGAAAATCCTGGATAAAAACACTTTGAATTCTTTTCCAATTTACTTGCAATTGTCCAGTGGTAGTGCTTTAAATTTCTATTCTTTCAACTGATAAACTCTTTTCAACATGAAAAACTAGAAGATTTGTGATGAAATGATAACGGAACGAAAACTAATAAAATTATATTATATCAGTGAGTAGGAAGAGGAAAAATTAAAAAAAAGGGAACAGAATATTCCATTGAAATCTGAGCTGCGGAGAAGTATCGGAATCCTCTATGATAAAAATGAAAGTGTGATGGATATTCGAAACATTTTTTTGAATCCCAAAGTAATTTTTTGATTTTGAATATTCTCAAGTTACTAATCTCACATCGATAGCTTATTTTGAATATTTTTCGAATATTTTTTACATGAATCGAGTCATATCTTTCTTTTCGTAATTTCTTTAACTTCGTTTTGGACCATGACTCCATATAGCAAAAATATAATTACCAAATGATCCACAAAATACTCCAAATAAATATTACACATTCTCACTACTGATGAAGATCATACAGTAGAAAGGAATGATACTCAAGTGATAACAAGAGAACAATAAAACGAGACGAAAGTTGAAGATGTATGCTTTTATCATGCTGTCTGTGGATGCTTGCATTTCAAACACTTCGGTTTATATGGATCGCGAGAGAGATATGTTAAACCCCAAATTTTTGACATTTAGCAAGCAAATTTGAGATATACGAGAAATTGCTGACAAATAGAACGTATTTCATCCAGAAATAACTTTTTTTCAATCAACGTAGCAACTCATTGGGGTAGATAAAAAATCTGCCCTTCTACACTTGAATAGGTTTCAATATCCATTCTTATTTTGCCATATTGTGGTAGGTTGAAAATAATGGAAAAACTACTACATATTTTATTTCAATGCTTCCAACTTCAACTTAGCATATTTTTGATTTGTCAAATTCAATAGTTTCTTTCCGAACATTTCAGTTTTTTTTATATAGGAACTTGAATGATTTAACCCAATTCTCTGCAGTACGGAATTTCAAAATACAACCAAATAACGTTTCGAAACTGAGTATAACGTGGTTTATTGAAACGTTAGTTGGTGTAGGTTTCTAGCACACAATCAATTTTTGCCCATGAAAAAATGGAATACCTTCATGTTTAGTAAAATCTTTCAGCTGATCTATGAAATATCAGAAATAGCTATCAGCTTGTATCTCATAAGGAACTTTTTATTACTTTTTTCTGCCACCAATCGTGAAATCTCCAGATAGTTACATCATCCTCTATGAGGAATTGAATCCGAACCGTAAAGCAGAAGTTGTATGCTCTTCGAACGAAGTAAAAGGGAGAAATGGCTTTCACAAAAAATTCAGTGGTACTTTCTCCAATTGAGTGAAGAGAATTATGGAAGTCATATAAAAAAGATATATGAGGCCACTAGACACAAGGACTACTAGTAGTTATTGTATTCAGCTTTTTCCATATCTTGTTATTTCTTCAACAGAAATAGTACATGAGTCCAAATATCAGGTGAAGCTTATTTATATGTATATCATATTGGGTGAACCGAGACCAACTTTTACAAGAGTATACGCTTCCACTAAGAAAACATTCCGAACACGTTTACAATATACCTATTAAATTGATGATTTCAATCCGAAGCTGTAATTAATGGAAATAGCGACGAAACCAAGAGATTAACAGGCCTTTCCAAACGTCAAGGCACCTAGACAATGGTAAGCCGGCAATGATTGTACGTATATCTTCAGACAAGAAATATCTGTACAGATGGATAATCGAACGATCAAGGGGAAAATCAATTCTTTTTGTGAGGGTGGCTCAAAGAAAACACATGATCTTGGAGGAACCTCTAATGTAATGATATACAAGAGCTTAACAGGCCTTTCCAAACGTCAAGGCACCTAGACAATGATAATCCGGCAATGATTGTACGTATATCTTCAGACAAGAAATATCTGTACAGATGGATAATCGAACGATCAAGGGGAAAATCAATTCTTTTTGTGAGGGTGGCTTAAAGAAAACACATGATCTTGGAGGAACCTCTAATGCAATGATATACAAGAGCTTAACAGGCCTTTCCAAACGTCAAGGCACCTAGACAATGATAATCCGGCAATGATTGTACGTATATCTTCAGACAAGAAATATCTGTACAGATGGATAATCGAACGATCAAGGGAAAAATCAATTCTTTTTGTGAGGGTGGCTTAAAGAAAACACATGATCTTGGAGGAACCTCTAATGCAGTGATATACATATGCAGTGTACGACTTCAAAGTATTAAAAGATTTATGGCGACGATTTCTCACCAAGCTGATTCAGCGCACCTCTTGTGGAAGAGAGGTAGAACCTCTTGTGGGAGGAAGGTAGATTTCGGGTCCATATCTTGGGTAAATGGAAGAAAATATCAAGACAAAGTTGCACGTACCAAAAATCGCTTTATCAAATGAGACAATATGAGTTCGTATAGTCCAGTAGGAAACAAAAAACTGTCATATATATTAGGTTAGGTTAGGTCAGAAGTGAGTGGGTCTGTTCGGCCCTCCACTGCAACCCACAAGGGTTTATTGTGGCTCACACCTATTCAAACTCGACCAAATAAACCCAGCTTCTTAACGAAGCCGATTAGTTTGTACGGTGAGTGATCTTTCAGGTCAGATGGTAAGAGTGAGCCTTGCCAAACTCTGAAAACCTGATTCGGTCCGCAGCGGGGCAGGCACAAATTATGTGCTCTGCTGTTTCATCATTTTCCAGACAGAGACGACACAGGCTGTCTTCTGTCAGTCCGATTCTCTGCATATGATGATTCAAATGACAGTGACCTGTGAGAAGGCCAGTTAGACATCGTAGTTCGTCCCTACTGTAGTCCAACAACTGTTTGGTTTCCGACTTCGAAGGGTGAATAAACGCCTTGGAATGAGCCAATCCTGGAAGATTTTGCCAGAAGTCCATAAATCTTCTTGCCATTCAGGTATTCAATGTTTTTTTGGCAAAGCCTAAAGCGATGCCAATGACAGGTTCTGGTCCGATGAAGCTGCTTGCAGCACCCTCCTTTGCGAGGGAGTCAGCAGCCTCATTGCCTTCCAGGCCAGTATGGCCCGGAATCCAGACCAGAGACAATTTGTTAAATCTTCCTATTGAGGAGAGTCGTTTTTGGCAGTTTGTTACCAGTTTGGATGTTAATCGGTAAGAGCCAATGGCTTTCAGCGCCACTTGACTGTCCGAGAATATTTTTATTGACTTGTATGTGAGGTTGGATTCTGCCAATCTGTCCGCACACAGTTCAATAGCATAAATTTCCGCTTGAAATACGGTCGCATAGGTCTCTAGGCACGTTGATATCTCTGTCCTGGGTTTGCGACTGAAAACACCTGCACCAGAACCAGAAGGTGTTTTTGATCCATCTGTGAACCAACAACTATCTGCTCTCAGTATTTCCTTCTACCGGAGGATCCAGTCCTCTCTACTCGGGAAAAGAACTGTAAAAGGCAGTTCATAGTTTACAGTTAGAGTCATAATGTCAGAGGTCATTCCCAGAATGCTGTGACTTCTAGTGTCAGCCAGCAGTCTAGTATACTCTGCATAAAATTGTTTTGTGCAAATAGAGATATGCACAAGTCTATATGCAGTCCATCTAGCTTCTCTCTCCAGAAAAATGTGGAGAGGAGGTAGATCTAGAAGAATCTCTATGGCCGCTGACGGTGTGGTACTGATGGCAACACAGATAGCCAAACAGGCCTGTCTCTGTAAGCTAGAGAGCTTTGCCTGAGCCGTTTTCTGAGAAGCTTCCGGCCACCAGGCAATTGCCCCATGGGTAATCATTGGTCTGACAATAGTCACATAAATCCAATGAATTTGTTTGGGACCTAAACCCCAAGATTTACCACAAATCCTTCGACAAGTCCATAGGGACAGTTTGGCTTTGTGTAAAACTTTTTCAAAGTGGGCGTTCCAGATGAGTTTTTTATCAAGGACAATGCCAAGATATTTCACCTCCTGGTGAAGGGGATTATCACAGTTTTGCTGGGGTTTACAGATATCTGCTCCATCTGGCACCAACCGTGAACAACATCCATCGTGCTTTGAAGGATATTACAAGCTACCCTTCCCGACGTGGACCTTGCCAAAATGACAAGGTCAACTGCATAAGCTTGCAGATCTACTTGTCTTCTTTCGAGGGCATTAAGCAGACTGTCCATCAGGAGTGACCACAGAAGGGGAGATAGTACCCCACCTTGAGGGCAGCCCCTGGTGACCCTGAACTTAATGGTCATATATATTACATCCATTCATGTTTTCACACGTTTCTAGAAACACTTACGAAAATAAAGATTAGTAAGTAACATTTTTTTGAGTTCTTCACCTGCCCGAATAAGAATTATTATTGGAATCTATACAAGTGTAGAACCTAAAAACTAAACTAGAAAAGAATATTCGTGAGAGTCAACGATGAGTATTTTGATAAATGATAAATTGTACTTTGGCTCTTTCCTTCTCAGAATCAAAAAATAGAATCACAACCATAAAATGAATTTTTTTGATAGGCAAATTGAGGAAAAACGGAAATTTGATGACTAATTAAACGTGTTCCATTCAGAAGGAACTTTCTTTGAAATATCGCAGCGATTAATTTTTCCAGGTTGCGGTTGGTTAAGAACTCCAAAAAAACTAGAAGAAAGAATCCATCGACCACAAAATAATGACATTCAAACAGTAATTGCTTGAGATTTGCGCCTTTTAGAAAATATGTCTCGTTATAAGAAGAAAAAAACTGAGAGTATTCAAAAAATTCAAAAATAGATTATAATTGGTTGCTCCATTTATATTCATCAGCTTCGAATAATTCAATTCCTAATTACTAGCGAGTGCATTCCACAACTCTCGATAGATCGTCAGATTTTCGTTTACATCGATACGGATTCGCCGGCAGAATCAAATTATTCATACGCCTTTATTATTTGTGTTTGCGTTATATTAATTTGTGCTTCGACATCACTTGCCGAAGCGATCCATGCAATCACATTAATTAGGGTGTAATTTGGTACTTAGTTGGCAGTAACTGGGATCGGCGATCAAACAAGCGATATTCCATTGAATTATGGAGAAGACATGGAAGGATTCGTTCGATTCGATTTGAATCGCCAACATGCCTATCGGCAACAAGTCACTATTATATCGTTGGAATTGTAAGGTAAATGAGGTAGAGTAAATAAAGCTGAATAATTGCCGCACACATACCAAAATATGTTATTCTAGAAAGGAGAAAGCTATATTATAGGGCTGAAAGCACAACCACTCTCTATCGAATTCATTGTGACAATGTGGCCCCAGGGTACACCCCAAATGAATTTGTTGATTGTTTTATGTCAACGGTATTTTTTTCTACTACCGTTTTATAATATGGTTGATATATTATGTTAATAACCAGTGTCGTAATAAGGTTCGTTATGAGAGGACCGTTCATTACGATACAGTTTCGGTTTTATTCAATGATAACTAGGTGATATGAATCACTTGGCGACAGTTTGACTCAGACTAGTGCGCCTCAAAGTTGTCAAGATATCGATTTTATTGATAGAGATTCAGTAAATGAGGAATTATCTTCACAATCACCCAAGAGAATTGAAAAATTCACGGCAGTAAACAAGGATTTGACACCCACCAGATCCAGGACGATGTATGGAAAATTAGAAGGCCAATTAGTTACTTGCGAACTGTATAAGAGTTTTCTTCTTTCGAGAAAAATGTTCTGTTTGTTGACATCGAATAATTTTCTAATGGATTTGATATATAAATAATGGGTTGTTGAAGAAATAGCGTATGCATTTCTCATGTAATGGATCACATAATTTAGGATACGAGCCGGAGAATCAAAAGCCATCATTACAAAACAACAGAAACTTGCGGTGGAGTTTGAATTATATTCTGAACAACTTTCACAATACAAAATATTGGGAATTGACCCGGTTTGTAAATCCACAGTAGGCCAAATTGGGGGTTCACATTTCGGTTGAGTAACCTAACTAATGTACCCATCAACCTGTCTATGTCTGCCAAAATCAAATCTGTATTACTTCAAATCCTTCATTTTCAATTCGGAAGACTGTAATAGTATATCAAATTGACTTTCTCGTGGTTTTTCTTTTGTGGACGAATGAAATGAAATGTTCCTGTTATGAATTCAAATGACTTTCATTGGCTGGAGAAATCTTGTGGATATCTCATAGAAAATACAGAAAAGATTTACAATTTTTTCTACTTCCACTATTTTGAATCGTTCATTAAGTATCTGACAGATGTTAGATAATGGCTCATTTAAAATACACATGTATTCTGAATTTAATAAAATGATTGGCCGCTTCCAGGCATGACTACTTTCAATTATCCAAAAACCATATTCAGCGAATTCATCATTCTCAAATTCTTTATAAAACTGAATAAAAATAATATTTTCAGGAAAATTACTTTTCAACAGTTTGTGGAAAAAAAATGTCAATTACGAAAATTGTCTACACGAGATATTTGCAATTGAAGAGGAATTTGCCTATAAGTTTTAAGAACGGAAGCGGACTTCCGAAACGTTAACGATAAGTAACGGTATATTATATATATATATATATATATAGAAATGTGAAATGTGAACTTCCGGTTGATCCGCGTCTGGAATGATTTTCTTGTCTAGCTTGGGTCTAGGTCTAAGTTGTCGCACTAGCTGGCTATCATCACTGGAGATCGAGGATTGAAGGTTGGTGGGATTTAAGTGTTCATTAGGAATTATGGAAGGATCAGGGATCGGACGGTCGATGGGAGGTTCGAACAGGTTAGTTCCCAAGTCGGAGTAAATAGAAGTATGTCGGACCAAGAGTGGTTTCCAGGTATTGGGGAGTCTTTGAGAATCGTCGCGTTTATTGAGACAGTTAGGACGTTTTTCGATTTACCTGTTCGAACCTCCCATCGACCGTCCGATCCCTGATCCTGCCCTAATTACTAATGAACCCTTAAATCCCACCAACCTTCAATCCTCGATCTCTAGTGATGATAGCCAGCTAGTAAGACAACTCAGACCTAGACGCAAGGTCACTCAGTCTTGAAATGTGAGCCGAAACGTAGACATGAAAATCATTCCAGACGCGGATCAACCGGAAGTTCCAGCCAGCATATATATATATATATATATATGTATATATATTAGTAGTAGTTCCTATTATTTTTTTGATAGGCCAAATTTGAGTCATACGAGAAGTTGCTGACTAATTGGACTTGTTCTATCCAAAAAGAACTGTTTTTCAATAGACGCAGCAACTTTTCGGATTAGATTGAAAATCTGTCCTTTCTACACTTGTATAGATTCCAATATTAACTCTTTTTTTTCAGATTGTGGTAGGTTACAACCCCAGAAAACTACGGAACAAAAAGTGCTAACAATTTTTCGCTCGTGCGTAATAATACTTATCCTCCTCGTTACGTAATATACTAATATGCACTCTGATTATTGGTGAAGAGCTTTTAAGAAGCTTGTTTCGAATTCTGAACATATTGTTCAGAAGTAATTTGTATTAATTAGTAAAAAAAAACATTGAGCCAACTGTGGTTGGTGGAGCCTCTACAATAATTTCTTTTTTTCGTCCTCACTAAAATACCAGAAAAGTTCGAATATGGTTGTTCAATTTTCAAAAACCAATTCCCACAACAGTTGCGGAATATTAGCTCTGTCATTACAAAGTTTCATCAATATAAACATAGGATCGAGGACATACCTCTCTTCGAATAAAGATCTTCGAGCTCAGGTTACCGTCAATACCCTGAAAAAAGCAATGCAAAAAACTCGTCATTTATTGTTCGCTGGCATGAATAGGTGAACCTGTCTCGAGTTCGACTATACTAGGAAGTTGATACCGAATAAATTTCAGTTTCACCGTAAAATTCAATCTAGTGAACTTCCCATTTCGAGTTCACGCGAAATTTCCTTAACCGAGGACAGAAAGGCACGAAACTGAAATTGAAATAGAGTCCACTTGGAGGCGTTCTTGGAGCGTTTCCGGAAAAAATAAACAAAACGACCCATTTCGGCGCATGGGGGCCTGAAGTGTAATTGTTTAAAGTAAATTACCGCCCATTTGCGTTCATTAGGGTGCACAATACCTTCAACGTGTATATTAACCGAGCTTAGCTGTTGGCATGGCGTAGGGCGGTTTCGGCCGGTTTTCGTAGCCTCTCCGAATACCCTGGCTTAATGTGCTAATGTTCATCAGGGAATAGGGAATTATTACGATTATGTTAATACAACATGCAAATGATAATGCTCCTTCGTTAATTCTGACAGAGTGTTGGTTACGACATCGAGGATACATTTCCACAACGAAAGGTGAATGTGTCAGATAAAAAAAATCAATGTATTAGTATAGCAGTGAAGCAGAATATGGCCATCTTGGAAAATTAAAACGATACTTTTCAAGAATGACATACACAATGGTCCAACGTAAAGAATACATCTAGCTTTTCTCTTTTGTTTGTAATTTAAAGAAAAAGTGCTCAGACACTGACATATCCTTCAAAATATACATTAAAATATTAATAATCTCTCTAATTAATGAGTATTAATTGAAATTTACTCAAAGAATTAATGCAAAAACGGCGTTGAGAATATTAAGCCAATTGTTTTACTGATGGAAATATAAATAAGTTTTGGGAAGAAAACATTTACAATTAGTGGTAGGTTTCAATGTTTGTTATTTGAGTAGTGAACAAGTTGTTGTTTTGATTCGATTCCATACATTATTATAGATTTTGTTGGAATTCACTTCTGGAATTTTGTTCTGATGGAGTTCTGCGGTTGATTTTTCACATGACAGACGAATTAAGTATAGACAAACCAAGTCTAGCAAAATATTTTTTTTAAATGAAAGTTAACATTCTGGCATTGTCTAGTTTTATAGAAAAAAATCGAAATGATGTCATAAAAGATAAAAAATGTATTGTTTTATGTTTTCACCAAGACTACAGCAAATTGGAAGAGAATCATGCGGAAAAAATAGTCATACCACATGATATCAATAAACCGAAACATAATGTCTATGATACAGATGAATATGAAGTACATAAAACTATAATGGAATTTAAACCAAAAAATAACCAGGTTTCGACGGAATACGTTCGGAAAAACTGGAAGAAATTGTCAGTGAAATAAAAACAACACTGGCACATTTGATAAACAAGTGTTTTCACACAGGATAATTCCCAAAATTATTCGAGACTGGAATCTTCAAACCTTCATTCAAAATCGGAAATAAGTTGAAAAAAATAAACTACTTATAGACCGGTTTCGCTGATCTCGAATTTAGCTAAAATAATTGAAAAACTACTGCAAGTGAGGATACTAAGTTTCTTGAATGAATATTAGGTCCTCTCAAATTCACGGTATGGTTTCAGACAAAAAAAATCGATTGAATATGCAATATACAAATTAACAGCCAAAATAAACAAAGCTATTGACCTATCGAAGGCATTTGACTCTGTCTGTCATAAAAAACTGCTCAATAAACTTGAAGATTATTACATGAGAGGAAATAATTATAGCATACTCAGGGATTACTCGTCAGGCAGTTAACAAAAGTTAGCATAGGTGGTGTTATAAGCCACCCAATGACTGTTACCCATAGTGTATCTCAAGGTACGGTGTTGGGTCCATTAGTATTAATTATTTATATGAACAGTCTTTTGAGTATGAGCAACAGGGGCAGCATTCTGAGTTTTACTGATGTTACCGCCATCTTTCATCAGGCAGACAGTTGGACAAATCTGAAAGAAGTGGCTGAAACTGATTTCGTTGAATATGATAAATGGTTTAGACGAAATAAACTCACTCTGGAATTGGAAAAGATGACATATTTGCCTTTCACATCCTTACGTCTCACGTAATGGGACCATTACGTTTCGGAAACAGCCAGGAAATTCCTGAAGATGCTTCCATCAGATACCAGGGTAATACTATAGACCGACATCTGAGAAGGGATCTTCAGATTCAAAATTTAGTAAGGAAACTAAAGACTTTTTGGTCATGAAACACCTCGAAATACTAAACCATGCCTAAGCTAAATCGCTGCTGCCGTACGGAATAATAGGATGAATGTCATTCAAAAATGGATATTGAAAATAATCTATGGTTATTGAGTATAAATGAAATAGAATTTATATTGAATCTGTAGGAAACACGTATGCTACCAGGAAGAGACAAAATAAAGTACCGAGATCCGAAAAACAATCATACAACTATGTGCAAACTATCTTGGACCCGGTCTGTACAATATGTCACCTGAGCTCACTAAAGATATAGCTTTGTATAGAAATAATATAAAACTATGGATTATGCCGAATGAAAGAAAACTTTTTCATGATTTTTTGAACCAAAACTTTCACCAACATTGAAGATTTTCTGTCTGTATGTATATGTGTAATCGAATGCTAAAACTTTACTGAAATAAGAGCATTCACCGATTTAATGCGACTATGGCCCTGAATAAAACACACAAAACACCGAAAAAAAACATTTTCTCAAAAAGATATTTTTCCAAAAAAAGACATTTTCCCAAAAAAGACATATACCTGGCTCAGACACAAAATTTATGAAATTTATTATATTATATTAAAAAGAACTCTGTCCTATACATATTAGATTAAGCCATTTATATCACACACAAGCAAAAGTTTAACCACTAGCGCTTCGTGATCCTCCCACTTCTGTTTATTCATCTATTGATATCTTATATCTATGTATAATACATTTTTCTTGTACCTGAATAATAGTAGATTAAACCATGACTCAATAATAATAGTCATTAATGTGAGTAGTAGACCCTACTTTATTTACGACTGATTTATCAAAAATGAATGATTCTTCAGTTTCATTAATCTCAATACAAATACACAAACACTACGTAGGCGTTTGACACTGACACTTCGGAGTTTAGTTATTTCCAGGGTAAAATTCAATTCGAGAAATTTTGTGATAGGACTACAAGAGGAAATACAGACCATTACTATTCTTATTTTATTCCCCCACCATGATTCTCCAAGGGAATAATATATGACATTATAATGCCGTAGACCATTAGTATAATTCTTATGTATTATTCGTAAATGAAATATATATATATATATATAAATATATATATATATATATATATATATATATATATATATATATATATATATATATATATATATATATATATATATTGTCTTGATTGCCTTATTTGTTTGTTTATAAAATATTGCAGAAAATACTAGCATTCCTTTAACTGAATATAGCGTATCAGCAAAAACTTATCCTGTCTAATCTTGATGCAGTGTTACGAGAGCTGGTATTGTATTACCAAATCTGACTTTAACCTTAGATATTTTCTCAATGGGTATTCATTTTTCTGGAAGAACGCAAATTTCTAGAATCATGACGTCCATGAAGACTTTCAGTGAAACTAGACGTTTTAGTAACAAATCTCAACCATTTTCGATATTTCGGGCAAATTTGTTCATCTCTAGGAAAGCTATATGGTAAGGTAATGATTCATTGGTTCAAGCATCGGAAGGTCCATTCATTAATTTGGCTCGATTCCCCAAAGTACCAACGCTCTGATATCTGAACGGAACATGTTCAATAAGAGCGAATCATCCAACCATACCGGAATATTGGGAATTCCGTGAATTCATTTATATCCACGATTCGCAGAAGATTTCTAGTTGTGGAGGTTCCTCATGATATGCAATATTGATAGTTGAGCTAATATACCTCCGTGAGAAAATATACCGCAAATATTGATTTACTTTCTACTCCAGCAAGCAAATTTGCTGCTTCATTCATTATTTTCGAACTGGGATGGATCAAAAATTTCAGTTCATTGTACAGATATCCTTGTGAAAAAGAAATTATGGATTCCACTTATATTATTAAGATTTGATTTCGATAGTTTATAATAAAAAAAATGACTGATTGGACGTGCAAGACAAGACTCTGGCTTGTAGCCGTTGTGCAGCCCTGACAGGAAGTAGAAAAAATATAAATGACCTAGTGAGATGAAAAATGCGTTTAAGACGCTCTTAACCATAGTGTTAGATTCCGAAACTTACAGCACACAGCTGACTGGGTTATTCCACAGTTGAAATAGCAAATGGATCAGCAAAAATTCAGTGAGTGACCCCGGTAATGAAAAACAGTACGGGTAATAATAATTATCGAAGCATGGATATTGAGTAATATAGAAAATCATCGAACTCTATTTGACAACCCCATCATATTTCAGTGCGGGTGTTCATGATCAATAACAATCGTTATTGCCACTAAATCGGCAATAAAAATAGTTATTATACGGTTTCGAAACTTAGCATGCAGTGGCCATAAAAATATCGTTTGTTCGTCGTCTTCCATGAAATATATTACGAATCGAACAATAATACAATGAAATATAATTTATAGGGTCATAATACAGCATCGGCCACTACACCTAATTCATTTATCGGTTATACCGAACGGCAACAGAAATTGATATTATTTATAGCTATGGAGAATCGAAGTATGTTGATTCAATAAAAAACAGAACTGGGCAACTAGTCTTCTGTTCCAACGAAGTTTTGTAGAGGAAAGGATGATAAAAAAAAAATGTTTTCCTAATAATGATTGAGATACGGTTTTCTGATGGATTTCTAGTATGGAGAGGTTTTCGGCGAATGACAAAAAAGTTGACGCTTCGTGACTGACATTGGACAGTAGGTATTTTTTTTAACTTGAATCATCGTCATCATTATGTATGACTTCTGCTGCCGCCACCATAATGGTGATTTTCAATTGCATAGGCAGTTGAAGTGTAAGTTTCCAAGTTTCATTCAATCTTGAAATTGCCATTGGATATTCGAGTTGACGTCCTCTTTTCTTTCAACTTGAATTATCATCAACATAATCATGTTTTTCTTCAATTGCTGAGAGCACGATAAGTAATTATTTTTTTCTTCCTAGTCAGCCAAAGTGTGAGGTTCTAAGTTAGATTGAATTACCATTATGTTCGAGAAAAACTCACTTATGGAATTCGATATACAATATATATGATCCCTGAGGGAGAATCGAATTGAGTTCGAAACTTATTGTGAGAAAACAATAAGTTTTTTGGGAATAATACATCCTGAGAGTGAATCAAACTGGAAGTCCTGATTGGTATGTAAGAATGAACGAGAAACGAAAAGCGTCAATCAAATATAATAGGTTCATGCTGAGACCAGGAGTCTGGAGTTCAGAAATGGAAACCAATAACAACCTAAGAATGAAGAATGTTTCAAAAACACTTATCAAAACATTTGATAAGTATCTAACGAATATTCGTACTTCAAATGTACAAAATACTTATGTATACTTCTTCACAAGATCAGTCCAATTAGATTGTTGTTACTTGGTAATTGACGATTTCTCAAATGAAACTGAAACTTTTGAATCGTTATATCTGAGAAACGGCGGTTCGTACGAGAAAAAGTAATCAGACATTTTTTATAGGAAACCATCTGATCTACAAGTTTTGTCTGAACTGATGTTATGACAAATCGTACCGTTTTGATCAAAATCGCGAAGAACCCTTTTTTTTGACCTCCGACCCTGAATAAATTAATTCATTATTCTAAATTTGTCAATTCCATTTTTTTAATTGGGTGAACTTTGTTGGTTCATTTTACGACTACATGAATTTCATAAAATTTACTGAAGCTACTGTTCAGAACCGATTTCAAGAAGGGAGTAATCCCCCGGGATTCCATCCTCAAAACAAGAGTAGAAAGACTGCACTCGCCGGGTCAACCGCGATAAAACTACCAAACAGAGAACGGACGGAATGGAAATATCTATAGAAAATGAACGAATCGCTGACTTTTCACAGAGTTAGAAAAAGTATTACCGGAGGACCACCTGCTTCAATGGATGCAAACTCTACTTTTGGGACCAGTATTATAGAAGGAGATCAGGGAAAAATCATGGATCCAATTTAAAAGATCATGAATAGCAAATATAGCATATATTCATGAGGATCTATTCGAACTGTAATTGGCGAAGATTATTGGTACATAATGGTTAATGGTAACAAGTCTACAAGTGGTTGAGAAATGTGATGATCATAGATGGAATAAAATCTATCAACTGAAATCGAAACTTTTCCTAGAGTTGAATTACCGTAACACCAAACTGATATTTTTGCACTCGATCCTTACAAAGCTCGGTGAGTTGAATATATATTCTTCAACAGGGTCATTTGACAAGTTATTTGATTTCAGAAGATCCCTCAAATACTCTAGAGCTTGTGGTATTGGGACGCTTGTAAATGAAGAACTTACACCAAATGAAACCAATACTTCGCCCTTTTGTAATTAATTATCTTTTATTTTTTCTATGATATCTTGTGAATTTTCAACACTCGCATCGGTTGGACCGATGGAGATATTTTCAAATTCAGTTTGATGCTAGGGTAATTGAACTCTAGGAAAAGTTTCAACTTTTACACCAAAGGTTTCAACCTCATCGTTTATTCAACTGAAATCGAGAATGAAAAAAATTTGAATCAGAAAAAAAATCCAAATACACCATTTATTTGATAATGCCACTCACGTGAAAAACAAAATAAAAGAAACAATTCTGGCAGTGTGCTTGTCTTTTCTCTCGCAAAACCTCTTAACGATTCCTTTCTGAAAGCTAAATGATCTAATAAATTTCCTAGTATTCTCCTAATATATTTTCTCGAATAAACTTTATATCCTCACACAATGCCACAGACCCGGCGAAGTAAATATTTCGACAGAACAATATAATCCCTCGCAGATAATGAGTCATAAATCGCTTGGAAAATGAATGAAAAGCGGAAAAAGCACGAGTAAACAAAAAAAAGACCGAACAGAGGAAAACCTCGTAACTTCGAAGGAAGGCCAAGATAAACATTGATTTTGGAATCTGTGGTCGGCCAGAAACACAATAATAAATAGGAGAAAGGAAAATAACTGTGTGTTCCTTCAATCCTTCGTAGCAGGCGGCAACGCTAACAAATCATGATGCGAGGTCAGGGCCGGCATTGGCAATGATTGAAGCTTGTTTGAAAAAAATGTTTATGTCATCGGAAAGGCAGGATGTTCCAAGTAGTTCTGAGAGCGACACTCAAAGCGCAACCGTCATATTCCTTTGTTAAGATTGAGAGTGTGTACCGAATGTACTCAATTCTTTATGGAAGTTTGCATTGCGGTTTTCTGGGAAAATAAAATACAGGAACTTATTGAATAAACGATGAAATTGGAACCTTCGGTGTCAATGTTGAAACTCACAATTACCCTAACATTAAACTGATATTATTTGCACTAGACTCGCGTCTCAAGGTTAGCAATTTGAGAAAAAAATTGATACTTCTGATGAATGCTAAGTCCACTTTTGTGACCAGTATTATAAGGGTGAAGACCAGAGGAAAACGATGAATCCAATTCTGACAGCGTTTTTGTCTTCAATTTTCTTCTCTTGAAGACTCTAACCTTGTTAGCAGCAAAACGCGCCTAGAGTGCAAAGTTTCACCAATTTAGTGTTTTCATTCAAGAAATCATAGTTTGATTTATCATGATAATGGCAGAAACAATTAGTTTTACGAATCACAACCATGATTCTCGTTAGTTGTGAACTGTATCTTTCACTTCGACATCGTCGATAGTTGACAGAATGGTTGACTGTCAAAACTGCATATACTAAAATCTAGTTTCTGAATCGTAGATAGTGACTCATCGTACACTTTCATGTTTTTAGGGTATTTGAAAGATGGGAAGTATGTAAGAAAGTGGCGAACACTTGATTTGAAGCCTAAGTACTGCTTATCCAATCCATCATGGCACATAACTAATAACTTATATGCTCAGCAATTTCTGTGAAGTATACTGGGATAAAAAACATCTATTGAATGTTCACTGCGTTGACATTCATTCCTGATAGGTGTTTTTTCTTTCATGGTCTACACTACCAGTGTGCAACTGGAAAAGTATCTGAGTTTGTGCCAAGATGGATTGGATAAGCTGTACCTAGCTAACCCATGTTCTATTTCTTGACCTGCTTCATATCAATTATGAACCGTACATCCTATGAGTCAGTATCTACAATTCAGGAACTAGACTATACAGCATTCACCCCTTCACAATGTGAGAAAGATACAAAATCGGGGGTACAATACCTACTTGCTGAAGAGTGATATTAGTACTAATACTAACTAATGTGCAAACTAATTCATGTTAGATTCTGTACAATGTTTTTCTGTGAAGTTGAAAAAAAACTTTACATACTTACACCAAAGGAGTTGAAAACTCCAAATTGTTAGCCAGTCTTTGACATTCATATGTATAATCCGTTTAATGTATATTTTTAGTGAAAACAGTTTTATCATCTCTGGTGTTTTTTTTTGCTCAAATTTGAAGCCTACATCACTTGGAAGTTCAGAAAGATCAATATCCTGGAAGATAAGTCTGAAAAGGAACGCTAAGTCATTTTGAATTAATTGATTTTCAACTGAGGGTAGGTGAAGGCTGTTTCTGATCTCCGAGTATGTATACTATACGGTCTGATTTGAGTGCAGATTTATGAGATTATCATTTTTGTATGCTATGTGATGGAGACCAAATTACGGAAGCATTACATAACTAGAGCGAATTAAACTACAATATGGAACCTCGAGAGAGGTAGATGGGAAGTCTTCACCTGTTTTGAAGATGTACCAGGAGTCTGAAACTCGATTGCATGATTCGATATCGGTTAATATTTTGGGCAGAAAATTATCGACGATTAGGGAAAAGACCCACAATTTCTTCGTGTAAGGCAGGTTACATTCGGATCCTTCATATAATACATTTTTCGAGAATGTACTTTTTGCTTTCGCATATAACACAAAAATCTTGGAGCGCTAACTGGCAGGGCAATTTTAAGCCAATTGTTTCTCAGAAATCAGGCATTTTCAACCAAGTTTGTTGAAGCATATTGGTTGCACATCTCACAAAACATTTCTCAGGTAACGATTTGAAAAAACATAGAAGTATGTTTTATTATTTTTGAATGAATATACGGTGATTCGTTGATCTTCATATCCTAATCAATACTTGACATCGAGCTTGACATTCTTCAAAACCACTTTATATTTTTATATATATATATATATATACTTACTTTGAGAAAAATAATTTGTAGAATAGGAACACGAGAAAATCACAGAATTTCATTTTGATAAAATGATAACGACAATCCAGTTATAAATAAAAATACATAATAGAAATATCATATTGATAAGAATATTTCATTCGTTTTCCATTTTTATGGCAATGCACTCATTCTATTGTGAATGTTACAGTTCAGTGGAATGGAAGGAGTTAATATCTTTTCAGTCTAGAAACTATAGTTCATTCCATGATAATTGTGTCACGCGGTAACTCATCAATGATTGCATATCTGTATATGATTTGCTGGCAATTTTGTTGATGAAATGCGCATGACCAATGATACTTCTGGTCTCCTTGTGGTTCTGTGATTTCTGTTACAGGTACACTTAATGTTTGTCTGGGGAAGGTTCAGCCCTCAAGATAGGCCTTGCTGTTTACGGAAAAGAATTAAAGAGAGTATTATATATAAAAATAAAGACTAAGAAGTACAGTTTCATTACATTTTTCATTAAAGTATCTGTGGAAGGATATATTTTATAGGAAGTGTCTGAGAGTATCAATTATACAATCTCATTGATATTATTCGAACCACATATAAATCAGGCCTGAGAATTAAAAAAAAATTAGTTGAGTTTTTTGCCTACTTTTAGCATATATAGGCTGTGAGTACAACACCAATGATATGTTGATCATATATGCTATCAAAATGATTCTCGAAATTTTTGGTGGAAATAATCCTAGAACTTCACCTTCAGAAATTATTAATTTTCATATTTTGAACAAGGACTTCGATCAATTCATCGAGAAAACAAAGTTGCTGCCACGTCTAGGGTCATTTCTAGCGAGGTTTTCAATAACAATTCCAGTTCAAATGTTTGGGGCCCGAAACAAGAAATGTAAAAGTTTTGTTATGGCTCATATTGAATGGTGATGAAGTTCTTTGAATGTATTTCAGTCAGTAGTCCCTCGCGAGCTAAGGTAGTGATACACCTGGCGGAGTTGCATCCCGATGTAAGTAAAATTACCATACAAACTCATATAGGTTTTCTGTGTTATACGAAAAATGATGCTAGACTAGTCGAAGAAGAAGGTATGAAAAAACTTGGTAAAACGGCCATGACAGTAAGAACAATTTAAGATTGTTTTTATGTTTGAAAGAATGTTTGCAATTCATATTGGAACATGAACCAGTACAAATCTTTGCAGATTTGTGTTGTGAGCTTTATGACACAGAAACGAACTTCATTTCAGATCGTTTCGTGATTATCACATCGATTAAACCATTAATTTAGTAATTTCGAACGAAACTCCTCGAAACCGATCCTGCACAGATGCCAGCCGCAGTTCAAGTGTTTTCGCAACACACTAGACTTCGAGTTGGAACTGTTTTATCAATATACGAGGTGATAAATGGCGCACGCATGACGAACTTACCACTTTACGTGTTATTGTTTCATACTCGATATTACACTTTTGCGCGTCTCATACATCGCCAGATGTACATTATATCGAAACCACCGATCTTTCGGTGAAATGAAACTCGTGAAAGAGCAGTAAAAACGGCAGACTGGTGTTGAGAATGGAAACCCTACGCCGAGATATAACAAATAATTTCGTGATTCCATCTTAGAAGCAGCCATGTAATACTGAATAAGTTTGGAACAAATGCATTTGAACGACACGCATATGTAAAAAACTGCTTCACGACGACATATATGGCAGATGTGAATGGACATAAGAAAAACATGCTCGGAAAATTAGAGGGAGTATGATTCGTCGCTGGATAATTTCTAAACGGAACACACGTTTCCATAAGACCCATAAGTAATATTTGAATCTGAAGCCAATTAGGAAGGAGTACAACACTCGATTATTCGAAGAGAAGATCAATATCAATTACCCTAACACCAAACTGGGAATATTTGCACTTGACGCGCGTTTCGCTAACAAGGTTAGCATCTTCAGGAGAAAAAAACTGATTATCAACCATTCAATATATTTATACTTCAAACATATTCAAAAATCCAATCAAGATCTCAAGAATAGTAAGTAGTATATGTTTCGATATGCCGTCAAGAAAAAGCGAAATTATGACAAATATTTTTCATTTTTTCCTGGTTTCATTTGAAGATGTTCTCTAAAAGGAATTGAACATTTTCATGGCTTTTTCTTTGTTCTACATGATTACGGTGGTTTCAAATCATCCAGCTGACGTTTCGATCCTCTTATACCATCATCAAGTTGATTTTTTCTTCTGAAATTCATATTGAATTTAAATTTTTTCAATTCATATTCCATAAATTTCTGCAAAAGAGTGCTCTGATGTATTTGAATCTGTCACATTGTCATCTCACCATATATTATTTTGAAACATTATTCATTACGCTTCGATAGCAATGAAATTCACCAATGAAGTCATATAAAAAAAATAAATTAATGACAAATCATTTGGAGGTTCAAAAATATCGTGATACGTGTATATCATCCACAATTAGTTATTTCCAAGATGCATATATTCCTGGTGCTATCTCCGATTCGATATTGTTTCGTCAAAAACTCTAGACACGATCAATCCAGGGAATTTACTGCGATTTCCAGTAGATGGTGCATGAATCGAGTTCTGTCATCGTTTGACATTTGCATTACATTTTATTCGAATTGTGCTTTTCCATAATTTTAATGTTCTTTTCAACCAGCTATTTGACGTTTCCAGTTCAATTTTCTACTGTAGTTTTCTTAGATATTTGTCGTTTATCTACCGTTGCTTCAATTATTAATTGTTTTCCGTTTGTTTAGTATTCAATTCAAGTGTTGTTTTGAATAGTGTTTCATAATGGATGGATAATGTTGTATTATTTGTGGACAAAATAATCAATCATCAATTCATCTACATCAAGTTTTGATGGTTACTACAAAACATTCAATATATGTTCTCAAGTTCAACTGGTCAATATAACGCGAGATTATTCTGACGCTGATAAAAACAAAGTTCATCTTGCTCAGTGTTTATTTCGGTAGAACTTATATTTTTTCTCCAATGGTGGTATTGGTGGGATTGGGATCAATTTGATTAAATGTTTCGAATTTCAATAAATTCATCCTCAGGGCTCCACAACAATGAGCCTCGTGCCAAAGTGGTAGGATATAAATGAAATAAGAGAATGCCAACAAATTATTGGAGCATTTTCAGGGGTTCAAAATGTTGATTAATGAAAAAAAAATTTTTTTTAAATACTTACCAAAATCAGTTTTTCCGAGTAAAAATATTAAAACTATGTATAAAACAGACATTTTAGATACACACTCTAGGTACAAACAGAACCACATTGAGCACGGGACAAACGAATACTGAAATAAAATTCATAGAATGGCTGTAGTTCTTATGAATGCTGATAGGAAGAAAACAAAAACAATATTTTTTTTTGATGATACTCTGGATTAGATATTTTGAGAGCTCTATTTTTCAGATTTCTTATAATATTTATTTTGTGTTGGAAATTATGTTGTGAGTGATAATTGAGAAATCTTTCAGAAAAAGTTGGTTTATGATACCAATCTACTTCCGAAACGTTGTTCGAACAAAAAATATGGAGCAAATTAAAAAATTTCTTCTAAAAAATTATTACCCGCCATCATTGACTAATAAAATTCTTAAGTATGATAGACAATTTAATAAAATAAACGATCCAATTATAAAATATAACAAAATACCATATGTGAGAAATCTCTCTGAGAGAATTGCAAGGATTTTCAATGATGAACAATTCAAAATTGCTTTCTTTAACGATAACACTATCGGGAAAAGATTCTTTACACGTCAAAAAGAAAAAACTCCCACTGATCTACAATCGAACGTTGTCTACAAAATTAATTGTAATGATTGCACTAAATGTTATGTGGGTCAAACAGGACGATATTTGAAAAAACGAATCTCTGAACATGATAGAGACACACGAAAGCTGAATGTCAAAAATCCCACAGCCTTAGTTGAACACACTAGAGAAAATGGCCATACTTTTGATTTTACAAAACCTATCATTCTTGATCAAAAATCTTCTCTGTCAAAAAGGCTATTCAGTGAAATGATACAAATTCTTCACCAAGACAGCGTCAATACAAGAAGAGATATAGAAGGATTGGATACGGCTTATTACAATTTGATGAGTCAGCTACCGAAATGATTATCATTATACGGTGTTTTCAACAATCACGTTTGTTTTTGTTTTCTTCCTATCAGCATTCATAAGAACTACAGCCATTCTATGAATTTTATTTCAGTATTCGTTTGTCCCGTGCTCAATGTGGTTTTGTTTGTACCTAGAGTGTGTATCTAAAATGTCTGTTTTATACATAGTTTTAATATTTTTACTCGGAAAAACTGATTTTTGGTAAGTATTTAAAAAAAAATTTTTTTTTAAATCAATCAACATTTTGAACCCCTGAAAATGTTCCAATAGTTTGTTGGCACCTCTTTGGCACGAGGCTCATTGTTGTGGAGCCCTGATGATGAATTCATTAAAATTCGAAACGTTGGCAAAGAAACAATAGTTTTTCTTTAATCAAATTGATCCCAATCCCACCAATACCACCATTGAAGAATTCAACTCTGGATCACCAAACCTAACAAAACTTATATTTTTAGTTGATTGCTTTTCAGAAGTTCCCAGTTTATCATATTCATTTCTAGTTCCAGCATTGGTGACAATGGTTGTTACATACCCAGTAAGAGGATGCAATAACAAAAATTTAAAATCATGGAATAAAAGTTCTTTCGGGAGAGTGTTTTCAAATACGGTCTTCTTGTACAGCGCCATAATAGCCCGCACTACAGCACTCTTTCTAATGAAATGAAATCACTCAGGTTGATCCAGACTATGGAGGGTCCGATTCATTTCAAATCAAACATATTGCTTACTAAACGCTATATTGACGTAATTTTTTTTATATCTCTGTGGTCCAAGTTCACTAGCTCTCACGTCGATACCGATATTTCGAAGAATCTCATCAAATTATTTGAAAACTTTCCGCACTGAATAATAGGAATTTCTATGAATTTTAATATCAATTTCTGATAACATAAACCGATAGTAATGCATCTATCTGCAATATCTGTATTTACTTCTAAACAGTAACAGACAAACATAAAAAATATAGCGAATTCTCAGGTGAGAACTTTTGCAATTTTTGACAGAACTCGTGTATCTTTATCCTTTTTTATGTAGTGTTAAAAAAAAGAAGTAATACACTGACTCTGCACAAGTTCCCCCAGAAGAATTTCCTAATAGAAATTTCATCAGAATTCATAATGTCTTGTGTCTAGAGTTGTCACTTGTACACAAGTTGCCACTGTAAACAAATTTAAGGAATGTGAATTTCCCTGGATGTCATTATCGAATGAGCCGTAGATCTAGCGTTTTTGATGAAAACATTAACATTGCATTGGTGTAGAAGTCATTTTACCAGGAATTTATATATCTTGGTTATTCCATACCCAAATATCAAATGTTTCCGGCACATTTTGAGGTTGAAATTGAAGAATTCACAAATTTATCGATATCGTTTGTACCTCACGAAAATACTTTTATGTCACATTCATTTATCTCCAGTAGATATCGGTATATTCAGAATTGTCGAGGGCTATTGATGGAATGAGTACCGCAGTAGGAGGAAATAAAGACAATAATATATCAAAATCTATCAAAACACATCCCCAGTCTCCAAACTTCAGCAATACGACTACCTCCACAAGCCATTTCATTTCACTGAAAAAAGGTTTTTCCGTTTTGTTATCGAAGGAATGCCACAAAATGAAAGGCTGTTGTGTCGAACCCCTAACAGTATCAATACGATGGGTCAATACATAAAAACCCGAATTTTATTTATATTTTTATTTCGCCACGTAAATTGCCCTATTCTGGTAGTGCAAAATGAATGGCAGAAAGAAACCGTATGCTCGTAATTGCAATCGATACGGTCGTAACTCAAGGAACAGACAATAAAATGCCGGGAAGACCAACTCGAACTGAAAAGACAATACAATATTTGCCGAGTTAAGGAGCATAAAACAATTTTTATTAAAGCTATAAACGTAAATATATAAACCGATAAATATCCCAGGAGATAACTTGGGTTTTGTAAATTTTCCTGACTTCGGTAGCGGACCGATGAATCATTCAGTAACCATCCATTCTATTGGTAGGAAAAGGCTATTGACATCGCTCACTGTTGATTTGGGTTCAGCAAAAATGGCAATAGGCCTCCTAAGGACCAATTCATCCGGACTAATATGGAGAATATACATATATACCTAGTCTTTAGTTGAGGACCTTGTGTTTGAAATACATTGAGCAAGTGGTAGTGGCATTCGTTTGATTCAGTGCCCACAGCGCCATATTGGTAGGGAAATATCTTTTATAATTGGCTTTTGTTTTCATTGATAGTTTCTTGAGCTTGATATTTCATAGTAACTGTTCTTTTGAGAACCGTCGAAAGCAACAAACGTAACAAATGTACTGGATCTGACGAGAACGATTGATAATATTGTTACTCTGGGTTCGAAAATGAGTGACAATTGGTACGGCAAAATCCAACAACTTAATTGCAATTAACTCAAAAAATTACTGAAGAGCTCATTCACAACTCAACAAATCACTTTAATATTACTGTTCGCCCATTAATTCGCTTGATCGCTGTCTGTAATCAACCAACTCAGAACTGCTCCCCGACCGCTTTCCATAGGTCCATGATTCTGGAATTTTCCGTATTCGAACGGGTATTGACATTTCTAGAACTTTCGTAATAGTTTCCTCCGTGTGTAATCAAATGCGGTTGGTATATCTCTCGAACATTCTTGATCAATCGCGATGACAGTCGATGGGCGTGGTTTTCTCCGAAATTTCTTTCATAGGCGTGGAAAAAGGGTTTTATTGTTCAGCAGAATTATTGTTGATCGTCGAATTCGTCGTAACAATATTAAAAAAAAAATACCCAGCTGTATCTTATTTGTCACAAAATTTTCACGAAAAATAACCCAAAAGGCGAGTGAATATTCAGATAAATTTTCGAAATCGTTTGACCGTTGAATATATTGTAATGGAATGAGAGATGAATGTCGATATGAATAATAATGTTCAACTATCCGACTCAATTTTTTTTCAATATTGGGTTACAAAATTGAACCAGCCAATGTACTGAAACATTTTTCAGGTTCTGGGTTATGACACAATCTGATCAATATTATTTATGCTGGAGTAGGCATAACTGAGTGCAAGTGAGTTTAAAAAAATATGAGTATGAAATCCATCGTTGTTTATTTCGTTTCTGAAATCATATTGGAAACTGATGAAAGTTGTTCAATTCAATTAATGAATTGTATGAATATATACTCTAATCGATAACTCGATTTGAATCAATAATTTACCTTCATTGTCATATGTGAATGGCGTTGAACCTGAAAGATACGAGAAAAACTTACCATAAATGCAGTAACATGATAGTAACAAAAAAAAAATTGAATTATCAATTTTTCAGAACTCCCTCGAGAAGTTCAGCGAAGAAACAAGATTTTTTAATGAATTCCGTACGAATGTCCAAACGTACATCTCCGATAATCGATTTTGGATCTGTTTGATTTCTTCATTCTCTATTTCTTTTTATTGTCGATTACAGTAATAATAGTGTAAATGCATGGACTCTGGTCGGTCATGCATTCGCCCCTGGTGAGCTGTCAGGCGGGTCCCAATCGAAGAGTAAATTCAGTTCATTTTCATGGTCTGCAGGTTACTCATAACATACAAAGCAAAGTCAGTCAACCGTATGTCAGGACAGCTTGGTTGGCAAGCCCGACACAAAGAGAAATAATGATGTTCAACTCATTAACAAAATCTGAAAAGATCGTAGTTAGATTTCATATTAATCAAATTATATTTCGATATTTATATAATTGTTACGAAATCTCGTAGCGCCGGCCCTGTCGCTCGTAAACGCAAAGTAATATGAGGGGTCGAAAAGAGAACGTCAAATTTCCAGGAACTCCCGTCACGCGTGGAATATTCGATCACCGAGATTTGACTCGAAGATTCTCCATAGGCGTACGCAAGTATAAAAGGAGACACTTGGTCGCAAAGGAGATAGTTATTCAGATAGAGAGTTCATCAGATAGTTATCAGAGTTTCTAGCTTAGGGGGTTTTACAGAGTTTTTATCGAAGAGAACTTTGGTATTGCTAAGTACAGAAGTCGAAGTAGAGAATTTCTATTACAGATAGTTTTAGTACGGAGCGTTGGAAAGTTAGCGTAGCAATTTAAGTGATGGTATTGTATTAGGATGTGATAAAGAGTTGTAATGAAAGTAGTTTAGTGTCGTTCAGAGTTTTAATAAACGGACCCAAAGAAATATCGTAACATAATACTAGCTGTACTTCGTCCGCGTAGCAGTCGAACCAAAACCGTTTATCAATTAATGATTCAAATATGCTTTTTTGTCTAAGGGATCCTCATTGACAAATCTAGTGCAACTTCATAAAGTTAAAAGGGTCAAAGTATTAAGAATATTGATTCTCACCGAATTGCTCGTTTAATCATGATAAAATATAGCCTACAACCCCCCTGAATTATGTTAGTGAGAGAATTTTCATGATCGGAACAGTATCTCCGAAGATTACCCTTACAGAGTTATGAACTACTTTTTCGTAATAGCATATAGATAATACATGATATCTTCGTGAGAGTTTCCTATACAATGAGTTCTACATAATTCGTTATATTACGAATCTCAAGGAAAAAGTGTGACATGCGAATAGCGATCTAATTGTTTCCATCGAGAGTTCACCCCACCCGATAAATTATTTCTCAATGAACATTCATTTTCACACCTAAACGCGGAAGCTCGTGATTTATAAAAAGACCGTCTTCCAAACGTATCGCGTGATGGAACATTATAAATGAAAGAAAACTCTCCTTTTTTTTTCGTTCGCACCGACCCGGCCGACATGCCAAGCTCAATAACCGCGCTTTCCGTTCATTGTTCGAAGCTTTTTGTTTTCGCTTTACGATTGTTTGTGCGGTGACGAACGATTTCATTGATATATCTCTCCGCGTCGGAATTACGGATTCTGTATTATTCGTCCGAACGATTTATTTTCGTGTTGATCCGTCGGAACGAAAGTGTTTTGCGAGAATATTACACTCGAATTTATCATAAAGGCGTTCCCAGTCTTGATTTTCACGAAATCTTCGAAGAGAAATGAACTGGGGGATATGCCAGATCAATTTGTGAGTGGAATGGAGCACAGACAGACTTATTGTCTTTCTTTCCGATCCTGGAAACTTCAGCTCTGTTGAGAAATATACTCTTTTCTGGAATGGCATATTTTACAAAGTTACTGGATGACTGATTCTTCAGTAATGTAACTAGTTCAACTTCGAATAGTGAAAATATTTATTCAGCTCCTTCTCCTTCATTTTCTCAAAGGTAATACCACGAGTCCTTCAAATTTAATCGATAAATTTTCATTTTCCACAAAAACTTTTTTATTTGGCAAACGTATGAAAACAAACCGATTGATAAAATCACGAGTCCTACGGACTCGTTATATTATCTAATTCGGTTTATTTGAATGCTTTTGCCTCAAAATAAAAAAGTTTGAGTGTTTCGAAAATGAAAATTTATCTTATTAAATTTGAAGAACGAGTTGTATTTGGAGTGATTATTTTTTGAACAAATAGAAGGAAGAACAATTTAATTGATCAGTATTTCATTTACATAAGGAGGAAAGGAGAATAGGTGAAAATTTTACAAATTTGAAATGTCAAACAACGATGTATGTCCTCTATGATCCAGAAGAGATATGATGCTTACGCAGTGAATATGATAATGCTTGCCGACGATACCAAGACACCTCTCATTGTACAAGGTTGATAATTGAAAATTTCTTATGAAATGAAAATCGCACCAGAAGGAACATAAAATCATTCGTTATGTCGTTGTATCAAAATCTTCATACAACGGTTTCTTCTCATACAACAAAAAATTAATTGTATTTAATAAAAACTAATTGTACGCCATCTTCATTTGAGTTGAGGAAACCTTAAATATTTGAATCGGTCGTTCGCCATATCTGTCATAAAGTTGGGGTTATGAGCTATTTACGTGTTTGAGTGTTCATTGAAATGTGTTATGATATTATTATGCTGAAAAAGTGAAAAGTGAATGACTATTAATAATAAGGTCACTCTCCATTCATGATAATTTATATAAATATGAGCCAGTTCAATAGAATCGACGCGGTAAACCGTATAGTTTTGACAGTTCAAAGGTTAACAATGTTCTATCGAAAGGATCAGGCAGGGTAGTCTTATAGCAGTTCAGAGGTCTCAGTAGTGTAGTGGTTAGCATATCTGCCTATCAAGCGGAAGGCCAAGGTTCGAAACGTCACCGGGTAATCGCACGTTAAAAGGTAAGGCCTCGTTCATTCATTGCTCGCACAGGTTTCGACTTCTGAGGGGTGGTCAGCTGGTTAACGGAACGAACAATTTTAGAACACAACAACAATTATTACTTTCCTTCAGTTTTCTAATATTTTCGACAATATTTCCTATTGGATGGGTATCCGAGCGACCCTTTATCAATATAATACCCAATGATTGGCTAGAATAACCATAGAATAACCCGCTACTATTGGTTGAAATGCCAAAAACGTCACATTTTGACAAGTGAAAAAAATAATCACCAGAATACCATTCACGTTATCTGTGGCCGACACCGCAAAAACTCATGGGTTATTCATTTCCATAGATACTTATTTCAATGCTAGATGATTATCTGAAATATCTTCAATTTATCACCGAGGGTAGTCTTATAGCAGTTCAGAGGTCTCGGTAGTGTAGTGGTTAGCATATCTGCCTATCAAGCGGAAGGCCAAGGTTCGAAACCTCATCGGGTAATCGCACGTTAAAAGGTAAGGCCTCGTTCATTCATTGCTCGCACAGGTTTCGACTTCTGAGGGGTGGTCAGCTGGTTAACGGAACGAACAATTTCAGAACACAACAACAATTATTACTTTCCTTCAGTTTTCTAATATTTTCGACAATATTTCCTATTGGATGGGTATCTGAGCGACCCAAAAGCACTTCCTTACTCATCGTTTTTCAAAGAATCGTCATTCTTCATGGAGAAGATCACAATATCTGAATGTTTCAGGTGAATAAAAAAAATCTCATCTCTTATTATTTCACGCGGTAATATAATGTGGATAAATAAGTGAATACATCTTTGTTGCTCCTTATCGTGAACTTGACATATGTCTCGATGAGACTACTCAATTGTATTAACTGAATATAATCCGGGGTCCTTCACCAAGAAATGTTTGGGCTGACGTCAAACTTCCAGACACATCATCCGTTATAGTAGAACACTAAACACAATCGACAAAAGAGTGTCAAGTTCCGATGTTTTCAAGAAATCGTATTTATTTCTCATTATCAAATAAGTTGAATTTGAGGTCAATGTAGTGCGAACACTTTCAATTCCAAAGAGATCATACTGTGGAAAAACATGTGTCTCTGGATTGAAAAATTCTGGTGATACTTGTTTTTCGATCAATCTTATTCAGTGTTTATTGAACTATGTGAAAAATATGAATGATAGTGTCTGGAGTATGGAGGAAACTTCATAAGAGTGTTGTTGAGAAATCAAGGTCAGGAGATTCGCACACAAAAGTTACAGACGAACACAAACTAATCTTGACCAATATTGATAAAGAATTGGGTACTTCGAAAAAGCTCAAGAGTCGTGGTCACGATATTCGATGTAGTATCATTGACAATTTTATTGATCAAATCAAATCGCATCTGAAATGTAAACATTTTCCTTAAAGGATTGATGAACTCAAAGTACACTGGTCAACACTGTTTTTTAAATATATAATAATTATTTTCAATCACATCCAGTTTTCTTGTGACAGCTATATATTCATTTATTACCACGTTTCCTACCTTACATACCTGTATTTGTTTGAATAACGTCTTTAGGCGGCTGTAAAACTATTGCATCAACTACCATACATTATATTTTCGTTCGGTACTTCACGAAGATGCAACGAAACCGGTCTACAAGTGTGTCCCGTCCCAATAATTGAAAATTAATTCTTCTGCGAAGAATCCTGCGTTAACACCAGTTGGATGTAATCCAATGCCCTTCATGGTATTAGCCAGGGGAGCAGTTGTTTTCTGATAGGTGTAAGTCCGTCAACCTCCAGTGTAGGTGAGTTGAGGCTGGCCTGAACGAATTGTTCATTTACAATATTTCATAGTGGGATTGCTAATAGAGGACATTCTACTGCTTACCTTCGACACCCTCACACAGTTCCAGCTACGTGTACCTCCTAGTTTATCAAAGTTCCTTGCTACCAGAAAAAAATAATTTCTTTGTGAACACAAGAAAGCGCCATAGTTTTTGGAACTTTTTTTCTTCATTTATATATTCTTTAATTTTTACATTCATAGGAGCAATGATGAAAATTGAAGCTTGTCTAACAGTAAGGCCAAACAACTGAACTGAATTAAGTGCCAAAACACGCTTGAGAAAGCTATTGTATAGAGAAAAACGTGTAGCGATTTTTCAAACTTTTTAGTGAAAACCACACGTCGAAGGGTTTTTTGCTAATGAAATGAGACACTAAATTCTGAACAATTGTGCTTGATATACGAGTATTATATCATATTGGTGGGGGTGCTGACGCAAGTGGATGGGTGACCAAAAGGTCCTGGGTTCGGTTCCACAATGGGATAGATTTATTTCTCTTAGGAAATTCTCTTTGCCGTATTGGGAAATGATTTCCCACTTTTCATGGTCAACGGGTTCGCGAATAACCATACTGTTCTTGAAGAATGGCGAAGGGGGTTAGTAGTAACAAGTACTAGTTGCAGAAGAACATCGAAGTCGATGTCATTTGGTATAAAAAATACTATAAATATTATTTGATTTTCACTAGACAGTCAACAGAACCGCTAGTGTCAGCCCGATAAAACCTACTGGGTTGCAGTGGAGGAATCATGTAGACTCACTCACGTCGAATCTAACCTAACACAACCGATATACATGTTCAACTATACAATATCTTCTTCAGGTGGTTACGGGACTATCTGTTGATGTGGCACATAGGTGAACTGTCTGATGAAAATCCAATTTTTTTTAAATATTGACTACTATTTCATATTAATTTCAATATTATTTTCGTTCAACTCTTGCTCATTTATATTTCCGATAATTTCAATTTTCTCAATATTGTACTTACCAAAATCCTTTCCAGATTTCAGTGCCTGATACTTTAATTCAATAGACTTGATTTTTTCGACAAGTGAAATCATAAAGACAATAAGAGTCCGAACCAGTACTACTTATCAAGGAACATTGTCAGTTAGATTCAGAATGTGATCAGCCCCAGAGGTTAGCACACTAAATATAATATACCCACCCAATATCATGCAAAATACACTTTCTGTTCACAAGTTCGCATTCGGTAAGATAATATTGTCGTTATTTGAGCACTCATATAAAACGTAAAACATCAGACATTTTCTCGAGACACTGAAGGAAGGAAGCGACGATAAAATCCAGCTTGGCTTCTGAAACGTTATGAGCATCTTAGTATTTTTTTAGAGACTGCTTATTTAATAAGAGCAAACGGGAAGGAGCACGAGCTCAAATAATAAAACTTGCACAAAGATGAAATCCCTTATGAAAACTAAGCGTCATTTTAATGACAAAATAGTTTTTTCGAAAGCTATTATAGCGCGAGAAAAACGTGAAAGCTTTTCGAAAGAGCTTAGTTACTTATTAAGGAAATTTCAACTTTCAAGTAGACAGACAAGAGTTCTCGAGTATCAAGGAAATTATAAAATCGAATAGTATGATGATTAGTGGTGCTGTTGAGAAAGAGAACTTTAATACTACTCTAAATAGTATTTCAAAACGTCTGTGGGTGAATATTAATGATTATCATCAACACAAGTTGTTCTATAACTTCATAACACTAGGGATGCATTTTGAAAATAAAATTTTTTGTGAAGAGAACGAGGTTCTGGGGTAATATTTTTGGCATTTCCTCTAACGGATAAAAAAATCGGAGATGTGAAAGAATAGTATTGTATTTGATAGACAATCATACCTACCTGCGAATATTAGCAATATGTTCAGGAAAGACCTTCTAAGTAACCCACAATTTTTCAGAATACCGTAATGAAATTGAGAATTTCTTATATATCAGGCAGTTGCAATACAGACTCAGGTTTGAAAAATTCATCGAAGGAAAAGGGAGAAAAAAAACTATCTCTACTAGATAACGAGAAACCGTATTATTATTATCTCATTATCTCCATAGGAAAGGTCTATCTGGACAAGCAAGGAAGAAAAAAGGAAATCTTCAACAGAAAAGTACTGCAAAATCTAGACCAATCACTTGAATAATGAAATTCGAAACAATTTCCCTTCATTTGAATAATTTCGAATTTTCAACGTACCTATAAGATCAAGAAAAACTGTCGAGTGAGATTTGTTTTGGACCTAATTTTTGCCTGCGAAAAAAAAAATTGAAGCTCAACCAAACCGTACTCTACAAAAAAATACCGTAGAGTACTTGAGGTTGAACCTCGAATTAGCGGTTGTTGGAATATGCTGTGTAAGTGTAACCCCATGAATTTCAGTCAAGCTCACGATGAAACTCTTTCAATTCCTCATGGGCATAGATATTCCGCAACATATTCATACAAAATGTAGGTCACCATGTTTGGTGATTTTTGCAATAGAAGCGATTTTTTTATTTGTGAAAAATGCAATACAACTTAGCAAGTTATTGTTGAACGCAAACACAAATTCCTTCTCAGAAAGCATTTTTCAGCGTCTTATTTTTTCATTAAGATAGCTATATAAGTATATTATGCAAGGATCACGTAATAACCATTACATGAGAGTTGCATACGCTATTTTATCCACACCCGATAAATAGTAAAGAACTACAAATATTATATTTGTATTTGTATTGCACACAATAATACTAATTGAACGCATTTTTTTGCAAAACTGTGATAATTGGTATTACTTCGAGAAATAAAACGATGAGAAATGAAAAGATCAAAAAAAAAATTACTCGAGACCAGAATCGAACCCATGTCTCTCCCAACGAGTCCAACTAGCTAATATAATCTCTGCACCTCAGACCGCTCGCCTAGGAAGTGCTCGGAAAATTTGCTGAAAAAAATTAAGAAATGCATGCATTCGTCAAATGAAAAATTTAATCATTCCAACTGTATTTCTGCCGGTGTAGGTGTCGAAGGTGATTCTCTAATATCGCTGGTATCAGACATTTTGTTATAATTATCGAAGTTTGGCTATATTCTTAAAAAATTCAATACCTATACCGATTTTGACTTGACAAACGTCAAATGCAGAGCATGCACATCATGCTTGATTGAAATATAATGGGTTTCAATTGGTTGAAAATCTGTATCGTAATGAAAAATCTGTATCGTAATGGATTTCATTATAAAACGGGTTGTGGGCATATAAGTGTATTATTAGAGTACGGGTGTAGATGAATAATATTTTACTGCAAGGAAATGATATATCCTTAGTGTTCTACATAAATGATGAACATAGTTTCAATAGTAACCCAGGTAATTTTATTACGAATTCCAAAGCACCATTCATTTAAGAATGGAATTATTCCCGATTTTTTTCAAAATTAATTAATATCTGCGAATTATTAACGATTTGCGAAAAAATAGTATGTTTACCTCGTAAGAAAAGCCACATTCCTGGACTCTGGACTCGACTTAGAAATGTTCACAGTCTCCCAGGAATGTAAGGCTTTTTGTAACTGATAATTATGATAATAACGATGATGTTTATCCATGTAGTAAAAACCTTTTAGATCGAAGGCTTTAATAAACGTAAAATGCAACTAGTGACAATGACAGTTATATCATTCAACTGATTTACAAAAACTGATACACTGAGTGATAAATTCATAACATTCTTCCCCTCTCAGTTCAAAACATAATCTTTCAAATATTCAGGAGATTTGCGATCACGAGCTGGTCTTCTTTCTTCCGTTTGTTCTTTATTCTCCCCTCCATTTCTATCAGCACTCATATCTGAACGATCCAACTCTATAATATTCTCATCTATTTCTGAATCAACTTGAGTTGAGACATCTTCATTCGGCAACATTACATCCCCTCGTGGTGCCAGGTGTCGGATAGACACTGTAGTTTCCTTTCCATTAGGGAGTCTTACATGGGCATACTCAGAATTTGCTTGGAGTAACTCGACCTCTTCTACAAGTGGATCATTTTTACTCACTCTAACGTTCTTTTTCAAGAAAACTGGACCAGGAGTAGATAACCATGTCGGAAGAGAAGATCCATTTGGTGATCTACGCTGATGATTGAACATACGTTCATGTGGTGTACAATTTGTAGCAGTACATAACAACGACCGAATCGAATGTAAAGAATCGTCTAGAACAAGTTCCCACTGGGTATTATTTAGATTCTGAGATTTCAATGTGAGTAAAACAGTTTTCCAAATAATTCCATTATATCTTTCACATTGCCCATTACCTTGAGGATTGTATGGAGTAGTCCTACTTGTAGCCACAGCATGACTGTCCAAAAATGATTTCAATTCCGATGAAATGAGAGATGTTCCTCGATCAGAGTGTATATAAGAAGGGGCTCCGAAAAGTGCAAAAAGTTTCCTTAGACAATTTATGACTGTCTGAGAAGTCATATCTTGACAAGCAAAAGCGAAAGGATATCTTGAATATTCATCGATTATTGTCAGTATATACTTGTTTCGTGTTGCGGATGGTAAAGGTCCTTTGAAATCTATATTCAACCTTTCGAATACTGAAGTAGCTTTTATCAATGTACCTTGACTCTTACAAAACCTTGGTTTTAATTCAGCGCAAACTGGGCATAACGAAATTATTTTTCTGACTTCTTCCACAGAATATGGCAAATTTTTACTACGAATCCAATGATACATACGAGTTACGCCAGGATGGCACAAGGCATTGTGCAAATTATACAGAGTTTTATCGGTATCAGCTGCTGAACAAATTCTAGAAAAGGTGTCTGCAACATTATTTTCTTTTCCTGGTCTATAGATTATGTCGTATTTGTAGCAAGATAATTCTAAGCGCCATCGCATAATCTTTTCATTTTTAATTTTTCCATATGATTTAGTATCGAACATGAAGGCAACTGATCTCTGATCTGTAATAAGCTTGAAGTGACGACCAATAAGAAAGTGTCTCCATTTTCTTATTGCTTCTACTATAGCATATGCCTCTTTTTCTACGGCGGAATGTCTTCTTTCACATTCTGAGAGAGTTCTTGAAAAAAACGCAACCGGTTTACCTTGCTGAGAAAGTTGTGCTGCAATGGCAAAATCTGAAGCATCTGTTTCTACTGTCAACATCTCATTGTCATCGATGGAAATTACAGTGGAGTTAGCAATTTCCAGTTTCAAATTCTCGAATGCTGAGATAGATTCATGTGACATTGGGAATTGTTTGCATTGCACCAATGGTTGAATTTTCTCTGAGAACTTTGGTATCCATTTAGAAAAATGTGAGAACATACCCATTGCACGACGTAGAGAACTAACATTATCTGGCACTGGAAGTTCCAAAAGGGGTTTAAGTCGGTCAGGATCAGGCTTAACATTGCGCTTCGATATGCTATATCCTAGGATTTTGATATTTTCAATCGAAAATTTACATTTTTCAGTGTTCAGTGTCAAATTGTATTTTTTTGACAGCTGTCATAAATAGCTGTAGGTTACGATCATGAGTTGATTTATTTCTTCCACATACAGTGACATCATCTAAATAGGCGAAAGTGTCTTTTAAACCCTCTTTTTGAATGATACTATCAATTGTTTTCTGAAAACAAGCTACTCCATTGGTCACTCCAAAAGGGATTCTTCGAAATTGGTATAATTTTCCACAAGCCTCGAATGCGGTATACTGTTTTTCATCTTCTCTAATCGGAATCTGATGATATGCACTTCGGAGATCTATTGTACTGAAAACTTCATACTTGGAAACCTCATTGACAATATCTTCGATTCTTGGTAATGGGTATGCGTTGAGATAAGTGAATTTGTTTATCGTTTGGGAGTAGTCTACAACCATGCGTCTTTTATGATTGGTGTTAGTCGTTACCAAGACTTGTGCACGCCAAGGAGATTCGCTATGTTCAATAATATTTTCTGCCAAGAGTCTTCTCACTTCTTGAGATATGAATTGGTGGTCAGCTGGTGTATATCGACGAGATTTGATTGCAATAGGTTTACAGTCCGAAGCCAAGTTTGAGAATAATGATGGAGGATCAATATTGGCTGTTGCTAGACAGCAAATGGTCAAACATGATCTTGGTCCTCCAAAAACAACTTTCACGTCTTTATGAAAACCCAACACATCATGTCCGATGATCATATCTGCACATAGTTTTTCCAATACCAATAACTTCATATTTTCATACGTGTGTTCCAATATTTGGAGTTTCACTATACAATATCCTTCAATTTGGGATGATAAAGATGTAGAAGCCATAGCCACGTTTCCGTACTCAGGAAATACTTTTATTCGTCGTGCCTTTATTAGATTACTAGATATATAGCTTCCTGAACTACCTGTATCTATCAAAGCATCAGTTTCGATTTCATTCACATAGACTTTGACTATTGACTTCGTCAAACTGCTAGGTGCTGCAGCACTGATTGTTGCTAGAACAGCAGCAGAAGTCTTTTTCGAACGAATACTAGATCTGCATACTCTCATAAAATGACCGTTTTTGCCACAATTATAGCAGGTTACATCTTTAGCAGGACATGCATCGCGACTATGTCTATCGCGCCCGCAGAAAAAGCATTTAGAAGTGGTTGCACTGGTTGATGAAGAATGAGAACTGTCTTGAGTCTGATTGTGGACTTTTGCAACAGCGTTAATTATCCCAAAAGATGAGTTATACGATTCAGAGTGTTGTTGTGCACTTTCTAGGGCTCTAGCTTTAGCAGAAGCATCTTGAAGAGAGAGTGTTGTATTCTCAAGAAGACGTTGCCTGATATGAGACGAACTTATACCATTGATGAAAGAGTCCCTAATAAAATCTTCCCTATTTTGTTCGGCTGTCACACTTTTGAAATTGCAGTCTTTACTCAAATATTGCAATGCTTGTAGATATTGGTCAATTGATTCACCTGCCTGTTGTCTTCTCGTTGCAAGGGAATGTCTCGCAAAAATTTCGTTTTTGGTTTTGACATACAATTTATTGAGGATATCAATAGCTTCTTTGAAAGTTGTACTTTCGTTGATATGTTCGTAGACGATAGGACTCACATAATTTATAAGAAGATTCAATTTGACTTGATCATCTTTGGCATCTGCTGCTACAATGAAATTTTTGAATGACTTGTACCAATGATTCCACTGTTGGCTAGCGGAACTCGAACTAGGTTCCACATCAAATCTTTCGGGTCTCAGGAGTTTGTCCATCGATTATTTTTTTACGTTTATTAAATTGTAGTAAAAACCTTTTAGATCGAAGGCTTTAATAAACGTAAAATGCAACTAGTGACAATGACAGTTATATCATTCAACTGATTTACAAAAACTGATACACTGAGTGATAAATTCATAACAATCCATAGTAAAATACAGAAGAAGGGAGTCGATACATTTGAGAGTGAATAAACAGTTGAGTCACAGAAGCAACGAAAGTCGATTGTACGTGACGACGTTAAGACTATATATAAAAATATAATTCCTAAACTAAAGTTACATGAAATTTGGTAGCATCATTTATGTCAATTGAAATTAAAGTTGAAATCTGGTATTTTGTCAAAATACGTAAACGAGTCATTTTCGGTAGTCCGGTCACTATTAGGATTAGGTTGTATCAAGTGTTGTGTTTTCATTTCTATTCAATATTGTCATATTGTGTCTGTGATTTTTTCCTGCAGTCAGTGAAAGATGAAGGTATTCCTTTGGTTGACAATATCAGAAAAGAAGCTTCTAGAAGTACTGAGAATCCATGCTTTGATTCTACAAATGAATAGTTTCTGGGTGACTACAATCTTAAACATTTCTGGCACAAAAGCATATAGTCTCGGACCCAAATATGTACAGTTCCTCTGTCCTATTGTTTTCTCACTCTGGGCATCAAATAATTGTTTTCTTTATTTTTTCTTGTTGGGTAGTTGTGTGACTTCTGTACGATTTTTATGTCACCTTTGTAAACATTAACTATGAATTTTGAGCAATAGAGTTGTCGAATGTTTCCATTCCTTAAATAAACTATCACTAGGATATTTGATGTTTTTTTGTGGATTATCTTCAGTGCCCATTTCTGTAGAACATTTAAATTTTCTAAATAACAACCATAAACCCCGCCCTATCCTATTATTCCATAGGAGAGATGAGATGGTACGAGGGCAAAATATAATATTTTCAGGTGTTTTGTATAGAGGTATTCTTTCAAAAGTTTGAATCTAGAGAGTAGGCCACGGATTTTATGAGTGATGTTTTTTACCTGCGAATCCCATTTCAAATGCCTATCTATAGCTATTCCAAGGTATTTCATTGGGGTTGCCTCTTGGATAATGGTATTTCCATCGATCATCAAAGGACCCAGATTCGAGAGGTTACTGGCATATGACGTGAAAGGTAGGTATCTAGTTTTATCACAGTTTAGCGTGAGTTTATTGAATCGAAACCAGTTTACCACAAAAATGAAGTCGTTTGTAGCAAGGTTCTTTAGTTCATTCCAGGAATTAGCTCGATACAGTATAGCCGTGTCGTCTGCAAAGCTTATTATCTCACCTTTGATGTTCATGCTAAGCAAGCTATTCAAATATATGTTGAAGAGAAGCGGTCCAAGAACCGTCCCTTGCGGTACCCCGTAGGTCACTGTCCCAGGAGAACTCTCCTGTTCACCTATTCTGACTACTTGTTGTCTATTTGTTATAAAGCTTGCAATGAGCTGATGACATTTTTCACGTATTCCATATTAGTGTAGTTTCTGCAGAATTTTATCATGGCAAACAGTATCAAACGCCTTAGAGAGATCTACAAAAATACACAAGGTCGGTTTTTTCTGGTCGACTGACTCATTAACGTTCGTTGTTAATTTCCTTAAAGCATCTTCAGTCGACTTTCTCTAAAACCATACTGCCTTTCGGATAATATCTTATATTTGTCGAAAAAGTTTACAATTCTTGACTTTTTTCTATGACTTTTGCTACATTCGAAATAAGTGAAACTGGTAAAAAATGAACTATTATTTACCTAAGCCGACTTACTCTATTAATTTCATTTGCTTTACCTTCTACACGAAATAGAACTGAGCCACCGCTATCCTTTCATGTGTACAATTGCATTTCACGAATTCTATTTGGTAACGGTCAACAGAACTCTATTTCCCGAGTATAATAAACCAGATATCCAGAGAGATAAACAAAGAACTCCACTCCCGATGCTGAACTTCTTATCCCTCTTTCAGTAGGACAATCTGGTGGAAGTCATCGTAATTCATTTTTACAACACGAAGTTAAGTAGAATAATCTCTGAATCGTAATATTTTACGGAAGGCGCATCTTTTGTTTTATTTAAAAATTATATTTAGCTATTTTTGCTGAAGTCGGACGTGAGTTATTATCTTGCCTTCATCTTTCTTTGCTCCGAAATTTATGGAGTCCCTGGAGTGTGTTTGAAGAAATTTTCGTTCCCGCCTTCGGCAACTGTCGCCTTCTCTTTTTTAATTAGATGCGACCGTGCATTTTTAATTGACGATCTTTTGCATCAACGGATTCTGTCCCCTAATAATGTGTACATCATCCGGCTTGTTTAAGTTACGTCGCTGAAACTTGGTAACCGAAACTTTGGGTAAACAACGAGTGTTTTGCATAAGTGAGTAGTTCTCCGAGCGGTTAGTTCACTCTGAAGTTTTATTCATTCGTTCTGGCGTATAACGAGAAGAAATAACAGATCGAGATCCATTCTAGCCGAGAGTCTGTCCCAGCATTATTCTCATTCGTTTATCTATCTCGCTGCATCGAATTACAACAATAAGAGAGGAAAATAAAAATAACATGGGAACAATAACAAAAAATACTCATATACTCTCAGCTCCTCGTGACATATTTAACCACCAAAATTTCATTATAACACAAATCATCTCGCTTAAAGTTTTCTTCAGAATCTTATAGAATTTCCTTTCTAAGAGATGATAAAGTATATGGATGAAATACAAGTGCCGTGAACTTTAAGGAGAAGGTCTGAAAGTGCTAGTGAATCGATCTTCCATTGTCCATATTATTCAATTTCATCATTATATAGATCTAAAGGTTAAACGGATAAGTTCAGAGAAAAATTCAATGAAACCTTAGATTTTGCGTTAGAAGGTCTGGATATGAGCAATTATACGGCAGCCATGGTAACTCCTTGTTGCTACATTCACTTCGCGCTCTCCCAAAACAGCGGCACTACATACAGTGGGCACTACACGGCTTACTGCTGACATTATTGTGGAGAAAGCAAGTATCCTAATTGACTAGGCAATATGTTTAATTTCATGAAGAGGAAGGTACTCGATCGCATTTCAGATGTATTTCCGGAGAGTAATTGGAATTCTCCTTCAGTGAGGAATCTGAAGCGCTGTAGACAACACGGCCAGACGAATTGGTTTGGTGATGTCCTTGATTATATGCAAATATTCAACAAAACGTCCGAATACCTCAAGTATTTATTACACATATATTGAGACAATATTGGTTCAATAATACGGAAACGTTGGGAAAATATAGTGAAAGATATATTGGCCATAAAAAAGTGAGTATCCGGCGATTTAGGTTTAATATTTGAAAATAATGTGAGAATATATCGTTATTGTTCGATTGGTACAATATTGTGAAAACAGAAAAAGGAACATTCGAAATTATTCAATAAGTTTCACCTCATCATTAATCCGAAGAAAAGACTGGCCCATCTGGGGTTGAAGTATCTCCGGTTCCACAAGCTGCGACTAGTGCCGTTAGTTCACCAACAAGAAATGTAGTATGTGAAAATGGTGATTTCAAATCCATAGATATTTCAGTTTTCCGATATCAGAATCTTTTATAGTAAAGGTCAATGAAACATATTGCACCACCAATATTGATATGTGATCACCATTCAAATCACTCTTTCAACATTCAATTCCTGTTTCAATGTGAGCACAATAATCGCAGCTGGGCTAAACTGTTGAGTAACTATAATGGACTGAATGGATATGAAATATCCATTATGGACAGCTATTTATTTACTTAATGATCCTTCATCCCGAAAGAGCGCAATATTTTCTGATGACATGGGTTATTGACGAGTACCAATGAGGCAATTGAAAAATAGGAACGAAACAAGATCCCTTATCCTATGTGGACTATGCCGATTTTTTTATACAAACAAGTACTAGTTTTATTCCTTTTCCACCTCTGTTTCGATGAGAGTACAATATTTTCAACTTTTATGGAATTCGCATATCTATATAATTATATTATGCCAATATGCAAAATTAATTGATATTTGAATATTCCCGTTTAGTCTTCCACGCGAAATGAGACAGAAATTGGAATTTCAACAATGAAAATCGGGTTTAGAACAGGTGTTCAAACAACATCGAAATATTACCATTGTTAAACAGATATTATTCAATATGACCAAGTATAGTGATTCTGATATTGGTGCCAAGCTATCAAACCTTTATTGTAAAAATATTGCAGCAATAGGGAATATGCATGATTTTTTATATCATGAAATAATCTTTTTTTTATTTACTATTAAAAGGGGAAACCCCCACTACAAAATAATTACAACAGCAACAATACAATATGGATATGTCCATATATAATTAAAAAACTTAAGTAGTTAAACTTACATCTTTATGACGTACAAACAATATAAATAGGCTTGATAATATTCAAAATAATTTTCAAAGTTAAATTCAGAGCGTTGAATGAATTTGAGCCGTCGAACACCATCATTTGGCGGGCGCTTTGGATGATGTCAAATAACGTGTTACGTGTTTGTTTACTCTACGGTACCGAATAATTGCAAGAACACTAGTAGAAATACACCCGGTGAAGTGTTCATTCGTATTCCGAACGATACAAAAGTACGAAAACAATTCTGTGAGATGATCCAAAATCGTATTTATATTGTTGTGAAGACCGTTTCAAAGTGAGTATGCTGTATAGTTACGAAATCTCCTGGCGCCGGCCCTGTCGCTCGTGAACGCAAAAGAATATAAGGGGTCGAAGAGAGAACGTCATTCTCTAGGAAATGTCGGCCTGCGCAAAAAATGCGATACACATCATCGAGCCCCATCTGGAAGATTCTCCATAGGCGTATGCAAGTATAAGAAGGGATACACTTCATCGCGACGGCAGAGAGTTTATCAGAGTTTCTAGCTTAGCGGAGCTTAGTGGAGAGTCAGAGTTCTTCAGAGAGTTTATCAGAGTTTGTAGCTCAGTGGAGCTGAGTGGAGAGTCAGAGTTCTTCAGAGAGTTTTAGTACAGAGCGTTGGAGAGTGTAAAGAGTTTTAATGAAATTAGTTTTGTGTTGTTTGGAAATATCGTAGCAATATGTATATACAGCTCACTGTGAACCAGTCAGAAGTGAGTTTTGCATGAACTTTTAAGTGGGAAAATTCGGTTCTTAACTTACCCAACCTAATTTATAAATATATCCGACTATCGATTTATAATATATGTCTATGCTGTGGGCAGTTATAAATACCAATCTGTGTTATGGATTCAATTACGTTATATAGCAATGATAACTCAGAAGCAGGAGAACATGTTTGAAACATTTTTCTCACAAGCACCACTAACTTAGTGGGAATATCGATGCAAATAAATCCAATATGTTCTGCCGTCTGAAGTCCCATTTCGTTTCGGCCAATAGTGATGCGCTTCGTAAGTTTGAATTTATATCCCTAATTCTTTACTTTTCATATTAATATTCCATGCATTCAAATAATAACTGAATAATAATGATGTGACGAAAATAAAGATCCGAGAAAAAAATATCGGAGACTTAGAATTTAATGCATATTCCCCATTGTTGAAACAATATTGAGCATTTCTCGTATCGAAATATTGTGTTTTCAATAACAAACCATAATAGTTCAACATCAATTTTTCCACTTACGACATATCTGTATGTATCTGTATGGCTGGGTTCAGCCAATATAATATGCTTTATGGGACATGCTTTACTATTCTAAATGATATGACACTTATGCTTGGTTCATATACCAAATTTTTTCTTTTGATTTATCTTTCATTTTACTTTCAATTTATCTTTAACTTTTACTTCAAGGAAGTTCTCACAATACTATTGAATTACTTTAACATTTTGTGAATGAACAACTCCACTGATTAGCATTGTAAGATATTTCTTAGAGTAAAAGTAAAATATAAAGTAAAAGAGAAAGTGTGGTCTACGAACCAAGCATTAGGATGAAAACAAAATAATCATTGTTTTTTTTAATGAAATTTTTTTGAAGAAAGTCTTGTGAACGGCTATTCCCAACACGCTACATCGAGCTCGTATTCGTACGTGTTGATTATGAATATCAACGGAGCGGTTGTACTGATTGACACGAAACGGCTACGAAAATAACCCAATGTTGCTAATGAAATACGTCCAAACGTGACAGATTCCTGAAAGGTGTTCCGCGCCAACACAAAACCACGTCGACGCTCCACCAGTTCCATTTATACAGTGAAATTGTTCTTTGATTACTTTGTAAACTTTGGTAATTAACTGTTTTATGTTCACTAGTCACAATCATATGACGAATATTGCGGAAATAAAATGGTCAGATACTTTGAACTCGGCACTAATTACTTTTCCAGAATATTACTCGAGTTTTCCATTTGACATAGTGGAAAATGGACAATAATATTGAATAGGTATGAAGAATGTCGTTGGGTTCGGTTATTATTATAAGAATTCTTAATGGAGTTGAACAGATGTATTGTCAAATAAAAATTGGGGATTGACGGAACACTGATAAATAGAACAAAATTGAATGGGGAGGCGATCATGGATATCTTAAAACTATGTACAAAAAAAACGTATTTTCGTTTCATGAATGATTTTTATCAACAAGAGTTTTGTATAGCTATGAGTTCACCACTTTCACCGATCCTTAGTAATATTTATATGGAGTATTTCAAGGATTCTTTTCCAAATGGTACAAAGGTATGGTGGAGATATGTTTATGATGTATTTGCTATATGGAGTCATAGTCAAAATGAACTCGGCACATTTTTGGAACATAAAAACAAACAGAAACCAGCAATGAAGCTCACATCAGAAACATAAAATAACAATGAACTTCCATTTTGAGATGTTACGATAAACAAATCGACACGACATGGAGACACAAGTGTATATCGAAAGAAAAAAAGTGCCAACAGATATCTTTACTGCCTCAAACGACCACACAAGTGTCAAAAAAGGTCTAGTGAAATGACTTTATGATAGAACAAAATTGTATGTAACTCACAAGAAAAAATCAATGGACTTCATGAAATCAGTATTGAAAAAAAATGTATATCCAGAAAAATTCATAGAAAAAACTTTGACAGAAGTTGAAAATCCAAAGACAGCCCACAACGAAGACACAACCTGCACAAAATACACAACCTGTATCGAATATTATACCTTATGTCCCTCGTTTGTCTGGAAAGATAAAGCGGATCGATCACAGGTATGATGTTTGAACAACATTCAAAATAACAAATACCTCATGGTCAATACTGACACATACCAAACCAAATAAAACAACCGACAGTCAAAAGAAAAGTATTTATCACATTCCTTGTTCGTGCGGTCAAAAATATATCGGTGAAACGTGTCGACATTTGGAAGTGCGAAAGAGTGAACACAAGATGTACATGATTTATAGACAGATAAGTAGTTCTAAATTATCAGAGCACATTCTGACTAACACTAAAATGATGGCAAGAGAGAGGAATGGCAGGAAACAAAAATTAAAAGAATCGGCTTTCATCATGCTCTCTGGGGAAGATTGCATCTCTATGAGTTCGTTTTATATAGATCGCAGATGGTACACCCCCTGAAGGACAAAATGTTATATTAGATATGAATATCTTGACAAATGTCAATAACGAAGATTATCAACAAGAAATGTTTGCATTTGAACAGGAATTTGCGTATAAGTTCCGAGAACGGAATATATATATATATATATATATATATATATATATATATATATATATATATATACCCTTCGCCTTCTATATATATATATATATACACACATTAGTTCTTGTAATTTTCATGATAGTCAAATTTGAGTTATACGAGAAGTTCCTGATTTATTGGACTTGTTCAATCCAGGAAAGTCTGTTTTTCAATTGACGCAACAACTTTTCGGGGTAGATTGAAAATCTGCCCTTCTACACTTGTATAGATTCCAATAATAATTGTAATTCTTTCCGATAGATAGATAGATAGATAGACGATCAAACAGGATATATGATCAGTTTCCACGGTATCTGTAACTTGGCTGTTTATTTACATATGCATGTTATTATTATCATTTATTTACTATTTCCTGATGAATAAACACTTAGTCTTGCGATAGCCACTTTTTTCTTGAAGGAATTCGAAGAAATAGCACTGGGGACCGCTACGAAACGACCCAAATGCTGGTTACCCAATGTGGAAGACACGTTCGTGATTTGGAATCACGGTGAGAAAGAAATTCCCCAGTCACACAAAAAACGTTAACGCAATAATTCAATTCACCATGGAAATGGAGCAGAACAGGCAACTCGCCTTCTTGGATATATTGGTTACGGGGCGAAATGACGGTATATTTAGTCACAAAGTCTATCGGCAAACAACTGATGACCGATAAATATCTACATAAGGACTCCAACCACCACCCTAGACGAAAAAAGGCGTCATAAAAACTCTGGTTGATAGAGCGAAACGAATTAGCGAACCGGAATCTCCGAATGAATTACTCAACCATCTCAGAAATGCTCTGCGAGTTAATGGTTACCAGGACAGGAAGATGAAACGGAAAATACGACCTAAGACGACCAAGAATCCAACCCCGCAAGCGTGACGTGATTCCACCAACGGGAACCACTTTTCTGTCCTACCTGAGGGGTACCACAGTTCGCATTGGACAAATCTTGAAGCAAAACAAAAATACAGGAACACCTGAGGCCTGCTTCCGTATTGATGTTATCAATCAACTTTAATTACGACTTATACATAATATAAGTTTCATACTTATGGTAACTGCAGTATAATGTCATATATTATTCTCTTAGGAAATAATGACCAGGGATTAATAGTAACAGTCTTTATTTTTTCTCGCAGTCCTATCACAACATTTTTCGAATTAAATATTATCGAGGAAACGATATAACCAAACTCCAAAGTATCGGTGTCCAACGCGTAGGAAGTGTTCATCTATTTGTATTGAGATGAATGAAACTGAGAAATCATTTATTTATGATAAATGAATTAGTCGTGAATAAAGTAGAGCATACTACTCGCAATAATGACTATTATTCTCTCGGAATATTACTGAGAGTGATATTGTGAAGGACAAAATAATAATTCTATAACATTGACGAAGGAATTCGTTCAGAGGTTATACTTGAAGTATTCTATCTTGCTCATACCGCAGTCCTCTCTCTTAGGCACAGTCTATTAGTTATGTCTATGCCGAGCCCAGGAGTTTGATATTTCAGTGTCTCTACTGTAGGGCTATTGTGTACTGTGCCAAAACATCCGAAAGAATGTAAAAGGGCTATTTCCTTCATTTTATCTTGTAACTCATTCCCAAAGTCTCTGATGGATATGAGATTCTTCGCAAACAAGAATAAAAAGAGAAAAATTACGCTTATTACGACAGTTAGTTACTGAGATAGGGAGGGTTGAATTTTTAAAACGAGTTGCGGGACAAAATCATGCAAGTAGACATTTTGCATAGTTGTCGAACATTTTTAATCAAAGTTCAACCCTGTCTATCTCGGTAACTTATTGTCATTGCGCAATAATGAACTTGACAAGATGATATATTCTCAACAGAGACTCACGCTTCTGAAACAAAAATGAGCTATAGAACGAAGATGTTAATTGCTTGTAATGCAACGAAGAAATAATATTCTGGAAAAAGCAATATTCGGAGAAACAGTGTGCAATTTTTAGGAAGAAGCAATCGAAAACTCTCCGCGAAGATAAATTACTCAAACTTGACCCCTGTTTTCCTAACCAAGTTCAACCATCCAGAGTGGTGTACAGTATCAATTATTTCTCATGAAGATGTCAACTAAATAACGCGCATCTTGCGATTCCAGTTTGTTATTAGGGCACCACCTTTTTTCTTTTTCACCCACACCAAAGATTTCAGTCATATCACGATATGTCCCTGGGTTCGTTTATTGACACACCAAACAACACTTTCACACCACTTTTATTACAACTCTTTATCACAATACAATACAATACAACCACTCAAACTCCTCCGCTATCTAACTCTCTGTACTAAAACACTCTGAAAAACTCTCTGTAGTATAAATTCTCTACACTTCGACTTCTGCACTTAGCAATACCAAAGATAACTATCTCCGAATAAACTCCGCTGCATCGGATGGATCGCTTCGAGAGGGGTCTCGATGGTGTGTATCGAATTCTCCATGCGAATTAGGAGTTCCTGGAGAAATGACGTTCGCTTTTTGACCCCTCATATAATTCTGCGTTTACAAGCGAGAGGGCCGGCGCCAGGACATTTCGTAACAATATGGAATCGAAGCATTCGAGTCCAAGAATCTTCGCGAATTATTCAATTGGAACAGTTGTGTATATAAGGAAAAGTATTGGATACGAAAGGGCTCATGAGCTGAACTGTTGATTAGCCATTATCGGCAATTGGAAATGACGAATCGACAGCTATCATATTTTGTGATCTTTCAGCCAGAAGCATAGCAAGTAAATACACGCAAATGAATTAATTCATAACAGAAACATAATTTCAAGCCGATTCAATCGAAGTTTGTCCGTGACACATTTTTCATTTGGTTTCAATCAGATTACCTGTCGAATATAATCGAACGGCAAACTTATTTTCAATGAATATTAAAAGCGATCACATATAAAATTAAAACGTGTCAGTGAACGGTGCATGACAAATTGTGCAACAAATAAAGTATATCAATCATAGGGTACGAGTACAAAATAATGATATTGAAAATTGTGTTCACTCGTTTGATAAATGAGCTTCAACGCATTCGCGCCACAAACTCAATTTGCCTATTTGATGGAATTCAGGACGTAACAAGCTAAATTAAGGAAACTGCATATTTCATCGCATCATTTCTTTGGCGAAGTAACCTTCGATAATATTTGCTATATTGCCTGAATATTTCGCTGTTACATATGTATCGATATGTTGGAACAGTCCTGATTTTTTTTTGAGCAAACAATGGTAATAAAATTATAAATAGGAGCCAAGTGTATGATATGATATGGTGCAGTTAATCACAGCTCTTAGGAAGGTGGAATTTAGGACTTTCCCACACCATAATTCAGTTGTCAGGCACATATATTTTTGTTCATGAATGTTTTAAGAAAACCCTTCAGAAACATTCATAGGGGCGGTGAAAATCCAAACGAAAGGATGAAAAATAGTCAAGGTACGATCGCTGAATCGTAATATCAAATGAGCCCAAATTTTACCAGTTTCCGAGCTCTCAGGCATGACCATGACATTGAGCGAAAAAACAGGAGAAATATAAATAGCTAGTAAAAGCTTGCAGATTACTGACTGCAGACAAGAACTGTTAGCTTGCTAATATTACGCACCACCTCAACTATAACATTAGAATACCTTCAAGCACTAATAATTCAAGTATCTCACAATTTTGAACCAGACCGAAAACTACTACGGGTGTAATGTTTTACTACGCGGTCCCAATCTGCCTACTCCTCAGATCGAACAGAAACGGAACAAATGCTTTGTGTGTGAAGAATGACTCAGTTGTTCAAAGTTCCTTGATATCGAAAGTGCGAATATTCCAAGAAATGAATTCATTAACTTCTTAAACGAGTTAGATTTGGTCAAATACTGTTGTTCTAATTACAGCTATGGTAACTGAGTTTTTCTCCTAAGAAGAGAATGTGTTTCTTATCAAATCGAGAATATGATTCAATATAATGGAGCAACATTAATTTTTAATAAAGGCGATCTTGGATATTTCTTTTCCGACCTTCCCTACGATGCATAAGGTCAGATGATAAGGCTCCCTCAATATCTTCATCTTTTTCCTGGACAAAAACATTCACGAGTTCTTCCATAATTTCGATAAAAAAATACTTCTCAACCACCATCTCCAGCCCAAATACCAAATATTTTGCCAATTTGAATGACATCCCACTATTAGCATGTCAAACTTCATAACCTCGATAAAACCAACTGCAACAACTCACAATTTTGGAAATACCTCACATCGATATAGCGCTAAGGTATAGCGTACATTATACATTTTGCAAGTTTGCAATAACTCTTTAATGAAAGGAATGATAAACCCTTGAGGATGGTACCGTAGCAACCGTAGAACCGTAGAACAAAATGGGCTTTATTACGCCTCAGAGCCATGATCTATCAAAGCGAAGACGGGTAAAGATGGTTGTGATCGATCTTTTGGATTTTGTTTGCTACCGTTTATGTGCATCTGCTGAGACTCGAAGAAAGAATATTTGAAAATAAAATCCCTCAGTGTGTGATATTGATTCATTATTTGATGTTTATTACTTTTTATTATGATTTTCAAATACTACCGGCCCTGAAAGTAAAAATTTGTTCTGCCTAGCAAACCAGGATTTGCATTATCCACGTTCGAAGAAAAAAATTCATTAGTAATTTGTGTTTGGATGAAATCTGTTGGCAATGGAAAATAGAAAATGATATCATGGAATTTCACCCACCATTCAACCCGGTGCAGATTCTATTACATTTTTACAAATATTCCAATTAGTACTACTATTACGTTATTTCTATTAATGTTTAACCTTCATACTGTCATCTCGATAATACCAGTTTACAAATTTCCAACATTCGCAATTGATCTATTGAATATTCCGAATTGATGTGGAACTATAAATGAAGTAATGAATTCGTAATGCTCCAACTGGACATTATCTTTAACAAGTCATAATGAAAATTGCATATCGTTATCGCCAAATGTTACTAGTGACGAACGAGATATAAAATTATCATAATCGTATCGCTTTTCATCTACTAATAATCGTTTGGGAAATATTATTGATATATACCTAAATGAGTGGAAATGGAAATTCTATCGCTTCAATTGGAGGCGATAGAATTTTTGCTCAATTGATTGCGTGATAGACCGGGCCCTCAAGACAAAATACTAGTATCATTTTTCTTACTATATTGATAAAATAAGTACTTTGAATCGCGTAAAAAAAATTATTTGATTTGATTGATAGATTCCGGTCAGACGACTAATGAGGCAGAGAAGGATATCGAATATTCAAATTTTCATCGAAGAGGGCCCTGTAGTTCTCAATGTAGTAGTAGGAGTGGTATGGCCTGTTACAAACTCCCTACGTTATACCTCAGGAACAGATGGTTATTTGCCGTACCATCAAATATGCAATATTGCAACTACTCAGTCAGGTGCCATTCACACAACCACAACACCAACTCACCCTCTAGAACTAATTTTTAAGGAAAACATTATTGTCACGCTGTATCGTGAAGGTAATTGAGAAACTGTCTCTCATGTGATCCCGGTCCGAAACGATGATGTTTGCCAACTCGATTCAATATATCGTTGAAAAAAAATTCAGTGAATACCAAATATTGTACAATATTGCCTCCCACTTACCAATAAGAAACTGAAATTCGCTGGTTTCTCCAATAACCATTTTTGAATTTTTTTTCGTCGAGGAAACAAGCGGAATTTGTCATATGGAGTTAGTGAGAGTTTTTGGAAAATGAGATCCTACCAATAGAGATAAAGTGCCAACATTGGAGCTCCTTTCAGTTTCCAAGTCTATGTATCACTCACCATTTCATTCCGTTGGACCTCTAATGAAAGTCAGACAGACAAATTTATTTCTCAGGAAAATGCCTCAAAGTGAACATTTTCTAGCAGCAATTATATGAAAAAAATTATAAATTATCCAAACATTGAAATAGACTGAAGATAATTCAGTGATAGTTATACGAATGTATATACAAATTGTGACGTAGAAAAAATCTACACAATCAGCTAATATGAGCAAGATTGAGAATGACATTCCGAATGAAAGAATGAGAAGAGGAAGGAATTTGCCAAAAGAGGGAGGAGAGTGCTGAAAGATGATGAAATAGAATAATTATATTACATACCGAGGCGGAAAGTGAAATGTTGATTGGGATTATGAACATTAATGTGGAGAAAACGAAGTTTAAGGAACTATTTTCAGGCTTCTTTCTTTCCTTTCATTTTTTATGAAAGAAGTAAAATGAAAAAGTGATAACAAACCCTGGCTACCTGTATGTCATAGGATGACGTTTGATTTATTCACGAAGAGAAAGAAGTCCATTTAAAACAGCCACTCCCCTGCGTATATGCTACTTTTTCTTGCTCAAGCTCTATACCAAGCGTATGAATATTGCATCGAATACATGGTATACATAGGAAATATATACACAATAAAGCAAAAATAGAGAAGTGTTTGTAGAAAAATATCACTCAAATAAAATCATCTCACTGGAAGAAAAATCGCCATGAAGTTCCTGAATATCATTATATATCATTATTATATTTGCACACTGAGGAACTCAGGAGATAATTTTCTCTGAGCGAAACGAGATCTTGTCTGGGCTGGAATGGAATATTATCCACGTGAATGGGAGTTTTTTTTCTACAGAGAGCTATATCTTTGCTTCATTGTGTAGATGAGTCCTATTTATGCTATCTATTCCATTCAACTTGCATATGCTCGGTTCACAGATTGAGCAAGAACTATGTAACTCAGTGTCGGTCGTGCCATTTGAGTGTTGGGGAGGCTGATTTAGATGGACGCTTCCTTCCTTTTTGTGAACGAATAAAACGCCTGTGTATGATATACACGAGTATATGAAATTTATGAAATGCATACTTTGATCGAGGTTTGTATATTACAAACATTCGAATTAATTTCATAAAAAGCACAAGAAATAATCGCTATTTTCTCTGATTGACAGCAAATATCAATTTTACAAAGACATATGAATCAGCAAAGTATTATTTTTTCTGTATAGACAGCAAAGTAGGGACTTTCCTTCCGAGGCAGATATGTGATATGTGTCTGGAGGAGTGAGTACTTTTAAGTCGCTCTTATCCATATGATTGTGAAACCATAATTACTCTGAACATCTACATTTCCATTGTAATGGTTGGCCATTACAAGGAAAATGAAAAGATTGTGAGAATTGTAATAACTTGCAAATCAATATAAACAATCGAAGGAAGAATTATATGTTCAACTCGGCAGCAAAGTGGACTCAATGCCTTAGCTGAGTTCCTATCCCCGCCACGCTCGGCTATGAACTACTATCAGCCGCGGCAGTCTACTATTTTGCTGTAAAGTAAAACAAATAACCATAGCTTATTTTGAGAAAAGTATTCGGCATGCCAATCATATCTCATATATTTTCGTCATGGGAGGGTTGCTGCAAATAAACTACACTTGGCACAATTACAAAAATATCAATGGCAATTACGACGATAAAGATGGACAGG
>JAVJAQ010001004.1:351842-435389 GCA_032362365.1 Zygogramma bicolorata
GTCTTGCCTATTTGGGTGAAAGAGGTGCAATAAAAGCAGGGATGAAGATAGTTTTGGATCTTCCCCTCTACATCTCGTGATAGAAGGAAATGGGCCATGATACTGTCTTAGAGAATGGAAATCTCAATAAAACTGAGACTATATCGGATATCAGATCATTCTGGTTCCAAGACAATGGAAGTGAAGAGCAATAGGCCCAGGAAGCTGACATGAAGACATGAAAAAAAGGTATATATCTGATGGCTTACACATATTCTGTGTCAAGGATCTAACGATATTTGACGCATGATGTTGAAGATAGTATCTGTGGCAAATCAGCAATGTGCCGATATATTCCGTTTCAATCAAGAGCATGGTACTTCTTAAAATTAACTGGTTATCAGAATTCACAAACCAACAGTTATTATTTCTTCTACTCTGTTGTGATTTTTCACAGCAGCCTTCTTCAATATATTTGGCCATTGCACACGTTAACTACGGAATCATCAAAGTTGAGAAGCATATGACCAGTCTATTATAATTTGTAGGTACTCATTTCACGATCGTAAGTTAAAAATAATCTCCTGAATTCTGTTTACAATGTCGCAGTTTATTTTCACAGGTGCACGTGAGTTCTGGAATGTCTAGAAAACAGATAAATTTTATTATTCCTTGTCGAAAAATAAATAATGACTGAGAGCTCCTTTATAGCTCTCAGAAATCAAGTATATTTTTTTTTGCCCATCACAATCATTAAATGGTAAAACGATGATATCAAGTATCATTTTATTATAGATTATGAAAATGATCGGATCGAGCAAAGGTGTCTTTCTAATCACTTCGATTTCTCAGATCAAGAAGATTTTAACAAATAAAAGCATATCAGTAAACGCACTTCGGTTTTTATGCATCTTGAGCGAAAATAGCAATATCATTGAAAAATTGATGCCTCTTTTATCGATATCTTATGTGAAATACTGGTGTGTATTTTTTCCAGGACCATGGAGGAAATGCTGTTTATATACAAGAATAACATCCTCGAAATAACTTATAGTCTCCCATCTGAACCATTTTCTTATACAATGATTCATAAAATTATTTATATTATGCTGTTAATTTCGGAAATTTGTAAAATGTTTCATTTGTCAAGTGTCTAAGTTAAGAAAACATCGAGTTGAAAATTAACATTTCTCTTTCCTGGCAACTGTTGTTGCATAAATCAGAACCAAACTAGCGTAAATCACGTTTTGTTGATTTCTTATGTAACCAGAGCACAAAATCACAGACTTTTGTAGTTACGTTAGCGTTTGTCCTGAGGTACTGAGTTCATAACTGACCGTTTTTCATCATTATCCTTTTGATCAGTCAATCTTTTTTTCTTTCCTTATAATCGCTCAACATGCGTTACAGATTAGTTATGGGAAAATATATTTTTGTGGAATCATTCACAAGGAAATGCTTTCAGAATTCGTATTATTGTCACATCAAGTAAAAAACAAGGGTTATTCCTTGGCTTATCCTATGCATATGTAAATGACAATACCTGTTACTCCAAATGAAATAATGTATCTGAATTATATTGAATATGCACTCATGATTTTTCACATTTACTTACTTTTATGATGATGCATCTTTGAATTTGTTGTGGCGGTAATAGTGCAGAATCTAATAACCATCTCCATAACATATAAACAGGCTAGCGGAGTTCAGCTCCGCTAGCTTACTCCTTGGTGAGAAATATATAAACTTTTCAACAAATATCTCAAGAATCGAAGTTCTAGAAAGCCCAGAACCAAAATAAATGTCAATAAAAAATGTATTCGGTTGTCCATGAATGTTTTGATAATAAACGAATTCAGCTAGGATTCAGTCCAGCGTCAAATTGAAGAATTGATTCGAAATTGCAATAGTGTTTATAATTTCATGGCGACTCTTAGTCATCCGACCAATCGGCAAACTATACTATTTGAATCAGTCCACAAAATAAGCAAAATCAAGATGCTGAATCTGATGACCTTGCAAGCCACACCTTTACCGTGTCGAATTTCATGATTTCATCAATTTGGGTGTTCACATCGACAATTTTTTTTTGTCTTGTTTTTATTGAAAATTTCGAAATTTTGGTGGAACACCAATCTTTTCGAATTAGGTCATGATGGGGTTATTAAAAGAACGAAAACAAAATGATATAAGAAATTCTCCTGAATGACTATTAGGAAGTCGTCATTTCAAAAATCAGATATATTGATTTGATTTCAAATATACTTTGTTCATAATCATAGCATTCTAGGCGCGTTTTTTGAACTGCTGATTCCACAAATGTCACAAGTTGTTTCATTAGTGGATTCCTACATTTCGGATAATCATCTTCAAAAGGGCGAATGCTATCAAAATCAATTCTGAACCAAACAATTTAAAAATGATACCTTACGCATCAATATTTCACATTGTTACAAGGATAGAAAAAAGATCGTAGGTACGAGCCTGAATCAGTTCGTTACGATCAATATAATTTTCAGATGATTGTAGGCCTCTTATCAGCCCCATTTTTACTAAACTTTCAAACATATACATTGCAGCATTCAGTGTGCATTTCTAGTTTAGAAGGTATCAGTTAGGTAGATCAACTTTCTTATCTACGATAACATTTTTTATCATATACTCACTTGCATTCAGAGGAACCGCAGAATGGCTTGGCATGGCGGCGATGTGATGGTGGGTGTTCTGCGCGTGCCTGCCCTGGTAGCCGAGGACAGGCCCATGATGGTAGAGCACATGGTGGCCGTGCCCACCGTTGTGGTGCTGCCTGTACCCCGCCACTGTGTTCGATAAACGTCACTTCTTGATCTGCGCCGACGACATGTCTTTCGATGCTTTCGTCGCGTACGTCAGATTTGAAGAGCGGCCGCTCTGATTCGAGCCGAATATTTTTTTATATATTTTCCCAGTTATCGGAAATTTCACCCACGCGCTCGAGTGACCAGCTATCGATTCTGTGATAGTTCAGTTGGAGTGGATGAGGAAAACTAAACGAGTTGGGGCCTGATTCTCGAATATCTACTCGCTAAATCAAGCACAAAATAGTATATTTATTCAACGAGCGTATAATGATGGCTATTATTCACGAGGTGATGTTTACGTCCTCGAGCCGCAGGCGAGTGGCCTAAATCTGACAGGTGCCAGCCGAAACCTACTGTGTAGGTAACTTGAGACTGGCCTGAACAGATTGTTCGAAAGATGATTTGATTTAACGCCAGTCTTCAAGTATGCCCACTGACTATGTCAAGTGTTTTTACATTTTCCTCGCAGGAGGAATGGGCGAATTCGGTTTGCTTTTGGAATACCTCGTCCATTGGTAGATGGCGTAATAACTTCGTTGTTCGCATCAGCTTTGGCCGGGGCTTGATACTCGTGAAGGAGTTTGATTTTTAATTATGGGAAATCATCGACTTTATGTTGATGATGGCACTGCCTTGCACTGGCCAAATAGCCCGAAACCGGTTTGCAAGTGTGTCCGTCCCTATAATTGAAAATCAATTCCTTTATTTGTATCGACGAAAGCAAATGCAGGATTTACTTCTGTGAAGAAACCTGCACTGGCACTTGGTCGGATATAATTCAATGCCCTTCGTGGTATTAGCCAGAGGAGTAGTTGTTTTCTGCCAGGTGCCAGCCGAAACCTACTGTGTAGGTAACTTGAGACTGGCCTGAACAGATTGTTCGAAAGATGATTTAATATAACAAAAATCAAAAAAATTATAAAAAATATTCCAAATGCATGCGTTTTCTTCAAGAATTGCGATGTCTATTAATCACTACTGAATAATGGATTTCGTAATTCTTGAGTAAATACATCCATCATGAATATTTTATACAATAGTCGTGGACAAATATAGTTGTGAGTTGTAACGAGAGTAAAAAGTTATTTGCCAGAATACCGTAGAAATGATACTGAAAATATCGAATTTCGTAATACTATAAATTTGTGTGGTTTTCAAATGGAATTCGAACCTGCCAAAGAGCAAATTTCAGACATTCTCTGAATCGACATGGTACTTGAATGTGCGATTGAGTCATAAATATTATGAGCTTGTTTTCTATTAGTTCGCTCTTTTAAGGTTCTAACTGCGGAAAAACTCCTAGTGAACTAAATTCTGGTATACAACATCATTATGGTTATTCTAATGAAGATATGAAATATCGACATTGATATCGTGCTAGCTGAAAGAGTTATAAAGGTCTTAAGGTCAGGAAAATCAGTTTTCCTACTAAATTACGTATCTAAAAAAAGTCTTTCGCATTCTTCACTAGAAAGCACTGACATCAATATTGTTTACTACGATACCCAGGCGTAAACTCGCACTGTTTTTATTTATGTTTTTGAGTGTCTTATAAAATTCTATCTTATACCTACTAATATACTCATATCATAAAGGTTTTGAAAATCAGTAGTTGTTCACTCATTGATGCTGATGTCTGAATAGTTGAAACAGCGATTATTATCGTTGACGAAGACGTAGATCTGTTGGTTCTTCTCATAGTATGCTCACAAATACCGCTTGATCAACAACCTATATCAATTTTTCTGAACAAGCAAGACACACATTGCAGGAAAAATATTCTGTTTCTTCATGCCATGACCGGATGTGATACACTTCTGCACTTCTTTGCAAAAAAGCAAAATCATGAAGATTATTGAGAAAGGACCCGATTTAAATAATTCTGCAGAAATATTCCATAAAGAAAATGGCGCTCGAGATATCATTGTCAATGCTGGAATACATTATCTACAGCAATGTGAGGTGCTCCGTATTACAACATTTGATAGATAATTACAGATACTGAATCTTTGCTGAACTAATAAGACAAAGCACAGCTGTGAAATTTCCATTATCATCAACTACTTCCTCAGCAGCAAGAGCACATTTATCGAGTGTATTATCGAATACAAACCTCGCTAGTAAGAGGATTCGAACCAAGACAATGGGGTTGGGAGATGAAAAATAATGTACTACAGCCAATTACAACTTCATTATCACCATCACCTGGTGATCTACTGAACACAATCTTCTGGAATTGTATAAAAGGCTGTGGCAGCAAATGTGGATCCAAAAAAGTTGGATTAATATGTTTAAAAGTTTGTGGTCATTGTCGTCGTCAGTATTGCTGGAACTCTGGGTCAACCAATAATGAAAATGATAAAGTTGTCGACTTATAACTCAGTTTGAAATAAAGCACCTCTCATTACGTATTTCGGGATATGCCTACGGAGAGAACCATGAATACAAAACACGCCTTGCATTATAGCCCTTGATACTACCTCGAATATTGTGGGTAAACGAGTGCATCATCATAATGTAGTCGCTTTCTCAGCGCTTCACTCCGAAAACAATTCATGCAGGATGCTTTTTCCGTAGATAATTTCAGGACAAACAATTTTTTTAATAACCTCTAATGACCTTTGAGTATCAAGGTCGATTTTAAACATCTTCTTTATAACGCGGTAATAAATGTGTAAGCAAAAATTCAGCTCACTAGGAATTTTTTCGCAATTGAGGTTTGAAACTCCTAAAAAGTCAAGGTTATATAATAGAACACTGTACAAGATCGAATTGATGATAATTCGCAAAATTTGAATATCTCTAATGAATGACCACATGCACGGAAAAATAATGAAAAAGTCAAAATAGTATATTATGACGCAAAGGCGAAATGTGAAATTTCAATGTCATTGTATAATACGCTATAGTTGCTTGTGATAATTTTGAATTGAGTAGAACACTTCCACTGGTATAACGGCATGAATGACAAAAGGGATGAAAAACCATACTAATTTTCTAGTTATTCCACATAATTATGGCCGTCAAAATGTAAACGAGTTAATTCAAAAAACTTGTAAGGCCATTTTGCAGCCCCTTTTTTGTGGACATTTTCAAGAAACCCTAAAAAAAAAGTTCGTGTAAACGTAGGTCCGATAATGCTTCTTTCTCAAGGGTGTCAAAATTTAAAAAAAATTGTTTTTTCCTGAATATTTCATTCCTTTGGCAAATTTCATCAAAATTTGGCAGTGGCATAAGGGGTATTGGGGGTCTGATTTGGCCATAGCTAGATTGATATCATTATGTCCAGTGGCGTCCTGGAAGGTACCTCAAACCATATTTTTGTCCAAAAAAATGTACGCTAATGATTTTTTGCAATTTTTGTATTTTTTCGCATTGAGCTACTGAAACTACAACTTCGTTTCCTCCATCTTTTTCTTTATATCTTGCTCTGTTTCTGAGAAAAAAAATCATTTTGTTGGATGTCAACAATGAAATATTGAAATTGTTCTTCACAGGATGTTGATGTGAAGAATCCTGAAGAAAAAGACGATGAAATGAAATGATTGTTTGAATAATTGGTTTTCCTTTCATGGCCCTAACTTCACATCCAAAATACCGCAGTAGTGAAAAACGTTGTTTCATCGAAAACAGTTAATCTTAAAGTTCAAAAGATGACTTTCGTGTTATGTTATTTGTTCAATCAAAATGCTCGTTATCGCATGTCCGTGCAAGTTCACCCCGATTGTTGATGGTTTGATAGTTTCATTTTGTTTTTCGGAGGACATGCAAATGTGATTTTCTTTCCTCAAAAATGGAGTAAGATAAAACAAAAGAGATTAAGATGAAACAGTTATGGTTTCAGAATGCCAGTGATATTAATAAACCTACATTTTTAAGATGTGTTTTATTCATTTTGATACTTTTGACACGTGGAAAACTAGTCAAAAAACTTTTCGGACCATGAAGAACGATATGATTTAAAACAATCTTTATCGTTTCCATGCAAAAAGGTACAGAACATGTCGAACATAGCCAATTTCCATGTATCTGTGAGATATTCGTGCTGCATAATGCAAATTCTGCACAAAAACGAAACCTTTTTATACTGGAATCAACTGAAATATTTCCTATTCACCAATTCTTACAAAACAAAAAATGATTCAAATATTATTATTCCTTCTTTTCTCAAAGAAAGTTTCAGAATGGTGTCAACATTATCAGTTCGTAGGTCTATATTCACTCAGCATTTTTAATTTATGTCAATATAATTTTTTTCGAATTCATTCGGTCATCACTCCAATTCTTACATCGATTGTGGCATCGAAATCTTCAATGTTTCAAAAAGTTTCAAACCTATAGGACATCTGTTGAGAAACTATGGAAAGAAACGAGCAGAGCGCGACGATACCTGCAAAGTTTTGGGACAAAATTTACCAATTATTTTGTAACTATCGATCAAAGACCTCGCCATTTCGTTGATCGAATGATGAACACGTATTCGTTCAGCGTTAAAAAACCGGTACTAAAAATTTTCGACGAAATCTCAATTCTTCATTCGAGATATTATCTAGATTTATAAACAAACGAACGAATAATGGAGCTCATATTTTTATGAAACTGTAACTTGGCGATAAGCTAAATAAACATTTCGGAAAACGCTAATGGACGAGTGGAATCGCGCACTCCGGAAAACATGCCTGTATATTTTTCCGAATGGAAGAATTCTATTATGAACGCGTGGATAATAAAAGCGATGAAAATTCAGTAAGGTAAACTTTTCGAATGCATTAAGCGAGTGTTAGTTCGGTATTTGTAGCGTGTTCCTTCGATTTTTTTTTATAACTTACAGGCTCAATTACACTGAATATCGAATTGTTTGAATTTGAAAATCCCATGTTCCAAAGTGCAACGAATTATATAAGCTTCAGTAGTTTCTCTGAAAAAACTTCATAATTCTAACCAGAAAAAATAGGAAAATGCCTCCTGTCTCATCATCTGGAGCAGAAAATTCACTAGTTTTCAACAATTTTCCCCAGTATGCCTTCCGAAAAAAAAATACTGAAATAATTCAGAAACATGATGTATTGAATGATGGAAAAAACAAACATGAACCAATTCATATGCTCAGTCAGATATATAATTTTATAGTTTACCAGCTTTTTCCATCTAGGAGCTAATGGGTGAAGGGAATGAAAGTGAGCATAAATTCGAACTATAAATAGATCCATCCTTGACATATCTCATATCGACTGCAACCGTTATAAAGATACAAAAGTACCTAATATATCTTCCAGGATCGACCAATAAAATTATCAATTTCCCAAAAGAAATTCGCAACAGAATAACAACTGAGTGGTGTTGACGTAGTGCCCTATTGGGATCGAAGGAACATCGTTGGCAGTGAATCATATATAAACACTTCAGAACTTTTTTCAAATGGGAGTTTGGAGAATCGACTCGGTTCAGAAACATGAATTGAAGTTTCGTTAGAAACGGATACGACTGATGGAATTGGCTGATAATTCATAAAAATCTATGTTTAGAAAACATTTGGTGTAACTTTCACAAGACACTTCACGAAACCGCACATGTGTTTCACTTCCCAATAGCTTTTTCAGGCGTTTTATGATACTACAATGAATTGTAGTACCATAAACTCACTGATGACTTCCATGTGACCCTTTTTCCTGAGCAGAAACAAGCTAGTTTGGGTTTGAGGAGTGAAGCGGTATATTCTGGGTGAGCGTAATTTTGATAAAAACGGTTCACATTTTGTTTATTCTACGTGGAGCCTATCCTTTTAATAATAACGTTTATCTGTCATGAAAATAGAATGAGAAATGGTTGGCGACCCAAAGCTTGTTGCTTTAGATATTGTCAAAAGGATTTTCCCATATCAAGTCTCATCCAGAAAAATTTCAACAATAGCCAAATAACCAGAAGTGATCGTTGAAAAGTTCTATCTTCTCTGATATTTCTTCTGAACACGTATTGAAAATTTTGTGGTACCCTTGGTGCATTACAAAACTATTCATTCAAATCTGTAACAGAATTCCTTGTTCTCTACGACGGATAAAATAATGTAGAAAAATATTATAAATTTCGACAGAACGTATGAAAAACTAATTCATACGCCCTCTTGGCGACGTTTCAGAAGCTAGTCTGACTTTTTTTCATGCCTCTTTGAACTTTTTAATGAGATTAGGATTTTGGAAAAGTAATGTCAGAATGTGAAACTGAAATGACTAATTCATCCATAGCTATATCAAGAATTGATTTTGACACAACCTATTTTCCTTCCCAGAAGAGACATCCAACATTAATCTATACCTACACAATGAACACGTAGTAAACTCTTCATTATCGTTAAACAAAGTGCAAGTAGTCTCTTTGAGTTTCCTTTCTGTTCCATTCTGTTTTGTCAAAGTAAATTGTTATTATTCCTCTCAACCATGTGGTGACTTTTCCTAATAGTAGGTATATTTTCAGCTAATTTCGACTTATGTATTTCTCGTCTACTCAAGTAGTTTATACCTTCAGCTGTTCTTATTCTTGATTGCCTTGAAGTTTCAGCAGTATAAACCCTGCCACACACATTGGATACAATGCATTTGAATTCTGTTATACATTTGAAGATATTTTTTCCACTCAAATATAACAATTTGTCGTAAGAACAAATATCATAAGAACTCAAAGCTTTTTCTTCATCATTTCCAGGGAAAAGAAAACCAAAAATAGGATTGCATGAAAAACTGTCTGAAACAGGCAATCTTGACCTACTGTTTCAGCGTAACCGAGTTGGAAGTAATCCTGTTTTGTCAAAGAACAAAGTATATCATGAACTTTGATCTTCTGAATTTCTCGATAATATCAAAGTCGACGAATGTGAATATAGTCCTACGGGATAGAGTAACTGGTGAAGGGCAACCGAGTTTCTCTTACATGAATCCTGTTGGTATCAGTAAATCACTCACAGAAGATTACATCCAACGCATTTGAATCGAGTATCAGCCTGTACATTTCAATCTAACCCTAAGGGATTGATATACAGACAGAGGGTTTTTACTTATATTTTCATGAACCTTTCTTCAATTTTTTTATCGATTAGAAAGTGAAGAAAAATCTTCGATACATCATTCGATTCACAGAAATCTTTTTTTATATGAATTCCAATGACTCGGTCAAAGTAGCTAGATCCTTTTCATTATCATTATTTTCTACAAGTTACCTCAATTCTTCAATTTCAAGCTCGCTTTCAATTCTTTCATACACAAAATGTGCATAGAAAATTTGGTCTCGATGGAGAGTATAATTATTCTGGTGGTTTGATTTACAGGATAGAAATATCAAAAATGTTCGGGTAATTTTTGTCGTAAACAGCTATTGTTGCACCTTGAAGAACAATACATTTACGCTTCTTCGTAAAACATCCCTATCCATCATTCAATTGACACATTTCTTGAATCTCAAAAAAATTCGTTGAATTACGTTCAGAATTCCTTACACAGTTTTCAAATATTTCAAAAGTGCATCTGAATCTCAGACATCACCGTTAATGTTGACAACATGATTAACCCTTTCATACAATATTCTAAAAATATTTGGTGAACAACATATACATACTTGTATGTAAACAATAATATTGGTTATGCATCGGTTATAATTCATTTCGATAAAAATGTTTTTGTAATATACGCCATTCCATATCGCTAGCATATTCAATTCAACATATTTTTCGAAATATTATATTTTCAGAATGGGGAACGTTCTGAATAACAAAGCATCATTATTTACTTTCGATTTATTTTGTGTTTTTAGGTGAAAAAATGTATATCGATATCACGCCGAGGTTCTCTCGCAGCATAAACACAATATTAATTTTGTAAAATAACAAACGCCATTATAAATATTGCTGTTGGACTATTAATCAGTCGAGATACTGAATATTAAAATAACGATCCTGAAACTTTCCAAATATTGATCTTCTCACTGAATAATTGAACAATGAGACTATGCCCAAAAGGGAAAAGTTTATATTATATCTTGTAAATCTCCGACGGACCTGAAAATAGCCCGGAATTTTAAATTGATAACAAGTTTAATAGGGTAACTTTTTCGGTTTTTTCATTTTAATGAGCGAAACTTTCCTGAACTCCTGACAGATTCGCGAGTAATAATGATTGATCATTCTGTTTGTGTTCGTGTAAGCACTGTTGTTTTTGATGTTGGCCATTATTTGAATACGATCACACCGCTTTTGTTTTTTGTTATAAAATGGAAGTTGGAAAGCTGTACACATTTTGCCGGTACTAATCGTTTCAGTCGCGATTGTCACGCCAAGTAAATACAGTGCGAAAGGGAAGTACTGCATAGATACCAAAAAAACATATTTCTTGAGTTTGTTTTTTACTAAGCCTGGACTTTCAAATATAAATTGTCTAAGTCAGCTTTTGTGAGATGTTTTTGATAACTAAATTTCTGGCTTAAACAATTGAAATAAAATTTGGAAATAATATACCTAACTCGATACCTAATGACTGACGGTCGAATAGTTCACAGGCTTCTTTATTTTATTGATAATTATTAATATTATCGAGCGAATTTTTCGATTGACATCTATCTGCTTGTTAAGCCACCATATTATTCCTCCGACATGTTTGATTACATACTGTTATGGTTATTTGTTCATATCCGTCACTATGAGTTTTTATATATTGATACATATATATGTGGATATTTGGATGAGGTAACAAGAAAAAGCGGCAGAATTCATTCACTATGAGGCACAAATCATCCAAAAATGAATGACGCTCTGTAAAAACTGTATTTCAATCAGCAACATAATTGCATATTTTCATTATATTCTCTAGACACGATTTTCCAACTGATAATCATTTTATCTAAATTCTCACAATCTCCTGAACAACTGTGTATAACACAAGAACAATGTATATTTCTTGAGCTTAAGTTTCCGCCCTTTAATCATGATGCACTATTTTCATTCGTGATCAAAAAATCTAGGATATAAGGAAATAAATCAGCTTTCAAAAATGAGCAATGCAAGCAAACTGATGAAATTCAGTGCAGTCTCAGCCTCATGAATATCGCCAATACTAATGACTTTTTAACGACATAAACAATAAACAGTCAAATGAATAATGAAATAGTGATCGAGTTGGAATTGTTCTATTTGACCTCTGATGTTTTTCTTGAGAATCAAGTTGAAAAAATCAGATAACCTGATTGGTCCAAATTGATTCTTTTAATCACGAGATACCATCCATATCCTTTTACTGAGGGAAAAATGAGAGTTCTTACGATGAAAAATAATATTTCGTCAAGGGAATATTGACATTAGGTTCATACTGGCACGATTGCCTGTGTATATCCATATAATTTTATTCGAAATATGTTCAATTAGTAAATTTTCCACAAAGAGATCAATTTTCTATGCTATACTTCCAATTGTTTAATCACAAATAACGAAGGAGGAGAATGTGCTTGGAAACTTTATTGAATGCTATCTCTACTTTGCCTCGAAACGGATGAATGGAAGTGAATTATATTCGATGTGTCCTAATTTCGGGTATCATTCAGATTCCATTCGAAATAATCAAAGATTGTTTATGGTCATTCAAACATGTGACATCGGGAAAAAACGGCAAAATGAGCACTGCAAACAAGCCAATTGGTGTTGCGAAAAAAATCGTAGTTTGAACTCAAAACAAGATATTTTAAGATCAAACTTGCATTGGTGTGAACAAAATCTAACTTTGGTTCTACTGATCACTTCAAGCTTGTGCTATTATTTGCTGAAAAAAAAAATGCTGGATATTTCTTGTATGAACTACTAGGTACTGACTTCGAATTGTGTGTAAAAATCAAATAGAATAGCGTTACCTTAGACCAACTCCTAACTGGAGTCATTAAATCTTTTTGTGATAATTATTTTATTATTATTATCTATTATTTGATAAACATAAAGAGAATATCAAGTTTGAACTGTAATTCCCCGATATCTTCTGGCTAAATCCTCAATATTATCCCACACCTTTTTAACAATAGCTTGTTTGTAGGTATATCTTGAACTGACAAGTTTGTACCAGTAACTCGGAGTTAATTATCAAGTATCAACTTGATTTTGATTCCCTTGAATATAGCAAATACTAAGCAATCAACGAAAGAAATAACGATATTTCATAAGAATAGTAATGACGTGGTCAAATTGAATTTTTCACCTACAATAATCTTGCATGAAGAATCACAGTTTGAAATGATTCAATTTAAGTTTTTCATCGTATATGAGATACCTTCAATTTCAGGGTGCCGATGCGGGGAAAATATATTCAAAAGTATTCGCACTCGTCACCCACCAATAAAAAAATCAACTACAGCTCCGACAACAATCGAAACTGAAATATCCACGAGACCGTACGGTGATGTGATCGCGTGTCGACAGTGTCACGTGGGGAGAACAGAGGCTGCCCGACCGACGTCAGGCGTGTTTGAATGACGACTGGCGTCGGTGTGGACTGAAAGGCGTCGAGAAGCGTGCCTTCGGAGTTCGCGGGTGCGCGCGCAACTCCACTTCCGGGTAAATATTCCCGAAATGTTGTCCTGACATACGGAAGCTTTGCCTCTGTCGACTTTGTGCTCGGGCCAGTGACATAATTCGGATTTTTTCTCTGTGGTCGGTGTGAGCGATGGAAATTACATTCTGAAAGGCTCGGCTATTATTAAAGATTTCAGGAGGTGCACAGCAGTTGCGAGCGGAGGAGCGACTGAACTTCTATTTCGGAAACGGATTAGAATGCTTCGATTTTTATTTCGGACGTTGTTTGTTGTGATACCATCGTCCCATACTGACTGCTCCAATTGGAAATTAAATATATCCTGATTTCAGAAAAATTTCAGAACTTGTTCGGTTCTATTTGTTCATCAACGTCGAGATGCAAACAAAACAATCCAAAACCATATCCACTTATGACTTATTCGAGCGTTTGGTCGATTACATAGAAGCAGGGAATGTCCTGTAGGCATTTTTTGCGACCTAAGCAGGGCCTTCGACTGTGTCAACCAAATTAATCTATTATCGAAATTGTATTCTTATGGTATAAGAGGGGTAGCATATGACTAAATTTAATCGTTTTTAGAAAGCAGACAACAGTATGTGAGTATAACACATAATAATGAAAATACAACTCTTAGACATCACTCCGATTATGCGGAGATTTCCATGGGTGTGCCACAAGGATCAGTATTAGGTCCGGTACTGTTTTTGCTCTACATAAATGAAATGGACACAGTCATGAGAGATACTTTTGTGACGATGAAATGTCCCTATATATTTTCAAGAATAAAGATAAGTTCTTGCTGAATTCAAATGTTCATAATGTAAATACGAGGCAAAATCAAATTTTTATATTCCATACTGCAAATACAAAATTTCATCAGACTCTCCATCTGTGATGGGCAAAATAATTTTCAATAAGCTGCCAAAATATATAAAGGAGGCACGCTCCTTCAATGAATTCAGTAGAGAGCTGAAAATATTTTTAATACAGGGATGTTTTTATAGTTTGGCCGAGTTTTTTTAATGTATGACGTTTGTAAATGTATTTTTACGATTGTTTGATTGCCCCTTTTTGTATCCGATCTGTTTTTTATATATCTTTATTTTTATAATCATTCATGTGTATTGATTTGTATACACGTGTGTGTGTGTGTAAGCATGGGTGTATATATACATCTATTGTGCGTGATTCCTATACATGTATTATATATGTCTAATGGAAAATAAAGATTATTACTATTATTATTGATTATCATACAGCGAAAACTGAGAAAACAAGCCATGCGTATAAGCTATCTAGCCGTCTGAGGTAGTTCTTTAATTTTTCCAATGAAGCAGTTAATTTAACACTGAATTGATCGACTGACGTCACAACGAATAGCATCAAAACTTAACCACATTATGAAAAAAAATTTCATTATAGTTCTAGGGCAGCTTACACGCAATATGTGTTTTCCTCCAGTGGGTTCAGAAAAGGGAACCAGGGACAGTAGAACTGAAGAGTCAGTCATACCATGAAGTATCTTGGTTAAAACAAAGAGATCACTGTACTTCGAGTAGAAAAGTAAGTCTCCCGCAGCCTTTACCTGTCTCTGAGAAAAAAATAAAATATCGATCACCTTGGAATTTAGGTATCTATTAGAATTATTTTGAATTTTTATCTTATTAAATTTGAGGAACGAGTTGTATTTGGAGAGATTATTTTTTGAACAAACAAGAAGATAGAAGGAAGAACAATTTAATTGATCGGTATTTCATTTACATAAGAAGGAAAGGAGAATAGGTGAAAAATTTTAAAATTTGAAATGTCAAACAACGATGTATGCCTTCTATGATCCAGAAGAGATATGATGCTTACGCAGTGCATATGATAATGCTTGCTGACAATACCAAGAGATAGCGTCATACCTCTCATTGTACAATGTTGATAATTGAAAATTTCTTATAAAATGAAAATCGCGCCAGAAGGAACATAAAATCATTCGTTATGTCGTTGTATCAAAATCTTCGTACAACGGTTTCTTCTCATACCACAAAAAAATGAATTTTATTTAATAAAAACTAATTATACGCCATCTTCATTTGAGTTCAGGAAACCTTAAATATTTGAATCGGTCGTTCGCTATATCTGTCATAAAGTTGGGGTTATGAGCTATTTACGTGTTTGAGTGTTCATTGAAATGTGTTGTTTATGTTATTATTATGCTGAAAAAGTGAAAAGTGAATGACTATTAATAATAAGGTAACTCTTCATTCATGATAATTTATATAAATATGAGCCAGTTCAATAGAATCGACGCGATAAACTTTATAGTTTTGACAGTTCAAAGGTAAACAACGTTTTATCAAGGACCTGGCAGTTTTATCAGTATAATACCGAATGATTGGCCAGAATAACCATAGAATAACCCGCTTCTATTGGTTGAAATGCCAAAAACATCACATTTTGACAAGTGAAAAAAAATGATCAAAGGTAATAACACGAGTCCTACGAATTAAATCCATAAATTTTCATTTTCCACAAAAACTTTTTTATTTGTCAAAAGAATAAAAACAAACCTATTGATAAAATCACGAGTCCGTAGGACGAGTGATTTTATCTAATTCGGTTTGTTTGAATGCTTTTGCCTCAAAATAAAAAATTTTGAGTGTTTCGAAAATGAAGATTTATCGGAATAAAATATCTTGGTGACCGAAAAAGTGAATCAAAATTCAGCCTCCTATCTGCAGTCTCGGCATATATGGAAAACATATTCCATTAGTTGGTCACAATATACCAAATACCAATATTATATTTTCTCTAATCGTCTGATCTGAGGTATATCTTTTTTTTTCAATAACAGACAAGTGAAGAATATTTCAAAATATGCACTCTGCAACTTGAATGAATATTTACAAACTGCAACCTTAACCCCACATTGATTTAATGATATACAACGTGGTAATATGATTAAATATAAATAAAATATCAATCCCCTATGAAAAACGAGAAACAAGGGAGCACCACTACGCCAAGAGCCAGAGCAAAAAAAGTAGGCTCATAATGCAATCTTCTACAGAATTGATTTTCTTGTTGGAAAATGTTTGGGGGTGTCCCCTGAATATAAATTCAAGTTGGCGGGACAGGGGGGTTGAGCTTCAGCCGTCATCTTGGAAAACACGTTTTATCAAATATCTCGTGAACCGTGCATCGTACGAGAAAAACAGTGGGAATCATTTTCGTAGATAATAAAATTCTCTTCAACTTTTATTCGAAACTGTTTTCCGTATAGTGCATAGGTTTTCATTTATAGCGCGCCAAACTGTTCCCAGCATGGTTATTGCTAAATATATAGTGAACGGTTGATGAAACAGTATAAATGGCAGTATTTTAGCGCGCCATAGATGAAAACCTATGCTTTATACAAAAAAAAGTTTCAAATCAAAGTTGCAGAGAATTTCATCATCTACAAAAACGATCTTTACTGTTTTTATCGTACGATGCACGGTTCACGAGATATTCGATAAAACGTGTTTTCCAAGATGGCGGCTGAAGCTCAACCCCCCCCCCTCCGTCCCGCCAACTTGAATTTACATTCAGGGGACACCCCCGAACATTTTCCAACAAAAATATCAATTCTGTAGAAGATTGCAGAAAAAAGTACCTGGTTCTTGGACTACACCACATTACTCCAGACAAGAAACTATTTGGATATATGGTTTTATTATTTTTACTCGGAAAAACTGATTTTTGGTAAGTATTTTAAAAAAATTTTTTTTCATTAATCAACATTTTGAACCCCTGAAAATGTTCCAATAGTTTGTTGGCATTCTCTTATTTTATTTATATCACACCACTTTAACACGCAACTCATTGTTATAGAGCCCTGATGATGAATTTATTAAAATTCGAAACGTTGGCAAGGAAACAATAGTTTTTCTTTAATTAAATTGATCCCAATCCCACCAATACCACCATTGAAGTATTTGGATATACTTTCCATAGTCGTTGGATTGATTGGCCATCGGAATGACCAGCCCGCTTGCCAGGTGTGACTTATTTTAAGGGGCTATTTGAAGAAAAAGTGTACGAAACTGAACCTGGTTCAATATTGAATATACGACAGAGAATATTGAATATTTTTAGAAATATCGACGTTGCTGTGTTCGAAAATCGTTTAAGACAATGACAATGTATTCAGGCAATTATTGAAAGTTCCGCCATTCTGTACTGGGTGAAAATATTGACTTATATTCTTGTGTCGAGAAGTATTCGTTAGGAGTTCCAAAATGATGTATCACAAATTCCCCGTTTCTATTTTTATCCAGCTGGCGCCCAGTCGTCATCTTTAAATTTTCATCTGTCAATTTTACTACAAAATTAATGAAAATGAAATAAATATTTATGCATCAATTTCCATTATAACAAGTTTAAATTTTTTGAATCGACCCGTTCAAAAAATAAAAGAAAAGCACTGTATGAATCCTATCACAGATAACGTGAGCAGACGTGAACCCATCATCTAATCTTTTGGAATTACATAACAGATTTACTATGAATATTCTTGGAGTTATTTTTATGGTTGATATATGCTTCCTTCTGTGTTTTTTAGCGGATATAAAAATATTTAATTTTGTCCAGCGTAGCAATATTTTGGGGTAAAATAATGTTCTTGTATAGATTCCAAATCAATTTTCAGATTTCCCGAACTTTCGTGGGGTATTGAGAATTTAGTAGAGGATTCCATACAGAAATGTGAACCAGCGAATTCTTTTCAAGACACACAAGAATGACAGTATCTAAAAGAGAAAGGATTATATACAGACACATTCCAACAAGCTTTCATAATTCAAAGCATCATAAATCTTCAGAAGCACCAGGATTCTTCAATTCTTCGAAAGAGTGAACACAGAAGAAATGGCTAGTCGGATATATACGAACTAACTAGTAAGGCCGGTAGAAAAAATTTCATTGATCGATGAATTACTTGAACTCGTTTTGATTATCATTTTGCAAACATTCAAAACGAAAGATCAGGACGATATGACCAACATGCCTTCGACTTCCGTAATTGAAAATTTTTTAGACAAGTGCTATTGCGATTTACCCTCGTGGTGGTTTATAAAGGGTGAAGAGCTGTTATCTATTTTCATTGATAGTGTACAGTATGTAGCCATTAATTATCTTCTAAAAATCCCACTGATTCTATTTGATATTTTTTACTTTTTTCAAACGATTCTCAAAGTAGTAAACTACGATGAGCTAGTGGCCAGTCAGAATTTATAATTATATAATTTATCTTTATGAGGATGTCGAAATCGAATGGAATATAATGGCCATGCAAAATACACATTCCATTAAATAAATTTATATTATATATATATATATATATATATATATATATATATATATATATATAGCAACTATTGCTAGAACCAAGTAGGAGCAGTAACATTCTTGAAAATGCCAACTGAGATGTTGGCGAAACGTCGCAAGTCAATACAGACAAATCAACGGATAAACTCCCAGAATACCAATTTCGCATATATATATATATATATATATATATATATATATATATATTTATCCAGCATACTTTATTACGTCCATACATTGGGTTTGTACCATTCATTGCTGCGTCCTCTACAATAGTGCGTCCGTATTTCGGACGCAGTAAAGTTTTACCATTATAAATCCGTACAACTATGTGGGAGGTCCATGTCGATTTTTTGGAAGGTCCTACATACCAAGACCTATCGGCAGATATCAGATACATCCATTTCTGACGTCACTCAAAAATGTTATCTGGTTTTGAAAAAATAATAAGTGGATGCACCATCATGTGTTCAATGAGAGTCGAAATATATCTTTAGTTCAACAAAATTCTGTTTGGGGGGCGCTGTCAATCGTGAAAGCGTATACTTTTACAAAATACCCGTTGCACCTAATGTACTTTGGGGCGTCCATAAATTTGGCAACAAGGCACGAGTGGAGAGATCCGCGATATTTCAGCTAGTTTGGATATTTCGGACCGACCTGCGCACTTCGAAGGAAAATTTATTGCCCTTTCACACCACCGCTTCAGGATATTTTTCAATATTCAACCATTCTTGCGTAGTGACTGGGAATTAAAAAATATACAGATTTTTCCTGTTGAAATAACCATTTCTTACGTACTTTCCTTCATGTATTCTTCACTAAGAACTTCAAAAGTTCACTAGCATGTTTCTGGTATTATATTGCTCAATGCTTGAGGTGATATAATTGCCGAAAACTTCAAATCCTCGTAGATTAACGTTACAGCTAGTCGATCATCCACTGATATTGCTTCCCTCTTATAGTGGAGTAAAAACGCTTCTATCACGAAAAAAAACAAATTGAGGTAGAACAAAACGAGTGGTGTATTGTTATTGGGAATGTTATTGGCTATTACAAATCGATATTTACGACACCGCCAGCTGGGACTGACTCTTTCTATAGCAAAAAATGTGTGAAAAAATGGAAAATCCAAAAAACGTATTTTTTTAGATATAACTCGTGATAACTCCAAAACTATTAGAGCGCTGGTGTCAATGCGGCCGCATTTTTGAAAACTCACTTCTTCTTCTCAGAAAAAAATAAGAAATACTCGTATTTATTTTTTGTGCATTGATTTCTTGAGCAATCGAAAAACTTTTTCATCTCCAGGAATTTTCACATACTTTCTGCTAGTGAATTGAAGCAAAAAAATCACAGAAGTTCAAAAAAAATGTAATAGGTTGATATCGATAGGACACGTAATAACCGCGCCGATATTGAAATCACGCCTGTCTCCCGCATGCACTTTGCCCGGAAGACCTGTGCGCGCTCAACGACAGTGAGCAAAAGCAACATGAGGTTTTACCTATCTGTATTTAATTGTGCTAGTCTAATCATTAATTACATTTTCATATGCATTTTTGGAAAATTATTTCAAAAACTTTCACTAGGTATAAAATAGAGAGCATTATATGTGGAGAATCTGTTGAAACTCAGGACAAATTGGTTGTGCAAAACCTTACAAAACGGGGTCTACAAACTGAAGTTGGTACCGCAGAGAAAAAAAAATACTGTTGGCCTAAAAATTTTGGAACGCAAAATCCACAGCAAGAAATTTCTTCTTGAACAACTAGAAATAACATCAGCTCATTCAACATAAAAAGCATGCGTCTAATCTACAATAGAAGTGGATACCTACAATAATAATTCGCCTAAGAATGCGGAAAGGTCTAAACGAAGTGATTCAAATGTAACTGAGTTTCAGATCTGTCCCAAAAAAATGTTTTCAGATCTGTCTCAAAAAATGTTTTCAAATCTTCCTCAAACAAAAGATCGCTGCTAATTTTTAAACGAATTATTTTGTACAGAATGGGCCAAGTTCATTGGGAGATAATGAGTTCCTGATTATAGCGGGAGGATTTGAGAACCCAAAATACGTGTTTCTTATAGCTAAAAATGATGATCCAAATATATTCACTAAATAGCAATCAAGAAGAAGCAGATCCGCGAATTATCCGTCACGTTTTAGCCGAGGTGGAGCGCATGGCGATTCTATTCTTGTAAAATTGGTAGATAGAGGTGCTCTTCTTTCATTTCTACATTATTATAGCACCGCTCAAGAATTATTGATTTGCCAATTATTTATTCATTTAGGACATAGTAAAAATAAACGTTAAAATGCCATACATGATATAGTGGAAAAACTTGGACTCTCCATTTGTAAAAATCTCCTAGCAGCTCATTGTCTAACAGGATGTGATACCACAAGCGCATTTTACAAAATGGAAAAAAAAACTGCTTTGATGTGTTAATACAAAATATTAATCACTTAACTGAAATAGGAGATATCCTTAATTTAAGCGTAGACGAAGCCGTTAAAATTAGCACTAAGTACGTATATTACTTGTACAAAAATAAAAAAAGAATTTTGGTGAAATGGACCGAAGAACAAAAAAAAATTGCTACAGAATATTTTCGTTTTCATATAAAGAATAAAAATCCACCAAAAAAAATAAAATATATTCAGATATTTTTAAATATATCAACAATTGAATTGTATACTCTTTTATGTCGCCTAAAATCAATTCAACAATAAATTGTGCTAAATTTTTATCAAGATCCGTTTGATACGTGATGGGTAGAATTCTCATTGGGAAAATAACATATTTTTGTACCACTCATTTCAAATACACTGAACTATCGAATAAGGAATTTTGTTTACGACTATTACATTATATAAGTAATATACGTATGGTTTCCCCAGTATAATGCCATACATGATTCTCTTAGGGATTTATGGCAGGGATTTATAGTCTTTATTTCCTCTTCTAGTCCAATCACAAAAGTTCTTGAAATTAATATCACCATAGAAACGATATAACCAATCTCCTAAGTTTTAGTGTCAAACGCTTTGATAGTGTTTGTGTATTTGTATAGAAATGAAGAAACTAAAGAATCATTTACCTGTACACCTCCAGAAATTGTACGAATCAATCGTGTGTGTGATTGGTTTTTTTTTTTTTTGGCTTTGGAGTAAACCAATTAGCCATGAATCAATCGTAAATAAAGTAGAGTATAACACTCGCAATAATGGCTATTATCCTCTCGGAATATTTTACATTCTCGCCGCTAACGCGGCTCGGTTCATAAACATTCCTCTAGAATAATAGTTGTCATTATTGACTCGTGGTATAATCTACAAAAAGGGTGGAACACGAAACTGCTCTATCTAAACTGTTTTTGATAAAAAAAAAAGTGTTTATTGTATGTCTTCAATTCCATTCCCACACCTGATAACCCAATAATTTCATTTTGTTACAGTTGTGGTATATCAAATTAATTTCTTCACCGGATGAAACGAAGAATTCATTGTTTTAGAAATATAGTTGTCACTACACATTTAATCAGGTCTTTCATGGAATATCAAATTCTGAGCAATAAAAGCTCTATACTTGCTAATGCAATCGTACCTAAATGAAAATTCCGAATAATATCAAATTTGAAGTTCATGTTATCTGTTGAATCATTTCGCTTTCATCTGTTGTAACCGTGGAAGAAGTATAATGTATAACTCGCATTGAATGCTAATTGCTCACTCGTATGATATACAGCACTCGCCTACTGCTCAAACTGCAAACTTCATTCTCGTGAAGAATGTATTATCATTCCTTGATCATGGAACAATATAGTATTGTGATAACAATTATGTGTGAGTTCGAAATATCTACAGCCTTGATAGAAAATTAAGAAATATGAAATCAATTTGATAGGAATATATTTTTTGGCGTGATTCTGATCGAGATTTTTTTTTCCCAAATTAGTCGTCTTTTGTGAAGTCAATTTTCAACAACACATAAAATGAAAGCATTTCGCATATAGGTTGTGAGCAGAAATGAATCTGGCAACACTGCAGGACGCAGCATCATTCTGATTGTGTACAATAATATATTTTCAGGACGCAAGATAGTACTCAACATAAAAACGTATATTCGATGGACGCAGTAAAGGCCCACTTTTGAGGGGACGCAGTGAGGGCGTGAATATCATTGTTTTTATTTTTGATGGTAATGAAAATCTGAAAATAGATACGGAATGCATTTAATGAGGAGAAAAAGTATTCGCTATAAAACTCTCCCTAAATACAAGAATTCAAGGGGACGCAGTAGTGTCGTTTTGTGAAAGGACGCAATAATGTTAGCGTGATGTATATATATATATATATATATATATATATATATATATATATATATATATATATATATGTATATATATATTAAGTAAAATGTTAGTACTACTCACATCACTGAGCACTGATGAAAGCTGATAGCACTCACCTGCAAGCAAAATAAAACTGGATTAGTAAGAGCTGAATGAATTGAATATTCTATAAAAAGTACACAATAGAAATGGTTATAGCTTATTCAATCAGTTTTTAAAAATGTTACATTGGTAACATTCAAGGATAACGTAGACAATTCTTGATCGTCAAAGACCACTTCCATCGTTATTTCAGAAGGTGCAATCTCTCGAAGAAGCTCCTGAGCTACCACGATGCAAAAACATACAAAAATGCTTATCAATGACCAGAAAGTGCCTGGGCTAACTGGCAGAATAATGCAAAGTTCTCTCGTTTGGACGTGTTTCTTTGCTGAGGAAGTTTCCTTGTATATATTGTTTGAATAGCTTATATTTTTTTGATATTTTATGTTGTCCGATAAGCTTAAATAGAGTAAGTTAAATGCAGATGTGAAAAATAATTATCGGTTCATATAAAAACAATGTGGTGGGAACAGTCGCCAAGGTTACAATTAGAGGATAGATCGAGACGGAATATCAACTATTCAATTGAACCAGCGTGCAAACTACACTGTTTTTCTTCGAAAAAAATTGATACTTTGGAAGTGGTCAGTCGCCTGCAGGGTGGAATGATTGAAAAGGGAGAAGTTCAGTCGCATAATTGATAGTCCGTCGCTACCAAATCTATAAATTCAAACTGGTTGACAATGATTGCAGGATGGCTTGCTGAAATTTGAAAGTCCCATGAAACGATAGTCATTTTCCACATTTGTTCACGATGTTACTTCGAACGAACACCACCCTTTGCTTAAAAACTATGAGATTGGAAACTTTTGTGTAAAAATTTGAAATTTTTTGTAGGGATCGAATACTCGAATTGGAATTGACTTGAGTGGTTCAATCCAATTCGAAAACTGTATATATCGATTAGGTTGACCGGATCCAGACAAGTCAAACCATTCTGAGCGGATCAATAGTTGTGAGATAGATGTGGTCATTGACTGAAGTCATTTTTGTTAACAAACATTTCAGAGTTATCAATCTCGTTCCTGTAGTAGGGAAACACGTTCGCCATTTTATGAACCCCCACGAGTGAAAGTTTAACAGGAAGCTGATGAAAAATACGTTCGGGAAATCGGTTGATTAATTGAAATATCTGGCCGCACGTGATGTGAGAGAAGAGTGAAGAGAGAGAATTCTCGGATAAACGTAAAAAGCCTCTTGATGAAATCGCAAACTACGACCGGTAAATGAAAATAAAGAGCCGTAAAAACGCGTCGAATAGCGAACAGCACTCGCGCCGTCACGCATGCTCCCGAATGCATCCGAGAGATTTTCCACGGACGCAAAACAATTAATTCGCGGTAGACGGGAAAACAAAATTGAAGTTAATTTCACAGTAAGTGGGCAACGGTAATAAATGTATCAATTATTCGGAACCGGATCGACAAAAACAAACAGGAAATGGATCGTTCAAAATTGAAACAAAACAGCAAGCGATGCAACGAAAACAATGTATTAACCAACAGGAAATCTGCCTAGGATGATGATTCCTTTGATGCTTCGCGTTGTGTCGGACAGTTATATATAATTGGTACCAGAACGACAAATAGACCAGTTCGGACTGTACTAGTCTAATGCGAATCGGCAAAATGCGTGTTTTCTACGTGAAATAAAACGATGAACCTGAAAACGAAAACGTGCGACCAAAATACGAAAACGTATAATATCAAATGCTTGGGTTTCAAAAATAACATGTTGATGAGAAATGGAGACGTGAGGAAAGAGTTGAAACATGTCACAAGCCCCTCCTTATTTGTTCTTCCTAAAAAATACTCTCAACTTCTTTCAAATTTCCTCTTTCATTTTTCCATTATAAATGTAGAAACTTTTCCTAGAGATCAATTACCCTAACACCAAACTGATTTGTTCCGTAGTTTTCTGCGTTTGTAACCTACCACAATCTGAAAAAATAAGAATTAATATTGGAATCTGTACAAGTATAGAAATGGAGATTTTCAATCTACCCCAGAATTTGCTGCAACCATTGAAAAACAGTTCTTTCTGGAAAGAACAAGTCCAATTAGTCAGCAACTTCTCGTATAACTCAAATTTTGCCTATCAAAAAAATAGTAAGAACTAATATATATTAGGCAAATTCCTGTTCAAATGCAAATATCTCTTGTAGTCCAGTCTATGACCATTTTCCCGTGTATTTATCCCATACAGCACCGATTCGCATGAAAATTTGTACTTAGGATCTACATACACACTTTTTCAGAATCTACCCTGTGCCGAGGGTTGCTTTCTACCTGGGGGTGGATGCCACCTCTTCTTGGGGGTGAAAAATTTTTTATTGGAAATAAGTGCGGAAATCAATAGATTGACTAATTCCAAGCACTTTTTGTTCAATAAAGTTTTTTCTGAAAAGCAATACTTTTCGACTTATTCGCGAGGAAAATTGTCGGTTTTCAGTCAAAAAAAAACACATTTTCAGATCCTTTTTCGTGAATAACTGGAAAATAATGCATCTAATCGAAAAATCTGCGGAGAGCAAAATTATAGCTTTTGAAAAAACAAAGGCGATTGTTTATTTGTGATGTATGCAAAACCACTACAAACTGAATAATTGCCTATTGAAAGTTGATTGGTATTTTCAAACGCCAAAATGGAAAGTTTCTACGTACAATAACCAAAAACCAATGCATTTTTCGGGAAAAACTAATTGAACCTTTTCTAAAGTCCTTCAAAAATCCTTTATTTTTGTTATTTATAAAAGTTTCTAGCATCAAAACTGACCGAGATATGAAGGAAATAATGTTCAATTCTAATTTTTTCCTCGAAAAAAAATTGTGAATAACTCATCCTTGCTTTCCCCCCCTTTGGAAAAAATCGTTGCCTAGTGGAACTATATGTATATATACATATATAATATACAAATAGTTCCACTAGGCCTAAAATATAGTTACTATGTGTATTCTTCAATATACTAATGTACATACTCCAATTTCTACAAAAAATGTTTTGTTTTTTTTCCCATAACTCGCTTAGTCTTCAAGCAATCAAATCCACCAAAAAAGTATTTTGTAGTTTTTTTCAAGAGCTATATGCTCATTCACATTATTTTTTGTTTCAGATTATATTTTTGAAAAGGTTCATGCTGAAAAGGCTCAAAAAAGGTACTTTGCGCGAACCCTCACAATATTTAACTGGCCATATCTTACTCTATTTTCATCCTGCAGAAAAAAATGAAAGACCGAAACTTCCAGAGAAGAATAGCCTTCAATTTTGTACCTCAGAAAATTTTGCATGTGATCAATACTTTTCGAGTTATTTCGAAGAAATTGTGATTTTTCGCTGAATTACGTATATGATTTTTTCTCTTCAATCTCAATTTTGTCCAAAACTACGTACTTTCAATTGATGAAAAAATCAGAACTCATTGAAAGAACATGAATGAAGTGAATTATGGAGTAACAACGATTTTTTTCAAAGGGGGGGAGAGGAGAGGGTGAGTTATTCACAATTTTTTTTCAACGAAAAAATAGGATTCAACATTATTTCCTTCATACCTCGGTCAGTTTTGATGCTAGAGACTCTTATAAATGACAAAAATGAAGGATTTTTGAAGGACTTCAGAAAAGGTCCAATTAGTTTTCCCCGAAAAATGCATTAGTTTTCGGTTATTGTACGTAGAAACTTTCCATTTTGGCGTTTGAAAATACCAATCAACTTTCAACAAGCAATTATTCAGTTTTTAGTGGGTTTGCATACATCACAAATAAATAATCGCCTTTGTTTCTTCAAAAGCTATAGTTTTGCTCTCAGCAGGTTTTTCGATTAGATGCATTATTTTCCAGTTATTCGCGAGGAAGGATCTGAAAATGTGTTTTTTTTTTACTGAAAACCGACAATTTCACTCGCGAATAAGTCGAGAAGTATTGCTTTTCAGACAAAACTCCATTGAATGAAAAGTGATTAGAATTAGTCGATCTATTGATTTCCGCACTTATTTCCAATAAAAAAAATTTCACCCCCAAGAAGGGGTGGCATCCACCCCCAGGGAGAAAGCAACCCTCGGCACGGGGTAGATTTTGGAATAGGGGGTAAGTAGAACCTATATCCAAATTTTCATACGAATCGGTGCTGTATGGGATAAATACACAGTTTACACTTTTTTCACCGTCATAGACTGGAGTATTGTGAGTTATTGACATTGGTCAAATTATTTCAAATTTGATATAACATTTTGTCCTTCAGGAGGGGCAGCCATCAGCGATCCATATCAAGCGAACTCATAGATATGCACTCTTCACCAGACAGCATGATAAAAGCAGATTCCTTTAATTCTCATTTCCTGCCTTTGTTTTCTTTTGTCAATGGAGCAATGGCAGGAAACTGAAATTAAAGGAATAATGAATGTCTATGAGTTCGATTGTTATGGATCGCGGATGGCTGCTGCCCCTCCTGAAGGGCAAAATGTTATGTCAAATTTGAAATAATTCGACCAATGTCAATCACGAAGATTGCCTAGAAGAGATATTTGCATTTGAACAGGAATTTGCCTAACAGTTTTGAGAACGGAAGCGGATTTAGTTTCCGAAACGTTAACGATAAGTATTATAATATTTATATATATATATATATATATGTTTATATGTATATTAGTTCTTGTTATTTTTTTTGATAGGCAGAATTTGAGTTATACGAGGAGTTGCTGACTAATTGGACTTGTTCTGTCCAGAAAGAACTGTTTTTCAATAGACGCAGCAACTTTTCGGGGTAGATTGAAAATCTGCCCTTCTAAACCTGTATAGAATCTAATATTGATTCTTATTTTTTCAGATTGTGGTAGGTTACAAACCCATAAATCTATGGAACAAATATTGATCCACCACAAAATAATGACGTTCAAACAGTACCAAACTGATATTTTTGCACTGAACGCCCGCTAACAAGGTTAGCATCTTCAGGAGAAGAAAATTTAAACTAAATCTAAAGCTAGGGTTAGTTATTTATACCTAAAGTCCGATATGGAGTTTTTCGTTACTGTTAATTATTCTAATTAATTATTATATGATAACGATAATGAACTAGTGCAGTGAAGTTTTTTGGTCCGTCATCTGTTATTATTGATTATTCTGATTACCACTTTCTCAACAATAAGTTGAGAAGCGGACTGAAAGGGATTTTGCTATTTATAGACTCCCACATACATCGAGTAGTCTTGTGTCTTGCATATGATTGATCAGTTTAACGTTGCTTTCACCAATTTTGTGATCATGGTTTGAAGCGTGTTGGGCGACACTGGATTTTTCTACCCTTTCATATTTCATGTGTGCAAAATGTCCTTTGGAACGGGTTTGAAAAGCTCGTCGGCTCTGGCCGATGTATTTGTTGTTGCAATCTTGACAACTGATTTCGTAAATTCCCGACTTCTATGAGTTTTCTAATTGATCTTTTGGGTTACCAAGAAGCTGTTGTAATTTGTGAGAAGTTTCATATGCAACTTTCATGTTCACTTCATCAAATATCTGTTGAAGTCCTCTAGTGTATTAAGGTTCATATGGAATTACTATAAACTGTTAATTTTCATGATCTTTTTGAAAAGTCGAAGATTTACGAAGTGTTTCGCTGAATTTACATTATCTAAGTATTTTATCAACTATCTCTGGGTTAAAACCGTTCACTTCAGCTACGTACCTAATCACTCTCCTTTTATCGTCTCACTTATCTTTTTCAAAGGAAAATTTATTAACCTATGGACAAGGAATTGCAGTGCCGCCATTTTTCTGAGCAAACATATCAATCTCATCGTTCATTATAAATGTACCATAAAAAGTTTCTATAACGATATGATCAACATATTGGGAGAAAACAGAAAGTAGGACCAAATGAAACGTCAGAACACATTTGATAAGTTATTCTTCAGATAATCCCAAATACACATATTTTTTGCAATTCACTCCGATGGTGTGCAAATGGGGCAGCTTATTCGAACTTACTATATCAAATGTGTTTTTCAAATATATGAGACCTGAAAAAATCAGAATTGTTAAGCTTAATGTCACCAGCTACAATTAGAACTCAATGTCTCAGATAACCCTATCATCGGTTTGAAGCATTTGCTGGGCCCGAGAAGCGCAATCTGTACATCAATCACAGACATTATACATCAAATACCATTCAGGGACCGGAATGAATTGTCTCACTACGTTTCATTTCGACTTACACTGTTTTCTCCCTAAAACGGAGAAAATGAACATTAAATGTTTTTTGCTTTTCCTAAATTCTAGTGATTCGAAACCCAGATATGCTCGTATTATCCTGTACAGAAAATTACAGAGAATGATCCGCGTCCAAAACGAGGGGGTCTTGCAGTTGGAGGACAACTGATTTTGAGAACATGTATAGTAGTTTTCACAATAAATGGTATTGACTGAAGGATTATAATAAAACCAATTAGACCCTTAAGTTGTAAAATCCGAGATGCACATCATAAATGTAAAAGGACCGGATTCAGGTAATTTTGTTTCTCAGAGAGGGATTGTAGAGGATTACAGCTTACACTTCTTGTTCATTTTAGTCTTTGTATTTCATTGGAAGTGTTCACTTGTGTTACGGCGTGCAATAATTTTATAACATTCATTTGTTATCACAGACATTAATAGCAAATATTTTATACCCCAACGTACAGAATAGGCAGTATGTGGCGTCCGTGGATAAAAAGTAATAGTGCTTCTTCCAGTGGTTCGTTAAAGAAGAATCACTTATCTTGTGACGCGAAAATCATTATAAAAAATGTGTATAGTTCCTTACTTCAGCAAGGATATAACGCGGGTGCTGCAGCAAAAGTAACCAGTAATTTGACGAAGGTGCCTCTTACTTCAGTTGTTCATTGTTCGTTTCCGTTAACCAGCTGACGAACGTCAACCCTCAGAAGTCGAAACTTGTGCGAGCAATGGATCAACGAGGCCTTACCTTTTAACGTGCGATTACCCAGCACGGTGGCCCGGCGAGGATTCGAACCCCGGCCTTCCGCTTGATAGGCAGATATGCTAACCACTACACTACCTAGACGAATTGTTGAAAATTCCATGGAATCAAGATAAAAGCGTAAAGATTCCGGTGTCACAAAAAGTCTAGACGACTGGGAAAAAGATTTGATAAGGCGAAAAATCTACACTATGTACGATGAGCACCGTGTCCCTACAATCAAAAGTCTGAAACAGCGGCTCATCAATGACGAAACTCACATCAACTGTGGCCTCACTACTCTTTGGCGAGCTCTGTCTGCAATGGGCTTTAAATATCGCAAAATTGACAACAGACAAGTAATAATGGAATCCACACGTTTAATAAACTGGTGTTCTGAATATATAACGTCAATAAGAAAATACCGGTCTGAAAATCGGCCAATACTCTTCCTCAACGAGACGTGGTTTGACACGCATGACACCCCTTACAAAGGATGGTCTGATTCCTCTGATAAGTGTAAAACAAAAGCACCATCAAATAAAGGGAAGAGAATCACAATATTAAACGCAGGATCAGAAAATGGTTGGATCCCAAACGCTATGTGGCTTTCTGCCAAAAATATTAAGGACTCTTGTGTTGATTATCACGAAAATACGACAGCAGAGCTTTTTGAAGATTGGTTTAAAAATTGTCTGTTACCGAATTGTATTGAACGACTCAGATCAATTCCATCAATTATGCGATTGGACCCAACCGATCGCCTTGAAGTGAAGTGAAATTACGATATGAATGGGTTTGAAATTGACAAATGAAAAGTACAAGTAGCCCACTTCAGATTATCAGAATTTCCATGTTCGATCAGACCCGCCATAGTGACAATCGGTTAGACTTGCGAAGATAGAAGTTGTTTGGTCAACTGCGCCTGCCCAAAGGAAGCAACGACCACCCAAACGTAAAAGAAGAAGAAGAAGAAGATAGAAGTTGTTGAGGTCATCACGCTAAAACTAAAAGCAAAAAATAATCGACCTACCCTCTCTCTCTCTCCCACTTTCACTTTTGATTATCAAAATGTTCTCTGAACATTATCAGATAAAACCAGTGTGAACCTCGAGGGAAAAAATTCCCAAAAATCTACCAGCTATATCTATTGATTGTGTATATTTAGAGGGTAAAAAAGCTATTCGTTATCTTCATATTAAATTTTGATAACTTCTATCAGAGCCGTTCACATTTCGAAGTCTTCGTTTATTTCATCACAAGTAGAAACTTAGGTCACAGGGGATTCGACGGATTCCATCTGGAATCGGGCATATACTTTTGAGCCATACAGTGGAAACATAAAGATCCATAATTTCTCTCTCTTCAGAGTTATCTGGAAAAAATGTAAAACTTCGACAACGGTCGGTGTTTTATTAATGAGGAGCTCTCGAAGCTATGCACGGATAAAAAGATTCAAACAATGGCAAAGACGTTTCCTCTGAATAATTGATTTTTATGGGGATATTATTCGCTTTATTAGCGACTTAGCGTACGTGAAAATGGTCATTTATTCTGAACTATATTAAACAACGCAATTCAGGAGCAGAATACTGCATTAATTCAAAAATTAATGGTCTATTAAACATGAGACCACACAAATATAAATTAAAATGTGGTTTTTGAATTGTTTCACCCCGGCAACGTTTTTAATAAATAGTCGTGTTAAAATTACAATTTAACAAGTTTCACAAAAATATACTTCGGCGAAAATAATTGGAGCATGTAACAGGGTCATAAAAGATTGATAAATGGACTAATTGAAGCTGAAATATTGGCGGTCGTGAAAACGTATGTATTTGTCAATTCCAAACTGCTAACTGGATGGACATCGATGATTCGTTGAATGTTCCAGGTAATGGAGTAATATATCTTCACGGTACATTCAATCCAGATGAATGTTCAATATTTCCCACCAGGTACAAGGAAATTAAGTTTACAATCATTGAACTTCGACATGACATTAAGAAAGATTGAAAAATCTTGGATTCTTCAAACACACTGTTTATTATGCTTCCTGTACATATAAATATAAGAAAATGAGAAAATATAAGGGTCATCGAACTAAGAGGTGATTTTTGAAAATAAAACCTGTTGATTGAATCATTTCCCTGAACATTATTTGAGAGTCTTTGGTGTTTGGGCTACGAAAGAAATCATAATATAGAGACAGTGTGAGAAGATTCAATATAAGTACAAAAAGTATTGTATTCAATCCATTTATTATTCTGTGGAATGAAAAATCGCGAGAGCTTGCTTGGAATGGTATCGAAAGAACATTTGAAAATCGTGTTTTACACACATACGAATTCTCATAACTCCTAAATTGGCAATTTGTTCACAATGAGTCAATTTAATTTTTTCTCTTCGCATATTGAGAGAGAAAATTCTTGTTTTAGTGGCGAACATAGTGATTCCATGAATTTTTTTCATAATATCAAAATTACATTTTCATTTCAGATAACTCACTTCTAGGGGAATTTTCGTTAAGGTATTTTAGCATATCAATGAACTCTTCAAATTCCATCAGATTCGCGTTTCTAATCGAAAGATTTATGAATAGTATACAAAATTCAAATGACGTTGATTAATATTTTTGTATTAGATGGCAAGCACTTAGTCGAGTTCCGTCGAATATCTGAGGTTATGCATCACACAGAGCGGGTACCATATGAATCAGAGACCGAGCTTGGATAAGCTCACTACTCTTTCGTCCTTTCCCGTGCTAGGAATGACGGTAAGACCTCGTTGATCTCTAGCCCGCACAACTTTCGACTTCTAAGGTTTGGTCCTTCGTAGGTGCATCATCTGGTTAACCACAGAACCCGTTTGGAAAAATCTTATTACTGAGTTTGCAAGAGAACTGTGCGAGCTAAGGTATATACCTTGTTACCGACTCGCTATTTCCCAAGAGCAGCATAATGATTCGCAGAACTGTCAATAATGAAATATACCATAGTCATTTTCCAATATGACAGATGGGTTATTAATCAAAAATTCACTTCAAAACTCAATGTCCAACCCAGGGTTGCCAACTATACTGTTCAAAACAGTATTATACTGTTTTCAACAACATAATACTTTTTACTGTTGAACAAAAATGAAGTATACAAAATACTGTTTCGATAGATGATACTGTCATCACCGAAAAAACTACAAATAACAATGAAAATTGTTCGAAACATGGAGAAACTAGCACAACAGCACTACTTACTGTATAGGTGAGGATGATTGCTATGGATGTGATAATTATGACATATAAACGATGAGGTGAGGTGTTGGTGAGGAATGAACTAACAAAAAAACGTCAAACAGTTGAAATAATTTTTCTTTTTCAAAATTATTACATGAATTACTTTCTCCGCGTGAAGAAATTCGAGCGTGGTTGGAGAAAGTTAGGACAAGGATGAGACAATTGACAAGTGACTTTGAAAAATGAGAAAAAAAAATGAGTATTACATGTAACTTCAATTTGGCCACTGCTTCTGGGTACAATCAACCAATGTTACATACTCTAAGAAGCGATACATTTCCTGTGCAAGAATAATTAGTTTTTTCGATAAGTGACAAATAAGAGTATATTTCATTCAGATTGTGGTCCAGTTTGACCATGTGTGACCACAATTTGGTCTGCTTTCTCATTTACGCATCGATCCGACTGCGAGATTAAGGCCTACTCCATAGACAAACTCTTAGTGTGATTACATTCCTCAGTCGTATTTCTTGCATTATTGAAGTTCAATAATGCAGGGGCTGTGTCTCTGAATCGAAATGACGTCAGCATCAAATCTCGGCATCGTCTTCCTGAAACGCTTCGATACGATTTCATCCTTGGCTCTGTGTCGACTTCTTTTTCGTGGCGAGCGTTTCTGGATGGATCGGTACCGTTGCGTTTTGCGTCTTTTGCGTCTTTTTCGTTCTTGTCTTTCTTTCCTCGGTCCCCCCTGTTTCTGTTGTCCGTTTTGATAACTTTTCTCACAATTCGAGCAAAGGAACGCAATACAATAACTATGATTGTACGATGAAGGAGGTTTTTTCTTAACTTCAGTAGAAACATCTTCAACTGCACAATCGCAGTTGGTGTTCTACATTCCTTACTTAAATTGGGGGGAGAATTACATAGGTATAAAAATATCGAATTGATTTTTTTCTTTAGATCTTGATGCCTTTCATTTCGATGGACTTTTTTACATTTTTATCATTGATTATTGTTGGTCTCCATTGAACTCTCGCATTGAATCTTCCAGTTTTTTTGAGTTTTCAACCTACCACAATCTGAAAAAATAAGAATAAATATTGGAATCTATACATGTCTAGAAGGGCAGATTTTCAATCTACCCGATAAGTTGCTGCGATCATTCAGAAACAGTTCCTTATGAATAGAACACGTTCAATTAGTCAACAACTTTCCGTACATCTCAAATTTTCTCATCAAAAAATACAAGAACTTATATTCATCAAAATACCTATCGTTGACATTCCAGAAACTAAGTCTGCTACCGTTTTTGAAACTCTCGCAAATATACTTCTAGTTTATTTTTTAGGTTAGTTTTTTGTAAATATCAGAAATTTGAGTTTTGACATATGTCTTACATAAGTGACAGCCAGGCGCTATCCATATCAACCAAAATGTTTCAGATGCAAGCATCCGCAGACAGCATGATGAAAGCAGACTCCCTTAAATTTCGATTCCTGCTATTGCTCTCTCTTGCTAGCATTCGAGTGTCATTCCATTCAACTGAATGATATCCATCGGCGGTGAGAATGTGTTCTGATAATTTAGAATCGCCAATCTGTCTATTCTGGATGTACACTTCTAGAGGTCTGAACGTTTCACCGATATATTCTTGACCGCACTATCGAAGGGATTCGATAAATACAACTCTTTGTTTTTTCTGTTATGTTAGTTGGTTTAGTGTGTACCAGTATTGAAATTGAGGTATTTGATGAAAGAATGTAGGCTTTCACGGCTGGTGTTGATACATCGCAAGTTTTTCGGGCTTGAGGGCCGTGTTCTGGAAATTTGAGTTCCAGAGCTTTCGGCTGCAACCGCGGCAGTCATCTTCAGCGGCGTGGTCTTAGCTGAACTACTTCCTGTGAGTCTACTATGACTAATGGCCATTATTCATTAGTCATTAGCCGTTATTCATAGTAGACTAACAGGAAGGAGTTCAACGAAGACCAAGCCGTAGAAGATGACTGCCGCTGATGCAGCCGAAAGCTCCGGAACTCAAAATTCCAGGAATAGGAATCCTTGAAGTCCGAAAAACTTGCGATGTAAAGTATTTATTGTTTAAATTACATGATACCTGTTGCCGATCCGTTTCATCTTCTCACATAGACAACGGAGATGAGGTTTAATGTTTGTTACAGGATATTAGAAAAGCTGTTGACTAATTCAACGTGTTCCATCCAGAAATGTTTTTTAATTATCGGGAGTAATTACACAAGTGCTTCAAAATTACCGATAATTTTCCATGAAAGCATGTTGTCTAAAAGTTGCATGAGTTTATTTTCATATTTTGTCGAAAGAGCCCGACTCCAAAGGAGGCGGGCTCTTTTAGCAAAATATGAAGATAACCGAATGCAGTTTTTTTACTGACAACATGCTTGAATGGAAAATTATCAGGTTTATTTTGATGCACGAGTGTAATTCGGTAGAATATTTCCGGAGTTGAAACAACGACGTTTAAAATTCAGTATTTATACCTGTCAAGATGACAAATGTACATTTTAACAATCGTTACTATAGATACACGGACCGAGCGGGTATTTTTCGATACCTACCGGGTATTTACCAGCCCGAAAATGTCCCGCCGGGAATTTATCGGGGGTAATTACACAAGTGCTTCAAAATTACCGATAATTTTCCATGAAAGCATGTTGTCTAAGAACTGCATGAGTTTATTTTCATATTCCTCCTTCGGAGTCGGGCTCTCTTAGCAAAATATGAAAATAACCGAATGCAGTTTTTTTACTGACAACATACTTGAATGGAAAATTATCAGGTTTATTTTGATGCACGAGTGTAATTCGGTAGAATATTTCCGGAGTTAAAACAACGACGTTTAAAATTCAGTATTTATGCCTGTCGAGATGACAAATGTACATTTTAACAATCGTTACTACAGATAGACGGACCGAGCGGGTATTTTTCGATACCTACCGGGTATTTACCAGCCCGAAAATGTCCCGCCGGGAATTTATCGCTGTAATTGATCGAAAATGTCCCGCTTCATATGGGATTTTTAACATACGATGGAAATATTCGCAGAAACTTATCGGGGTAGACCTAAAATATGCCCTCCAGTTGTATGAATTCCAATATAAATTTTAATTTTTCAGAGTGTGGTAGGTTGAGAACGTTTTGGGTTCTCAATGAGATCCCAAAACAGCTAGAAGAAAAAAAAGAAATCATCCACCAAAAAATTATGACATTCAAACAGTTCACATATTGAAACTTTTCGATTACCCGTGCATTTCAGTTATTATTGGAGTTTATTGCATTCATTCCAGTTCAGGTTTTTCGTTGCAATGGATTTTTTCATAGGTTTCAATATGGTTAACTATACCACCACCCAACTTTCATCTCGTCGTGGTAACTTATGCAAACCATGTCTTGAAAAATTCCCGGCGTCCTCCTGCAAAATCCCCCGAATAATCCGCGTATTACTTGGCTCGAATCCCGACAATCGTAGGTGTTGACTGAGTCGCAGCGGCGGCAGAGGGGAACGTCGGGGCGAGGTAAATAGGCACGCGTGACTCGATTACCTCGCCGTTATATCACAATCCGGTCGACGTGTAATCTTACGGTGGTGGTCGCCACCGCCGAACCATTACCCACCTGCGGATCGCACGGATTTATATCGCGCCCCGCTAACCGCACTGTCGCGGAAGCGGCTAATAGAAGAGATAGAAAAATGTGAAAATCACTCCGGTCGACGTGAGGCTATAGAGCGCGAGATTATCCTGACCCTGATGAAACCAAACTTCACCTTGAACGACCTTTCGCAATGTTCGATTTGAAATAATGGAATAAAAGTTCTTTCAGGTGAGGTCGTTCAGGTAGGTTTTTCAACTGGAAAATTTTGAAAAATAATCAGCAAATCACACAAATATAACTCTCGATTCAACTTCCACCCAAGTAAACATTTAGAAAACCCCCTTTGTTTCCAGGATACAGGGTGAACGAAAAATGCTAGGGTAACATTTTATTATCACAAAGTACTTGTAAATTTGATGAATCAACAATAAATGATAATAATAGTAATAATATTTATTGGTCTCCAGAAACGCGAAGTTTATAGACAAGAATACTAAAATGTATACCTAGTAGACAATTCAACATTACAGTTCTGAATTCACCGACCTACAGGTACACATTGATATCATTGAGAGTTGAAACGTTAAAAACATTGAGATAATATAATTCAGGCGACACTATTTAATCTGTCGATATGAATTCCTCCTGTCCGGATACAAGCATTCATTGACTGTACTACATTAGTAAATAAAAGAAAAAAGAACTGTTCCAAGTGATGGGGTTTGAAAAACTCTCAGCACATTAATAAAAACGAATTTTGCTCCATACAGTCATTGCCATACTGCATACTTTTATTGACATTGATTTGAAGTGACCGCAACCCTATAATAAGAGACTGTACACGCCTGTGGTGAAAGGTCACGTGATAGTGTATCCGAGGGAAAAAAGGAGCGCGAAGAGACGAAGAGACACAGGCAGCAGACGGCTGAAGCCACTGATGCGATTGCAGTAAAGAAAAGTGAGGTTATCAAGTATTGTGGGTATACAGTGTACCCATTAACCAACATCTAGTTGAAATCCAGTGTTGATATTCTTCAGGAAACAGTAGTATCAAATGTTTACGATTCGAATCGAATATCTATATAGTCACATCATCAGCAATTGATTGCACGTGCTATTTATCAAGCAGCAGAAGGCCGGTCATCGAGGGAGAGAGGCATATGTAAGTGAAACAAACTTTTGCGATACTTTAACGCGGCACGGTTATTTTACCAACTTGAACCTCCCGAGAGATAAGAAAGAGTCTTTTCAGATTTCAACAAATATCGAATATGGTTGTTCCAAATTTTGTTCACCCTGTAACTCCGAAACAAATGGGTTATTGAAAGAGGCCAAAATATAACCCCTCGAACTTCTGCCGCATGTTTACCTAAACCCCTTTATGTCACTTTATTCGCGATGAGAATGTCTCATATGCATTACAGGGGTGAAAAATAATCCCCTGTCCTTCTCTTGGCTTTCAAGTCACCAACACACTGAAACTTTCTTGAATAAAAATATTCGCTTTCCCCCCCTGTTTCGATTTGAAATCAAAAAAGCACCCTTATTTCCAAAATCAAATATTCTCACATCAAATTATGTTTCAGAATTGAGAAAATAGATGATATAATTAAATTTGAAATCAATTGATCAAAAGGATCAATATTCACTATGACAGATTGATTAGTATTAGTATCAATAGAATTGCTGTCACATATATTTGAAAATCATCCTGCAGTTCTGTCAAATATTGTAGATTTTTTATAAAGTATTGGGTTATAAACTCATTCGGTAGCTAATTATAGTAGTATATTTTGATTAATCAATATTAGATAAAAGCTCATATTCATGTTCAAATTTCAATAAATAGCTCACAATTCAAGACACTTGTTTTTTGTATTTTCTGGAGAGAATTTGCAGCTGAATTTTTTTTTTCATCAGAGAGTAAAGATTTCAATGAACCAAAAGTACCTACATTGATATTTTTCAAAAAGCAAGTATTTCATTACGGCCATTTTTGCTTTTTTGGTATCAATTCAAAGCAAGTGAAAAAATAATTCCTTGAGTGGAAACAATCATAGTATGTTTGGAACATAAAAAATTGTGTTTCCACCAAACTTCGTGAAAAAAATATTGGGAGAAAAAAAACCTCAGGGTTATCTCATGAATTATGAGCATATGTGAAAAAGTGTGAATTCAAAAGTTGCAGATTTTCAATACCTACAATTTTGCCATTCAACTTTTCTCGATATGACTTGTAGTTTTGCTGGTTTTCTCAAGTACAATATTCGGTGCCTTCGTCGCTCAAGGCCGGTCCATCTTCATTGCCGAAACTGCTGTTAATATTCCAGTAAGCAATCTAAATCACTTACATCGTGAGTTGAAATAGTAAATATTGTATCAACAAAAATAAATAATAGTTCGAAAAACTAAAAAAACACGCTTTTATAGCTAACCGAACTAAAAAATTGAAAATAATTTTTAATTACAAAGAGTTTATATTACGGTAGTAGAAGGCTAAACAATCATTCATAGTCAATCAGCTCAAAATGAAATTATAATAAAATTCAAGTAAATAACAGAATAAAGTAATTCAGTGTGAAATCGTGGGGTGCTTGATATATTATATATTACAATCATTCTATCGGTAATTATCTTTGAGAGGAGACTTATGAAATGTAGTAAAATGCACCCCACGCTTTTTACTCTGAATTACTTTATTCTGTTAATTACTTAAATTTTATTATAATTTTATTTTGAGCTGATTGACTATGAATGATTGTTTAGCCTTCTACTACCGTAATATAAACTCTTTGTAATCAAAAATTATTTTCAAATTTTTAGTTCGGTTAGCTATAAAAGCGTGTTTTTTTAGTTTTTCAAACTATTATTTATTTTTCATTTTTTAGTTCAATTTATCAATTAGTTTCTAGTGGAAATGTGATATTTCTTACGAATCATTCCGCAATCTCATCATTTCATTTAAAGCTTTACTATTGCATGGGGTACTTTCTGTTAACTTAGAGCAATTAAGTTCTTCAATCCGAATACCGTCTAAAGATCTTACACGACTAAGTGCTACATAGGCTTGTCCAGCAGCAAACAATCGCGAGCCTAGATAAATTACTGCATGAACAACTGTACAACCTTGCATCTTGTGAACGGTTGAAGCCCAACTCAGGATTATTGGCAACATTCGTCTTTCAGCAGTTCCGTGGCTGTATTTCGCTGGGAACTATATTATATGTTACATAAATATCATATACAGTAATTTGCATGTATCAGACTCATGTACACCTACGCATGTAAGATAAGGAATGAACATTGTGAGAACGCAACTACCCTGAAAACATTTCTGCCTCCGTTGTGCTGTTGTGCTGTGCCGAGTGCCCGAACGAAAGAACGAAAGAGTAAGTCCGAAACTGCAGGCATGCGCAGAACGCGCGCTAGCTCTATCTTTTTTACTCCACTACAGAGGATCTATAAAAGAATTTATTAATCCTGGTGGTCCTTATAAGGATAATGGAAAACTATGATCAAGTTATTGCATTGTCATCGGTCCTTGATACGTATGCAAAGTTTCAAATTAATCAGACTTCTGGAAATTGGTGAAAATTATGCTCAAAGATTCCGTTACATACATAGTTACAACCCAAGCTAATAAAAGCGTGTTAAAAAAAAAGAAATCTCATGATGGATAAAAAAACATAAATAATAAATTATTACTGACTAGCTAATCGCAAGACCGTCAGGTCACGTTATATTGTTGGCCAAGATTAATTATTTCTCTCACTCTTTCCTTCCCTCCATAACACACCACTACATAACACCAGTTATTTTTTTTGTTGGCTGAAATGGTAAACACATCACTTCTTTCCGAAATTTTTGATTACATAAAAAAAACCTTGGGAGGCAATAAGATTCATAATTATAAGCCGTGTCATTAACATTCAATGCTTCGTGTGAAAAATGGCACTTATGAAAAAAAAAAACACACAGCAGCCAACTCGGACGAAATGAACCAAATCCTAATTCAATATGTTCAATAATCAATCGGCCGTGATTTTCATTAGGATTTTTTGATGATCATGATATGATGTTAACTGAGTTTTCACTTTTTCAAACTAAGCTTCGAGGATTAAACTTGGCACTGTTTTCCAAAATCATTGAATTCGATAACCATCTACAAAAAAAAACAATTCAAACTTCTATACGTATTATCCCTAATTACAACCTGAATACTGAATGAAAAGAATATTTTGTCTTATATCAACATATTTTTGATAAAAAAAAATTATGCCTTCCAGTATACTTATTATGGTTCGGCATTGTTCGGATGAACATAAATCCTTTCGAACAAGGTCACTCAAAATTTCAAGTTTCCACATGTTCGATATGCCTGCTTGTATATTATAGTTGTGAAGGGAACATTTTCTTCATTCATTTGGGTGTTATGAAGTGTGTCAAGGTGTGCGAATCTGGTAAGAAATAAACAAAATATCACTTTGTTGCTTCTGTTGTAATTAATTGTTCTAATTCGTGGATACGAATCAAAATTTAGTGGAAACCTCATACATAATTAATTCATACTTTAGTGCAAGTTTCTAATGCACCATGCATTAAAAAAGTGGTTTACTCAACCTATCATATCATACATAATTCTTCACCCTTCATCATGAAATGATACTTGGACATTGTGTTTACATATATGTTTCACTGATTTCTTAGCATTGCTATAGGGTTTGAAAAACGAACCTATTGCAATTGCTCATACTTCATGAACTCATATATCAGTTTGCTCATAATGCTGCCATTATTGCTACAAAATGTAATAGAAGAAAACAAGAGCATATCAGAAACGCATGCAGAAGTCATATTTTAAATTGTGAGTCCATGATGCATAAGAAAAGTTGAGAATTCAAGCTCATCTATTATATAATATCCATTGTGAGTTATGTACTAATGAGTAAACCAGCAAATCAGATAAAATATCTTCAACTTGTATGGATAGTTCATAGGAGTTATGAAATATAAATATGCCACAAAACCTAACAATGTTTTCGAAAAATTCCAATTTTCCAACGAAGACTTCGTTATTGAGCAACAACTGCATGATAAGAGCAGGATTCAAGTGGTATTCGATAGGCTCTTTTCCTGAATCCTTCATGCATCGATCTAAGAACAGCATATTATTATCAATTCTTCAATGAAATCAATTTTATTACCTGAATAAGGACAATTTTCGAGAATTATATTAATCATGATCATTCTCGATCTAATTCAAATTACCTAAACATCAACTTTCCAGAATATCAATTCAAATATTAGTGGTACTGATTTGAAGTGAGAAATGGATTTGATCAGTGCAGTTACTGAGTAACTGAGATGCCTCAAAACACTTATTGATTCCATAATGTTCAGAATGTCATAGCAAAGCGGGGCGTCACATTAGCATTCTCAAAAATATGTCAAATTTCGGATTTAGATTTACGTAAGTTTGCTGCATTTGTGTTTTGCTGTTATTGTTGTCAATATTTGTCTGATTTTCGTTTATATTTATTCATTTGAAACCACCTGAAACTGCTCATTTCCGCATTTACCTTAACTCCATGACAAACACGGCTTTCAATCAGTTGACATTCAGTATACAAGCAAATTCAAGAAAAGAGAAAGAAAAATTCACCATTCCATCACTGAACCCACCCGCATTCCACTCGGGGTTGTGAAGCAAAACACGTCGCTGGGAACCCGGTTTGCGATTCTTAGGACCCTCACCTTGGGGCTGTTGCCAAAGGAAGATTGAAAAACACCCCTTCTTTTTTTGTCTTTCTTTTGTGATGAAAAAGATTTTTTTATTGTATTACTTCTGGATTATTGATAGACATTCAGAGTTTTCAACAGACTGGTTCTGTCGGTTGTGTGGTCTGAAGGGGTCGGATGTCGGATATCACTGGAAAAGATTGCGCTTAGCTGTAACTCCAATTCCAGAAACATTTTTATATTCATATCTTTTCATCTCGGTTTGCTTTTTGCTACTCTATCTTTTTTCCTCTTCTTCCTCGTTAAACACTCCTTCTCTTCTTCATCTTTTTTTGTTGATTTCCGTATTTTTGTTCCCTCCGAATGAAGCTCGAATTCAGCTTATCTTATATATATCCTTGTGGTTATGTAGTAGTGAGTAAACCAGCAATCAGATGAATATCTTCACTTGTATGGATAGTTCATAGGAGTTATGAATATGAATATGCCAAAAAACCTACAGTTTTCGAAAAATTCCATTTTCCAACGAGACTTCGTTATTGAGCAACAACTGCGTGATAAGAGCAGGATTCAGTGGTATTCGATGGCTTTTCCTGATCCTTCATGCATCGATCTAAGAACGCTTTTATCAATTCTTCAATGAAATCTTTTATTACCTGAATAAGAACAATTTTCGGATTTATTAATCATGTCTTCTCGATCTAATTCAAATTACCTAAACATCACTTTCCGATATCAATTCAATGTTAGTGGTGTGGTTTGGAGTGAGAGATGGATTTGATCAGTGCGTTAGTGGTAGTGAGATGCCTCAAACCTTTTGATTCCTATGTTCGATGTCATAGGAAAGCGGGGCGTCACATTTGCTTCTCAAAATATGTCAATTTCGGTTTGATTTACGTATGTTTGCTGCTTTGTGTTTTGCTGTTTTTTGTCTTTTGTTTGTTTCGTTTTTCTTTGAAACCACCTGATGACAGTATTCAATCAGACTTTGAAAGATAACTCCAAAAATAACATTGACAAAATCACGGCTAGTTTCAATCAAGTTGAACATTTCAGTATACAAGCAAATTCAAGAAAAGAGAAAGAAATAATTCACCAAATTGTGCTCATTATTCACCTGAACCCGCCCATTGATCATTTCCACTCGGGGAATTTATTGTGAAGCAAAACACGTCGCAGCTTTGGGAACCCGTTGTTTTTGCGAAGATTTTCATTACTTTAGGACCCTCAAAATCTCATTTTGGGGCTGTTGCCAATAGGAAGACTTGAAAAACACCCCCTTTTTTCATCGTTTTCTACTACTACTAATTTTTGTACTTACTTTTGTGATGATAAATAAAGATTTATTATTATTATTATTAGTATTACTTCTGGAATTATTGATAGACATTCAAGAAGTTTTCAACAAGACTGGTTCTGTCGAGTTGTGTGACTCTGAAGGGGTCGGATGTCGGATATCACTGGAAAAGATTGCGCTTAGCTGTAACTCCAATTCCAGAAATCATTCATTTATTTATATTCAATATTCATTTTCATCTCAGAGTTTGCTTGCTGTTTTTTTTGCTATCATTAACTTTATTCAATCTTTTATTGTCTCCTTCTCTCTCTTCACTCACTTATATGTTTTGAACATCTCCCTTTCCAACTTCTTCTTTCTTCAATCATTTCATTTTACTTTGTTGATTTCACGTTTTTGAATACTGTTTTGTTCCCTCCAGAATGAAGCTCAGAAACATCAGATTAATTTTTTTTCCAGATCCATAAACAAATTGAACCATTGCACTGGCAACCCAATTCAGTCATCTTCTAGATCTAGACCAAAGGAGCCTTCCAGACTCTGAGTATAGAGAAAACGGTGTCCAATTTTCAACAAGAGCCAACAATCGAACATCTGCTGGGTTTTTCAGCAGTCGCATAACAAAAACAGAAGTCAAGTGTTTTGGAATAATATCATCTGATTTTTCAGATCATGCCTCAACATCGGAAGGTTCCTACTCTACAGACTTTGTGCTTGAGGAGTATAGGGTCATCTGCTGAAAGAATGGCACACAAGATTGCAATCGAAGTGCAGCTGAAAGAAGAAACTCTTCAAATTCTGCATTGGTTCAAAAACCTTCTAACACATGTTTCCTATTATTTATATGAGGATGTAGCTATGGAATATTTGGGAGGAGTGAGACGTGTGTTACTAAATACAACCCCCGAAATCATGAAAATGAACATTTGGACAAGCATTATCGAAATTTCTCCCAATCCCCAGCTGAAAAGCTTAGATATTGTGGCCAAATGCAGTGGGTTGTAGTTTATGCACGAAACTACATAAGCTTACTGGACTTGAGAAGCTCAGAGTATTTACGTTATACAAGACATTGAGAAACGCGGAATATGAGGATTATCTGTGTGAGAGCATATCAGCAATGAAAAAGCTCAAGTCATTCACTTCCATTTACACCGGCACAGACGCTTTAGTTGAAGTTATTGGAAATCACTGCCGAGATATGGAGTATCTGGATATAGAATCGTCGTATTCAGTTACAGACCGAAGCATCCCATATCTGCTCAAATGCAACAATCTCAAGACACTGAAAATCAATGGAACCGCAATAACAATCGATGGATTGGCTCAGCTCTTCATTGGTCTGCCTAATTTGCTACAGGTCGATTATTTCGACATTGCTGCTGTGATGAAGAGTCTGAATAACTCAGGCTATGGTCCTTTCGGACCTCGCAAGACAGAGTCATGTGATAACTTGAGAGAGGACCTCAAACTGTTCGTATAAATGTTCCCGAAGATTGAGCATATTGTATTCAACGGCTGGCCACTTCCTGATCTGTCAATCTTAGCTTCATTGGATAATCTCAAGACCCTGCTGGTGCGAGGTGGCTCCTTTCGCAGTAGCAACTTGGAGCAGCTCGAGGTTAGGGGGGCCAGTATAACTAGTCTGATTTTGGAATACGTGAGAGGTATAGATATCCAACATATTGTCGCTATAGGCCGGTACTGCCCAAATCTCACTAGCCTCGAGTTGCAATCTTGCGGGTTTATAGATAGTGACATACCATCTGGCAGGTTGGTAAAGCCCCTATTCAAGAATCTGCGAGAGGTTAGCTGGAAGGGAGACGGCGGTTCCAGGCTTTTGGAGTTCGTGCTTTGCCACGCTTTCAACATCGAAGTTATCAACGTGTCGTTTTCGACAGACATCTCCCATGATTTCGTTGAGAAGGTGTTTTTTAAAAACCCCATGAGGAATCTGGAAGTATTCTCTGTTTCATCCGGCAGCAACTTGAATATGAGAACCGTCGAGATACTCCTTGAAGGTTGTGCCAATCTGAGGGCCCTGTCGAGGTTGGAGGGCTGGAGAGGAATTAGAAAAGAGGACTTGAAAACGTTTAAGGATTATATCTCTTCTCATAACATCGATATGGAATATGACTACGTTGGAAGACCACGAAGTTTTGGGATCGCCTGATAGGTGTTTATATATATATATATATATATATATATATATATATATATATATATATATATATATATATATATACATACATATTTCATTTATGTAAATCAGCATTTCAATTTATAACATTTTGAGTGTTTTAAAATTTCGACGTATTTGATTGATAGCGATTAAATCATTCCACTTGGAAATTTCAATATACATAGAGAAGTGTGAAAAACGTTGAGTTACATGATGTTGTTGGAGCAGTACGAACCCTACATGCTAGTGTTCACGACAAATAATTGCGTTTACAAATTGAATAGAAAAAATTGGTGATCATGAAATGAATGATGATTGCAACACCAGGAGACTATAAGATTTTATCATAGCGATTCAGGTTGCATGGGATTTTTTTGATTTTTTGGCGAAATGGCAGTATCATTTCCAGTTGAGCGGTAGTCAATATATTATGATTCAGTTGACAAGTGGATTGGCTATATACTCTTAGTAACAAATGACTATTTGATTAACTTTCCCCAGCAATTTGGAAAAAATTGGAGTGGGGTGTCATTTGATTTGAAATAGCATATTGATGAATCGAAAAAATTCAGGTGCAGCTCGCAACATTTTCCAATGTTATGAACAGTCGAGTAAAAAAAATGGGGGGTATAGTTTTTCGCGAATATTTCAAATACTAATGAAGATATTCGAAATCTGGAGAAAAATTCGAAAAAAAAAAGAATTAAAAAAAATATCCAAATCTGTTACCCAATATTTCACGGAGCTATTGGAATGCGTGATAGGTGTCAAACATATCTTCGCCATAGGCCAGCACTAACCGAATCTCACGAGACTTGAATTGCAAGCTTGTTCAGATAGTGACATGCCATTCCCCGACAACAAATAAAATTGAAATAGATTTCGAGGTAGCTGAAAATAATAGCACAGGTGAACCATTTCAGAACTCGCCGAATTAGGGAAGCTATCGAGATAGTAAAGCATTGAGAAATCAACAAAAGAGACGACTCCCATAACATACCAAATGTCTGGAAATTCCTCATGAAAAAAATAGTTCAGCGACCCTGAGAAGCTGGATCCGAATAAATATTTGGCGATGACCAGGAAGAACCTACGTTTAACAGTGGGATTTCTGACTGGGCACTGTCAACTAGGGAAACACCTCCATATTATGGGGCTAGTCGACACACCTCTATGCAGGATGTGTGAACAGGAAGATGAAACTGTCAGGCATGTCTTATGTGAATGTCTGGAGCTATCGTCGATAAGAGAGTGTGTGTTCGGTAGGTCTTGGCCTACACCTGCCGATATTGAGGAGATGTCCCCTGGTGACCTGTCCTCCTTCCTGGATAAGGCAGGTTGGACAATGTCCTAGGAGGGCGACTCCTTGGGAGGATGTACAATGGGCCATATTGTGGCCTAAGTGCTGTGGGTCTATACTCACCTTCCCCACTCTACAGATACAGAGAGATAGTTCAGAAAGTGGTCGTTCGATAGATAGCCATTAGCCATTGGACCAAAAACCAATAAACTAAGAAAACAGCCTAATTGTCATTCACAGACTGCAACCCATATAAGTCTATCTGCATAAAAACACATACAGTCACAATTTGAAACAAGTATACTTGATATATATATAGTGTAGATAGTTGTATAATTTCTAATCATTCATTCTTCTAGGTTAGGTTTTTCGGAAAGTGAAGAAGTTATTACTAAACAATGCGCTACGGGTAAGTTGACTATATCAATAATAATAATAAATGATAGTTGATCTGTTTGATGTAATTCAGTTGAAATTTCCTTGCTAGGTATTGAAACGAAAAAGTGCACAATGTCTGTGTTTCAAGGTACAGGCGAAAAGAAATTGAAAGAAATAGTTTGCTATGAATGAAATGGTATATGATCTATGGACGATACGGCTCACTTGGTTTGGTGTCCTTTCCACAAGACCAGTGTAGGACGTGCTACTATTCCGAGGGTCCGTCCTATTACTCGTAGACTGCATGATTGCAAGGTTGGTATAAGCACGTTACCTCGAATGGCATCAACCAGCTCACCGTGGGAATTGTGCCCCGAGTGTGATGATTACTATCAATAACTTGAACTGCCCTCTCGAAAGAGACTGGAGGCTACTATCGGCTAAGTAATCGGAGAACTTTGAGTATCTTAGTAACTGAAGCGATGAATACAAAGAGGCCCTAAAAATAATATGATCCTCGTAACTCTTGTCGAGGAACAAAGTGGGGTGAAATGCATGTCAGAGTTGACGAAACCTACCTCGATGTTGGGTGGCCTCAGCTGGAAACTACCACGAGTTGAGTTCTGAAGTACTCTTGTAACTTGGGAACAATAGGTTTACAATAGTCAATGGACCCTCCTTTTGAAAGAATTCGCCCAAATATTACCAGAGATTTTGAAGAAAACCCGTAAAATAGCGTAACACGTTATTACTCCTTCTAGGAAAAACGCCAAAAAAACCTCTTTCAATCTCTCCCCTTTTTTCAAATCTCAACAGAAAAACCGCTTGTTGGCTACTAAGATCTTCCCTCTTTTAGGTTTGCAACCCTGAAGCAATTTTAATGGTAGTTCAAATGAACTTTGATTTGACAAGTTACAAGTGAGGTTGAGTGAGCGTGTTATGATTCCATATTCGATAAACCCAATATTACCCAGTTTATTCGATAGCGACTAGAAGATAGAGGCAAATCTTCTCACCTCACGATGAACTCTCAGGACAATTCCTTAGCTGGATTATTGTTCTGGCGAGTATTACTACGAATTGGATACAAAGTTCATACTCAATTTGTTTTTCTTTGCGTTCTAGGAATGATCTATCATCAATATTAGTACTTGATGGGACGAAAAATAATAAAATTACCCAAGAAGTTGAACCAATACTGTATCCTTTTTACTGTTTTATTGCTCCCACACCCCCACTGGGAGCTCAGTATACTGTAACAACACCTCTTTTTCCCCCAAGACAGTTTCCCAGAAACTTTCACTGTCAGAAGGCTTCTCTTCTGAAGCCAAACTGAGGCTGATCTCAAACATCGTTATGCATTTCTCTGAATGAGTTACGTATTCAAATGCAGGTTACCAAGGCGCCTCGGACTTGTAACTCTTGCAAATCGCTTTGAAATTTGTCGTCATAGCGGTCTTTATTCTATTCTCTCCTCCAGAGAACGTAGACTAGAGAACTCGATAGCACATGGTCCCTACTTTTGCTATACTGATCTCTTAACATCAATTCTTTTTTTGAAAAAGACTTCCCCTACTCCAGATACATATCGCTGTCGAAATCCAACACACAATTCTCCCCAGGAAACTCGAGTTGGGTGATTGCAAATGTCCATCCGACGATTGGAATTTAGCGTCTAGACCCTATCGGTATCCAAAGGGAATCAGTCCAGAACTTCGAGGGCGACACCACCCTTCACAACTCTACTGAACAACAGCAGCATCTGTCCATTCGTCAGCCTCCGGGGGATGGGCCTTGATATCCTTCGCGTGCCAAACTCCGCACGACTTTCCTGAATCAGCCACCAGTTCATAAGACCAGGGCGATACAATCTTCGAAATTATAAACGGGCCTTTGAACTTGGATGTTAGTTTGGCAGCAATACCCTGTGCTTTATCCGAAAGTGCGTAATTCTTCCGCCACACTTTTTAATAATGATAATATAGCTTTATTGTCCAACAGTTACCCATTTACAGAAACATTTTGTTGAACATGAAACTTTTCATCCCTTCTACGCAAATTGTAAAGATGTTTACTACTTTCATGTGCCTTCTTCAAGCATTTAGAGACGTCGTGGAAGACCTCTTTCAAAGCATTCGATCGGAGAACGGGCCCGATTTCGACAATATCCTTGTTAGGAGACATTGGATGAAAGGTTTTTCCCGATAGCTGGATTTCTCTCCCGAACACTATGCAATTTGGAGTTGATTGGGTCACTTCGTGATTGGACGACCGAATAGCACAAGCTACCTTGCTCAAATACTGGTCCCATGCTCGGTGGTTCTCGGAAACATAAGCAATCAGCATGGTCTTGAGCACACGATGTACCCTTTCGACTGGGTTGGCTTGGGCGTGATAGTTGGTTGAATATCATATTCCCTCAAAAGTGCTTGAAACTTACTGCTTCTGAATTGCTGCCCATTATCCATTATAATCCTTCGAGGTGCACCAAATACTAGGATGACTTGTTCCTCGCTTAATTTCTCCACCATGGCTGTCGTAACTTGCCGTTAGGAAAAGAAGAGAACGAACTTGCTGAAAATATCCAAAGTCGACAATATATAGCAGTAACACGACGATGAGCGAGGACGGGGTCCAATTGAATCTATACTCAAGAGCTCGAATGGTCGCGTTGCCAGCGGTGCTTGACTGAGTAGATGACCGGCTGGGGCTTGTTGTAAGGGTTTTGTTCTCAGACAGGTAGAGCAGTACCGTACATAACGAGCTTCATCCTCCTTCATTTTCGGCCAGTAAAAAGATCTGATTGAACGGGAAAAAGTTTTGAATATACCCCCATGTCGCAGGTAGGTGGGTCATGATTTTGTCGTATGATATCCCTGCGGTTTTCCTTCGGTGTCACTTCCAACCAACCATCCTAATCCTCACAGAGGTCTGGGTATCGACGGTTGTTGTATTATATTCATGGTAACAGTTTTAGTATCTCCCTGTAGTAGAGGAATAGGCAGGACAGGTTGTCACTGTCAAAGATACATTGAACTGACTAGTTATATTTATTACAATCAATATATAACAACGGTCCACCCGTTTAAACAACTTACCGCCGTCCACTCTCCATAACGGAAACCAAACCGGGTCAGTTTCCACTTTGGAGATCAAATTTTGATACCACCGATCCATACTGGAAGGAGGTTAGGGATCTGGCTCTACCACATCCAGGTGACCACAGGCTGGTACTGTCTGTAGAGTATCCGGAACAAGGTGCTCTCGGCCTTTCCTATGGAGTACGTCAAAATCAAATTGCTGTAAGCGGACTGCCCACCTTGCAATCCTTCCCACCGGGTATTGAATCGAGTTAACCCATTTTAGGCTGTAGTGGTCGGTGATCACTGTAAAGTGGATACCCTCCAAATAATGTCGTAACTTTTCAATTGCGAATATGACCGCCAGACACTCTTTTCCTGTGGTACTGTATTTCCTTTCCACAGAGGCCAAGGAACGGCTTAAATAACACACAACTTTCTCCGCTTCAGGATACATCTGGGACCCTACGGCTCCTAACTCGAATTCCGAAGCATCCGTTTGGAGAATAAAGGGCAATTCAAAGTTTGGACAGGCCAAGTCTGGTGCCGAAACAAAACAATCTTTGATTCTACGAAAAGGCGTCTTCAGCTTTCTCTTCCCATACAAATTGGCGATTTTTATTCGTGAGCTCCGTCGAAGGAAGACCAAGGACGATTTCAGGTCACGTCGGGTCATTTGCTACGTCTTTGCCGTACGAAGTTAGTGATCTCCTATATTTGGTGTATGAGGAGTTTCAGTCCTTGGCCATCCATTAGATGATCTTATCTTATAGGTATTATCCGTAAGCTCTCATGTCTCATGCATACAAACTTCTCGGGGACAACGAGACCTTCCACTTTGAACTTCGTCGAATTTTCTTGGTCGAAATCATTCAGTTTTAGATAGTTCCGATGCGGGTTTGTATACATATCGATAATATTTTTTTCACAGTATCACTACTTTTGTTCGGGTTTAAAGGCCGTCATTTTTTGGAATTTCTTCCTGACGTTATGCTGGCGCGCTTCTTCAGAGGCTCATACATCTTGAGTTTGACTCCGATGGCAGTCATCGGCCTTCAAACAGAACAAAAGTAGTGATATTGAAAACATTGGCCGCGAAAGCCTTGACCATTTTGTCGATTTTTTTCACAATCATTCGAATATGCCCCTTTTCTTTACAACTTTCAGGTTGGAAAGTGACCAATTGTTCACTCAGAAGAAGACGAAGTCGAAAAAAAACTAACGTCTTTTTAATTCTTCTAAAACGTCATCCTTTCTATCAGAATTATACACTACTACATAACACCAGTAATTTTTTTTGTTGGCCAAAGTGGTCAACACATCATCCCTAAGTTTTCCACCACAGTCAATATGCTGGATCAAGCGGTAACCTATTAGATTAAAAAACCTTCGGAAGCAATAAGATTCATAATTTCGAGCCGTAACACTATGCTTCATGTGAAAAATGGCACTAATAAAAAAAAAACGAAACTAAGCTACGAGGATTATATTTGGGACTGTTCTCAAAAATCACTGAACTCGATAACCAATCTACGGCTTACAAAAAACACAATTTAAAATTCTATACTCAGTTCTATTTACTACCTGAATACTGAATGAAACGGATAATTTGTCTTATATCAACATATTTCTTGATAAAAAAAATTATGCCTTCTAGTATACTTATTAGGTTGGGCATTGTTCGGATGAACATAAATCCATTCGAACAAGGTCACTCAAAATTGTCACATGTTTGACATACCTGCTTGCATCGTTGGTAGCACTAGTGGTGTAGATTAGTATATTATGGTTGTGAAGTGAACATTTTCTCCATTCATTTGGGTGTTATAAAGTGTGTGAATGTGTGAGAATCTGGTAAGAACATAAACAAAATTTCACTTTGTTGCTTTTGTTGGAGCAGATTACTAAGCTTACCCCTGTGATTTTTCTGAACGATCTTCAATTGGGATATGTTTGTAATAACTTCTGAAATCGAACTGTAGTCATATAATTTGTTTGTTCTAATTCGTGGATACGTTTCAAAATTCAGTGAAAACCTCCTACATAATTCATACTTTAGTGCAAGTTTCTACTGCACAATGCATTAAAAAAGTGGTTTACTCAACCTATCATACATAATTCTTCACCCTTCTTTATAAAATGATGCTTGGACATTGTGTTTACACATATATGATTCACTGATTTCTTAGAATCGCTATGGGGACTGAAATCTAGCAGTTGTTCATCCTTCATGAACTCAAATATCAGTTTACTCATAATGCTGCTCAAGATGTATATATTCCTGGTGAAATGACTTCTATACCAGTACAATGTTGATGTTTTCGTCAGAAACGCTAGACCTACGGCTCACTTGATAATGATATCGGGAGAAGTTCACATTCCTGAAATTTGTTCACAGATGGCGCCAAGCAGCAACTCTAGACACACGACATTATTGATTCTGACGAATTTTCTATTGGCGATTCATTTCGGAGGAACCCGTGCAGAATCAGTTTATTACTTTCTTTTTTCAACACTATACAAAATAAAGGATGAAGATACACGAGTTCTGTCTAAAATTGCACGAGTTGCTACATAAGAATTCGCTTTATTTTCGATGTTTAATTTGCCTATTTCTTCAATTTCTTGTTTCCGTTTAGAAGTAAATACAGATAGCTGCATTTGCTTCATATTTTTGATATATATGTTATAGTTATGAGAAATTAATACCAAAATTCATAGAAACTCTTCCTATCCGGTACTGAAAGTTTTTAAATTTGATGAGAGTCTTCGAAATATCGGTATCGACGTAAGAGGTAGTGGAGTTGGACCACAGAGATGGAAAAAAGTACCTACTGGGCATGTAATAACCATTGTCACTAATGCTGGAATTTGGAATATGTTAAACTGGAAAATTCTACCAAGCAATCAGCAAATAACACAAATATAACTTCTTCCGAAGTGAACACTGAGAAAGATGAACTTTGTTTTAATCAGCGTCCGAATAATCTCGCTTTTTATTGACCACTTGGACTTGCTTACAGCTTATCAAATCCATCTTGGCACAAACTCATATACTTTTCCAGTTGTACACTGGTAGTCTAGACTATGACGAAAGGAAAAAGCACCTAGGAATAAATTTCAACACAGTGAACACATATAATAGGTGTCTTATTATCTTAGTATACTTCACAGAGATTGCTGGGCATATACGTTATTAGTTCTGTGCCAAAATGAATTGGATGAGCTGTACACGTATTGAATGTTTTGCACTAACCGTCGGAACTTGATATAAATGAATAGATGATTGATTATTTTGTCCTCAAATAATACGAAAGCGTTTGATATCCATTATGAAACACTTTTCAAAACAACACTTTAATTTAAATGGTAAACAAACGGAAAACGATTGACGACTAGATTTAAAACAACACTTAAATTAATCAGTAAACAAACGGAAAGCGACTAATAATTGAAAGCAACGGTAGATAAACGACAAATAACTAAGAAAACTACGGTAGAGAATTGAACTGCAAACGACAAATAAGCAAATAGCTGGTTGAAAAGAACTGTGAAATTAAGGAAAACCGGGTACAATTCGAATGCTAATGTCAAAACAATGTCAAAAGATGACAGAATTCGATTCTTGTACCATCTACTGGAAATCGCAGTAAACTCTGTCGATGTGATTGATCGTGTCTAGAGTTTTTGACAAAACAATATCGAATCGGAGATCGCACCAGGAATATATACATCTTGATGCTGCTACAATTGCTACAAAATGAAATAGAATAAAACAAGAGCATATCAGTAACACATGCAGATGTCACATTTTAATTTGCGAGTTCATGATGCATAAGAAAAGTTGAGAATTCAAGGTTATCTATCATAAAATATCTATTATGAGTTATATACTCGAAATGAGCGAACCAGCAAATTATATAAAATATCTCCAACTTTTATGGATAGTCCATTGAAGTTATGAAATATCGAAATGGCACAAAACTTAACTAAAAATTCCCAGTTTTCTACAAAGACTTTGTTATTGAACAATAACAAGAGAACAACCAGCATGATAAGAGCAGGATTCAAGTGGTATTCGATAGGATCATTTCCTGGAACACTTAAGGCATCAATCTAAGAAAAACATACCAATTCTCTAATGTAATCAATTTTATTACCTGTATAATGAGAAATTTCAACACGTCTCTTTTAATAATAGAGAGTACTATTATTGTAAACTACCTGAATTTTCTCATGTAAGAATACCTAGTTTGCTTTCTCACGACAATTTCCGAGTATTATATTAATCTTCAATATATTAAACATCAATTTTTCAAAATATCCATTCAAATATTAGTTGTGCTGATTTGAAACGAGAAATGGATTTGATCAGTGCATTTACTGAGTACCTGAGATGCCTAAAAACACTTGTGAATCCACTGATTCCATAATGTTTAGAATTTTATAGCAAAACACAATCGACGATTACTTTATTAAGCGGGGCGTCATATAGGCATTCTCAAAAATCTGTCTAATGTTGGATTGGTGAATTATTCATTTATATTCAATATTCATTTTCATATCAGAGTTTGATTGTTGTTTTTTTGCTATCATTAACTTTATTTAATCTTTTATTGTCTCCTCCTCTCTCTTCACTCACTTATCTGATTTCACCATCTCCCTTTCCAATTTTATTTCATGATTTCAAATACTGTTTTGATCATTCTAGAAGTTTTCTTATTCGAAATTTTGAGGACTTCAATTCCACAGTGGTTTATTATTGATTACTTTTATGTGAATGAAGCTCAGAAACATCATATTAATTTTTTTTCCAGGTCCATAAACAAATTGAACCATTGCACTGGCAACCCAATTCAGCCATCTTTTAGATCTAGACCAATGGAGCCTTCCAGACTCTGAGGATAAAGGAAACGGTGTCCAATTTTCAACAAGAGCCAACAATCGATTTGGTAAAATTTGCTAGATAGTTTTTCAGCAGCCGCATAACCAAAACAAAAGTCAAGTGTTTTGGATTAACATCATCTGATTTCTCAGATCATGCCTCAACATCGGAAGGTTTCTACTTTACAGACTTTGTGCCTCAGAAGTGTAGGGTCATCCGCTGAAAGAATGGCATATAAGATTGCAACCGAAGTGCAGCCGGAAGAAGAAACTCTTCAAATGCTTGATTGGTTCAAAAACCTGCTGACACATGTTCCCTATTATTTATATGAGGATGTAGCTATGGAATATTTGGAAGGAGTGAGACGTGTGTTAATGAATTCAACCCTCGAAGTCATGGAAATGAACATTTGGAGCAGCATTATCGAAATTTCCGTCAATCCCCAGCTGAAAAGTTTAGATATTGCGAAGTGGACAAATGCAGTGGGTTGTAGTTTATGCACGAAACTACATAAGCTTACTGGACTAGAGAAGCTCAATATATTTGCGGTATTCCAGACATTGAGAAATGCAGAATATAAGGATTATTTGTGCGAGAGCATATCAGCAATGAAAAAGCACAAGTCATTCACTGCCTTATATACCGGCTCAGACGCTTTAGTTCAAGTTGTTGGAAATCACTGTCGAGAGATAGAGTACCTGGATTTAGAAGCTTCGAATGCAGTCACAGACCAGAGCATCCCATATCTGCTAAAATGCAACAATCTCAAGACACTGAAAATCGACGGAACCGCAATAACGATCGATGGATTGGCTCAGCTCTTCATTGGTCTGCCTAATTTGCTACAGGTCGATTATTTTGACTTCGCTGCTGTGATGAAGAGGCTGAATAACTCAGGCTATGGGCCCTTCGGACTTCGCAAGACAGAGTCATGTGATGACTTGGTAGCAGAGGACCTCAAACTTTTCGTACAAATGTTCCCGAAGATTGAGCATATTGTATTCCACGACCGGCCAATTTCTGATCTGTCAATCTTAGCATCATTGGATAATCTCAAGACTCTGCTGGTGAGATTTTGCTCCTTTCGGACTAGAAACTTGGAGCAGCTCAAGGTTATGGGGGCCAATATAACTAGTCTGATTTTGGAATGCGTGACAGATATAGATATCATACATATTGTCGCCATAGACCGGTACTGCCCAAATCTCACTAGCCTCGAGTTGCAATCTTGCGAGTTTACAGTAAGTGACATGCCCTCTGGCAGGTTGATAGAGCCACTATTCAAGAATCTGCGGGAGGTTAGCTGGAAGGGAGACGGCGGTTCGAGTCTTTTGGAGTTCGTCCTATGCCACGCTTTCAACATCCAAGTTATCAACGTGTCGATTTCGACAAACATCTCCCATGGTTTCGTCGAGAAGGTGTTTTTTACAAACCCCATGAGGAATCTGGAAGTATTCTCTGTTTCATCTGGCAGCGACTTAAATATGAGAACCGTCGAGATACTCCTTGAAGGTTGTGCCAATCTGAGGGTCCTGTCAAGGTTGGAGAGCTGGAGGGGAATTCGGACAGAGGACTTGAAAACGTTCAAGGAGTATATCTCTTCTCATAACATCGATATGGAATATGACTACATTGAAAGGCCACGAAGTTTTGGGATCGAGTGATAGGTGTTGATACATATATATATATATATATATATATATATATATATATATATATATATATATATATTATTTACATTAGCAAATAGTTCTCACAATGTACATTCCAACATATATTTGCCGTAGGCCAAATATAGGAACAGTGAACCGTGGAGATACTCTTCGAAAGTTGTGTCAACTTAAAGGTTCTGTCACGTTTGAAGGAATGGACGAGAAGGAGTTGAAAGCCCTCAAGGAGTACATGTTTCTCCACAACTTTGATCTGCAATATGTGTGCAGTCCATATCCATAGACTGGTTGTTTTATATAATCAATAGTTCAATACGAAATAGTCGGCAGTTTCAACGATAGATTATTTTCAATAGGCTGTTTGAACTTTCGATATTATGTGACACCTCCATCGGTTTGAGCTTTAACATTACTTATTTCGTGAATATTTTCGATTTATTCATCCCATCAAACATTTGGGACCCTAATTATAAACATAGTTTGTTTTACATCTCTATCCAAGATTTCGAAAATCATAAATAAAAGTTGAGGAATCACCTAACAGAGTTTCAAATTGATATCGCAAAAGAGCCAAGAGAGCTCATCCAATGAATTGAAACTTCTATTCCAAAATGTTGACAAGCTAAAATCGTCTCTCAAACACCTTCGTCCCTTTCATATGATGCACATCACATCTCCGAAGAAACATGTCCCGATTTGAGCTGGATTTTGTTGTAATACATCACTGCAATAACATTTTATTTGACGTTTATAATCTTTTTTATAGTTGCTTTCTTTGATAACTGCCAGTAGTAGTATGATTATATCAATTGAAAACCATTACAATAACTAATATATACCGTCACTATTTTGATTGGTATACCTGCGTTTTAAATATGTGTAAGAGTTAATACATGTATTGTCACTATTATTTTACGCTATAGAATATTTTTTATAAATGTATCGAATGAATTATTCATTTATGTAAATCAGTATTTCAATTTATAACAATTTGAGATGAAATAAATGTTTTAAAATTACCACGTATTTGATTGATAGCGATAAGATCATTCTTATTGGAAATTTCAATATACATAGAGAAGTGTGAAAAAGGTTGAGTTATATGATGTTGTTGGAGCACTACGAACCCTACATGTTAGTGTTCATAACAAAGAATTGCGTTTTCACATTCAATAAAAAAAATTGGCATCATGAAATGAATGAAAAGTCTATACGATATTCTCAATGCGATAAAAGTTGCATGGGATTTTTATGATTTTTTAGCGAAATAGTTTCCAGTTAAGCGGTACTCAATATATTATGATTACAAGATTATTGACAAGTGGGTTGGCTATATACTCTAAATAACAAATGACTTTTTGATCAACTTTCCTCAGCAATTTGGAAAAAAATTGGAGTGGGGTGTCATTTGATTTGAAATAGCATGTGATGAATCGAAAAAAATCAGGTGCAGCTCGCAACATTTGCGAATGTTATCAACAATGGAGTAAAAAAATGGGGGTATAGTTTTTCGCGAATATTTCAAATATTAATGACGATATTCGAAATCTGGAGAAAAATTCGAAAAAAATATTATTTTTTAAAAAATACCCAAATCCGTGAATTGTCGGCCCAATATTTCACGGAGCTATTAGAATGCGTGATAGGTGTTGACATCAAACATATCTTCGCCATAGGCCAGCACTGATCAAATCTCACGAGACTCGAATTGCAAGCTTGTTCGGATAGTGACATGCCATCTGCCAGGCCAAGGGCAATAGATTTCGAGGCAGCAAATCAAATAGCGCAGGTGAACCATTTCAGAAAACGCCGAATTAGGGAAGCCATCGAGATAGGAAAGCATGGAGATATCAACACAAGAGACGATTCCCACAACATACCAAATATCTGGAAATGCAGGACGTCCGAAAAGACCATCATTTTCTGAACGGTCATTTGCCATCGAATGAAAAACCTATAAACATTTTCGAAAGCTCGACAAAAATAAAGAAAACAGCCTAATTTTGATCCACAGACTGCAACCCAAATAAGTCTATCTATAAGTATATATATGCTAAAATGATTCTCAATGTATTCGAAATTCTGGCACGCTTTTTATTGAATCTCCTTTGGGATAGCTAATCACCAGGCAAATTTCTTATACGATAAAATGTTGCAGGTAGTCCTTATCACAAACCCTAGTTTTCACGTTCATTTACATTTTCTTTACCTGAGGATGCTATGTTATTCATCAGTTCTCATTTCTACTTTCAATCAGTCCAATTCAGCCGATTAATCTTTATGTAGTGTTACAATGCCCTCCATTACGTATTTGCAGGAAGCACAATTATGAAATTTCTATAGGCTGAAAGAGATGTGTCCGATTAGTAACAGATTTTCCGTACGTTAATTTAGTTATAGTTCAATTCGAGAATCAACAAAGCATTGATATCAGCTGTATTGAGGTTCTCAACGTTGAGTCGGCAGAACATAACAGTTTTCATTATGCGAAGTAAAAAAACCTCGTCATCGTAAAAAGTCTCTGAAGTTGAATTTAATTAAACAAAAGGTTCGAATTCCCGGCCAAAAACCACAAAGGAATAATAGTCCGTTCAAATTAATAAACTCCAAATTTAATTAAACTCAAATAGCACTTAAAATGCTAAAGATACAGCTCAATTTACATACTACAGGAAACAAAGAACCTAAAAAGAAGCTTGAACAGAAGTTAATCAAATTAGGATCAAACAATTGTCTAATTAGGTCTTTTTCAAGACGAGAGGATAATCAATTGGTATATTGAGGACGGGCTAGTGGTTTTCGTATTCATAGGAAGAGACTAGTTTAATTCGGTTAGCATTAAAAAGTCAATTACCATTCCGAGGAGATTTATGCGACGAGAGCACACTTCCCAAGAATGAAAAATTAAATATTTTAATTCGACAGTCTACTGAATCGAATACTAATAGAACGAGATCGGGACCAAACGAAGAATCCAGATTCTGGCGTTCAAACAGGGCTCTGATTTACTCACTGCACGTGAAGAATCTTTATGTTGTACGAATTTCTTGAGCGTATCTTTATTACCAAGTTCATTCTGTTTTTCCGGAAATGAATATTACTTTCATAGAAGGTGATTACGGGTGAGAAAGATTCCTTGTAATTTTCTACAAAACAAAGATTACATAAAAATATTTATCGAAACTTGTTTCTTCAAGGTGAAACTTGTCAGAAATCCAGCGATAGAAAGGGGTTTTCACCAATTATCGAGAAGTGTTTCTGCAGATCATATTTGTTTGATGAAACAAGATTTAGAATTATATGATTATGGTGGATTGGAAGGAAATCTTTTAATTTTTTTTTAGCGATATAATATGAAAAAATACTTTCATCATGAGATAAAGAACTAATTTCAAGTTCTGAGTCACTTTATCTTGCTCAGTCATCGGAACGAAAAATTAAAAGAGATTCCAAAAATGAAGAATCAAATTGTTAGAAAAACGGTGAATTTCTTCGTCTTTTTTCATTTCTCTCGTTCTTTCGGAACTCGATAATTCATACTGGGTGATCCTCAAACGATCACTCATATCTATTACTGTTAACCAGCATGGCTAGAACAAATCAATTCTTTCAACAGATTTCCGTACTCTTACACTCACCATCTCCGTTTTTCCTGTACCCTCCTGAGATCACTAAGGAAATACAGGCGAGGTATTCAAAATTCAGAGGAAAGCAATCAGTATGCTGAACAATCTAAATAACAAAGATGGTTGCAGAAATATCGACAAACAAAAGAAAACCTCACAAGTCCTTGCACCTCACACTGAAATGTCTCGTCCATACAAGAAAAATACCAGAAATATAATAACTATACTTATATACAAGAAAAACAGTCAAACCAACTACATTGATCCCAGATTCTACAATGCACCTCCAGATTCGTTTACATTTACAATCGAAAGGTTTAGAGAGGAAGACACAGTTAATTTTCAGAAATGATGATTTCAATGTATATTTTTCATCGAATTATAAGTTCAACTGATATTTTATTTCCTATACATTGATTCAATTCGTATGTCAACTACAGACATACTCACATAACATGTACATATGATGTACTGGGGATGTTTCATTTTTGAACAAGGTAAGCACTGATAGTGCAATGTCACCTTTGAATATCATTATTATTATAACTATATTTCATAAAAAATGCTCTCGAATCTTATCTGAATTCGCTGTTTTTGCAAGAATCATCGAAAAATGGGCTTCTCTTTGTTTTAAGGGGTATTTTCGATACTTCGTAAAAATAATTTTGATGTAACTAGATTCAGAACAATGATTTTGGTATCGTGTAAGTCAGGGGTGCTCAAACTTGAACTGTTGGCGATCTACCTCAATATTGTTAGACTACGATGGATCGACTCTGAATGTAGGTCTACTCTAAAATGTCAATGACAAAATTATTCAAAGTTGCAAGTTTATTGGTTCTTATGAACAAACGAGTTGTAGTGTCTAAACTTAAAGGGTGACTTTGGATATTGAAGCGTGGCACTGCATGGCCTCAGCATACTTTTTATAAGAGGGTACGTAATTACCGAGTGCAAATCATGTTCGTCAGTTAGTCGATTGCGATATTTTGACTTAATTATCTCAATTTCAGAAAATGCAGATTCGCACAAATAAATTGACCAAAACGCGGCTTTTCTTTGACAAGTACCGCCGCCTTTTCCTGCTAACTGGGGTTTATTACGATGAGAGAAAGTGGTGAGGGTGTTATTCTGGCCTAATTGTGGATCGAATAAATTTTGGTAGTTTATTCATTTCATTTTGTTCTTGTGACCTATCTTCTAGAACAAAATCTGTGAATAGTTCTATATCGGAAATTTCTTCTCGAGATCGACTCAAAAAGCACCCGCGATCGACTAGTCGATCGCGATCGACCGTTTGAGCACCCCTGGTGTAAGTCATTCGAGCCTGATATCAACATCAGAAACAATTGAAGATACAATTTTGTGACGCAAGCATAAATATTCTCAATGAATTTGAATGCAGCAGTATGTTAGATGTAACTCAATATCAGGCGTGGTAATAGAAAAAAATGAAATGAATTAAATGATATTTTCCGGTCCGAACACTCAATTACATGAGAGTTACTGAAGAAATGAGTGCTTCCAAGTTAGTTGAAAACATTTTACACAACACTTCAGTAAACCTGATCATATTATTTTACTCATGAGTGGATCCCTGGCAATATAAATGCGCGTACAAGCGTACAACAGTCTAGTTTTCCAGTCATCTTTATGATTAATATGTCTTAAATTGATCATTTACATATTTATAACGTGAAAACAAATATAAATAGGCATAAACATATTCAAATATTCTTATTCAAAGTGAAATACTGAATAAATTTGAACCGTTCAAACGCCGCCCTTGTAGCTCGCGCTTTGGAATACATCACAGGGCACGTCCCGTATTTTTTTACTCTGAGCATGTTATTCATTTACTCAATTTCAATTGCCATATAGATCCTGGAAGAAGCTCACGAAACTCCTCACAAGTATTGTATTGTACCGAATTCCTAGCGATACGAAGGTATGAAAACATGGGTGTAAGATATCGGGTTTATATCCTTGTGGAAACCATTTCAATGTGTGTGTGTTACATTTATATACAGTTCGGTGTGAATAAGTAAAAAGTTACTTCTGAATTAGCTATATTTTAGCAGTAGAAAATTCGGTTTCATACTAACCTAACCTATATCGATTTATAATATACACACTAATATACTAGTCACTTCATTTATTTATCTGATAGTTACAAAAAGTGAATGAACTCATCATACTTGGATGAACCTCAGTAATACAATATTATGTATAAATTATTACATGGACGTAAAATAGGAGTTTTGTTGCAATTTCAAAGACAAGTTGTGTACTTACGTAACCTTCATTTTTTTGTTCGAATCGATTGATTACTCATCAAGAAATCGCGTCTTAAAGTTTCAAAGTGACCCCCAATACAATATTAATTGGAAGCTATCTTTCAAATTTACCCAAGAAATACAATAAATAATTCTCACTAGAAGCCGACGAAAAACTCCTGAGGTGCTAAGAAATGTGAGAGACAGCTTTCAATCAAGATTGTATGGATGTTAATGGAGATCATTTCTAGCAATACAGACGTTGGTTTTAATCTTCATGGGCTTTTATTAATTTTTAAACTATGAAAATCATGACACGAGTTCTTGGCAAGTGATCCGAAATCCGAGTAATTTGACCCCTCGTCCCATTCAGAAATGTGTGATGGTTACTGCCCCCAGCACAGGGTTAAAGTTGTACGAATAATTTTTGCATAGAAATTTGTCCCCTTCGATATTGAAATGGACGTGTTTTTGGATTTTAGTGAAAACATTTTTTTTGTTCGAGTGTTGGGGGGGGGGGGGTGAAAAATTTTCGTTGGGACATGCTGTATATCATATAACTCAATAAAAATCTTGCGGTATTCACTCCTTTGATTTCTGCCCACGTAAAGTCGAGATTAGCATTGAAGAGCTACTATGTTCAATGCCGCCTCCATTCTTTCTTATGTATGGAAACTACTAGAGCAAAATGAAGTCACATTATTATAATTATTGTTGTCCGATGCAAACTTTTTGACTTTTTAGATAACAGGCATATGACTTGGCAAAGCAAAAGTCTAATATCTCCACAGCAACATGGATTCGTTGCTAATAAATCAACTGTGTCGAACCTACTCGTTCATGAAAATAACATTTTGAGTGCTATGTAGAAGAGATTACAGGTGGACTCTATCTATACAGACTTTTCTAAGCATTTGATAGGGTCAACCAAGATTTGCTCATCGCCAAACTGTCCTCATTGGAATTTTATGGACCAATTTTGCATTGGATCCAGAGTTTTTTATCTGGTAGAAGCCATATGGTAAAAATAGGAGGCTGTGTATCATTCACAATTCCTGTACCTTCGGGTGTTCCTCAGGGTTCCCATTGTGGACCTTTGCTATTCAACCTATTTATTAATGACCTAGTTACAATTATAAAACACAGTAAGGTTCTCATTTTCGCTGATGACGTTAAAATATTCAAATCAATTTCTTCTACAAACGATGCCTCGCTTTTGCAAGAAGATTTGTTACAATTTTATGGCTGGTGTAGTATGAATTACATGGACTTGAATATATCCAAATGTTACTGCCAGACATTTTCTAGAATTTATCACCCGGTTCTACATGACTACAGTATCAACAATATACCAATTAATAGGAAAACAGTGATGAAGGACCTAGGTATTATGTTTGATCGTGAATTGAACTTCATATCTCATAATGAGTATATCATAGCTAAATCACTCAAGATGTTAGGCTTCATTAATAGATCTTGTAAGGATTTCAGTTTGAACACTCTCAAGTTATTATATTGTTCATTAGTTAGAACATTGTTGGAGTACGCTTCAATAATCTGGTGCCCATACTATGAGATACACAAAAACCAAATTGATACTTGATACTTGATTGATACTTTCCTTAGGATTTGTGCATACAAGCTAGGTCTAAGAAGAGGAGAATATGAATACAACAACATTAGAGATCAGATGAATCTATTATCTTTGGAGAATAGAAGAATCATTTTAGATGTATGTTTTTTAAACTAAATTTTATCTGGCAACATCTGCGAGGAGATTTTACCTTTAATCAATTTGAATGTCATCAGACAGACCAGAGTCAGTAACTAAATATTCAAAATACCGTTTCATTCCACAAATTATGGTTTTTTCTCTCCTATAACCCGAATGCTCAGAAATGGAAATAAGTATCAACAGGTTGATATCTTTAGCAGCTCCACAAATACCATTAAAATTGAACTGAGTCGCATTATTTCTTGAAACACTTCCTTTCATTGTTTTGTAGTATTATTTCATTATATGGTTTTGTACTTTATATTATATTTACCACTTTATTGTATTGCCGTTATATTGTAGTGTGTTCTATATTATTGTATTGTTTTATGTATTTATTTTTAGTTAGCTTTAAGATTTTATAAACTTTTTTTTCATAAAACAAATTGTAATTGGGACTACCCGTTAAATAAATAAATAAATAAAAATAGTTTATCATTTTGTGTCCTCAGATGAGACATTTCTTTTCGACCAGTGGTGACGTGTTTTTTGAGTTTGAATTCCCTCCGTAATTTTTCACTTTCATATAATATTTTATGGGCTTGAATGATAACTAAATAAAAAAATACGTTTCGATTATAATGCGACGATAATGAATATTTGGGAAAGAACAATTTTTGACGAAATAAAATTTTATGCATTTTCCCCATTGCAAAATGGGATTCCGCATTCTTTTCTATGACGAGATTGATGTTGTGAAAGACAGCCCAAACATATTCACGTTTCGAGACTCCGCAGGATTGGGATATTAAATAAACCTGGCATTTCCATTATCTCAATTTCTCTAACGCGAGAAGTACGAACAAAAAACATTTATCGCCGAACGGGTTCTTTTATTAAATCCTGACATCGATCAGATTGGCCATAAGACGGGATTTAGCCGAAAGGTAGGTGTCTATTAGATATAAGTGCATTTCTGTTTCTCTCCTTGTTTCGGGCGTCAACTTCCGCTATCGTTGTCTCTCTCGATCTCTTGGCGCATCGAAAATGATCGAGAAACCTCATATCTATATCAGAGAGGTCTATATACGTAGAGATTGGGCCATGATCAGCATCCCTCACCGATTGAGACGTTGACACAGCAGTGTACTCGGCAATATCCATTCGCTGCATAATCTAACCATTCAACTTCGCAAAAGGATATTTCTGCAGACGTTATTCACCATTTGAATATTCGAATAGGTTTTGGGACTTTTTATTGTACTGCGTCTGTCTACAGACTTGGTTGACTTGAGGATTTTTACTATACATACAGAATGTTCATTCAGTAGAGAGACTAAACTAAATTATTTCTCAGATTGATTTCTTACGAAAAATAACCCACCAGCTTCCAGTAGGAAAAATTCCCCACTCATTCAGATTTCGCAGGTCTGATTGAAAAAAAAATCATGACTTACTTTTACACACGAAGTTAAGTCCTAGCAATTGCTGATATACTTATTTTCTTACATTATTGCTTCATATTCTGCTATGCCACAACATGTTTCAAGATTCAAATTCATTCTGATAAGGTAATATCTTCGTGTGAATCACATGAACTTCAACACCAGACGAACTACGTCGCTTATGTTTTGATTGAATGAATTGGTTAAAAAAGCAGAAAAGCAGTCATTTGATGAAATGAACAAGCTTCTTGACCTTGAAAAACCAAGTTTGCGAGTTTTCGCCTCCAATTTTTGAAGTGGGCTGAGGTGAAAGATTCGCTCAATTTTTCGGGACAAGAAATCATATTTGAGAGGCTAATTCCCTGTGGATAGTTCATGGAAGGGATATTCGAACTTCCTCATTTCTTGGCAGAAGTTATTTTCCATATCCGTTAGGGATTTTTTGGTAGAGCCCTCCATCAGATTTATCGTGTACTGATGGCTTATTCAATCGAGTCGAATCTGCTCTCGGAAAGTGATTGACTGCACCATGTTAAATTCACATTAACGTTCACATGATCCTTTATTATTAACTATCCAACAAGATAAATATTATTAATAATAAATGATAATATCAAACGTCATCATCACAAGTACAAGGTGATCCCAAAAACAATACATTATTATTGAAAGGTATTTCTTATTTGATTCAATTTGAATTGGCAGAATGAAATATTATATCAAGTAAAGAATTAGAGACGGAAATTCAAACTCCCAAAACGCGTGACAATTAGTCGATACGAAATGTGACAACAAAACATTGGATTTATTGGCATCGATATTTATACTGTATTAGTGGTAGATGCGAGAAAAATATTTCAAACTTGTAATACTGTGGTGATTAGTAGTATCTTGATTTTTGGTGAATCTAGAACGATGACTGAAACTGATTTTGTTCGATCACAATCGGAAAATTCACCGAAGATAGACACATTTATGATGACAGCATATTTTGCACCTAATGTTTTTTACGTACGCCGAGATCAAAGTAGTGGAAGCTACGAGGATATCTTTATGTTATACGATGTATTTGAGTCTATAACAGAGATTCGTATTCACTTATGCCCACACTAGATATGTATATTATAAATCGATATTCCGATATTTGATAACTAGGTTGGACTCGTTTGAAAACGAATTTTCCATCGTATAGCTAATGCAAAACACACTTCTGAATGACTCACACTGAGCTGCACATTAATATAGCATATTTACGTCGACATGATCTCCAGAAAAACATCAACATGATTTTGGAGATATATTATGTCCTCTCATTATCTAACGCCATTGTTTTCGGCCTTTCTCATCGCTTAGAAGACGAACAAATACTTTAATTGGGTGTATTTCTTATCGAGTTTTTGCACTTCGATATCATACAATACTCAAGTTGAGAGGTAATTCAGTTTCTTCCCTGATCAGTATAGAATTTCAAAAAGAATTGTTTGAAAACCTAAAACGTTATTTGAAAACACCCAAGGCGCGCGATAAATGGTGGTGTTTGAACAGCTCAAATGTATTCAATGTCCCAAATTTCACTTGGGAAAATAATTTCAATATTATGAAGCTGATTCATATTTTTTCACTGTCACAAAGATGTAAATGATTTATTTATGACATAACAAAAAATCATGTATAGTCCCTTTTGTATTTGATTTCAAATAGAGATCAGCAACACGACTTCAAGCTTATCAAAGTTTCGAATATGGAAAAATACCGAATACTTCCAAATCAAATTTGATTCAACTGTGAAATAATAATGTTAATGATAACAAAATGTATTAGGAACATCGAATTGAAATGAAGTACTGAATGACAAACATTATCAAGGTATAGTTGAAATAATGATAGGTGACAAAAATGAATCAAATGGACAATAGTAGAATGAATAAGTTCCTGGCTTTCTCCTTCTCCGAATTAAAAATTACATATGTAATTACATAATTTTTGATTCGGAGAAGAAGAAAGCTAACTATTTGAATAATGTCGTATTGTTCATTTTCAAAAGTATTATGTGACTTGAAGGAAATAAATGAATATTTCCTTTGGGACATAGTTTTTTGAGAATGATAAGAAAATTATTCAGCGTTCGGTTTCATATATGAAATTCAAATTTAGAAGTAGAAGCACACAATGATAGTCGTTGACATCAATATCAAAGAGGACTGGCTCCAGAAGAGTACCTTAAGATACACCACATTTTATATATTGTTATTCGAATCGTTACCACCCTTCACCACTTGCTTTCTTTTTTTTCAACAACAAAAACATGGTCTCGGTTACGCTCGATTTATAAAAACTGAAATTGTTATCATAATCATAAACTATTCAATTGAGAATTCAAAAGTAGAAAGCAGTTCCTGGGCCAATAAAATAAAAAATATAGATAAGAACTCTGTATCAATTTGCCATTTGTCTTTGTTTCGATGTTCCAATACCACTTATCCAATAAATTATTTACAATCTTGGAGTGAAAAACTGACGCCAACGAGGATTTCCATGCATTGTCACTAGGCAGTATCGACAAGATCCGAAACCAACAAACACCACATCTCATTTTCATATTCACCCTTCACCTACTGCACCCGTCTACATTTATATTAATGAGTTTATATGAATAAAATTTCAGCACACGTCATGTTACCTACAAAGTAATATATAGAGAAGCGTGCTAGCTAGCTTCTGTATATCTCATCCAACCACTCTGAAATTCATGCTGAGACAAAGGAATATAAACGCCATTATTTAAAGGTGTGTTGTTGATACGGCAGGACTGGCCCACTTGCCATTATATTGAGAATTTTCAATGGGAATATGAAAGGCATTGGTGAGTCCCACTTGAATATATCTTCATTAAGCCAACCCACAGTTCAGCTCATATAGAGTACGATTGCTACGTATCAATCAACTGCGGTAACAACAAGTTTCAAATCAACAATAGTATTATCTAGCTCTATAAAAGACAATTATCATGAAGGATGCTCAATGTAGTTTGATAATATTCACTGTATCAACTTTCTGGGAGGCTACTATCGACCAGAATAGACTACCGTACGCCCCCTTCGGATTCCGAAATATCTTGCTGCAATTGAAAATTGTCAACAACATTAATTTCATCATAGATGTATTAAGTGTCTGTATAATTAACGAATCGATGGAATTATAGCTTCATTCAGACAATTTATAATTTTAGAAAAATATATATTTTCTCAGGCAGAATTCGAACCCACATCTTCCATTAACTAGGTGGGTGCTCTTACCACTGAGCTACCGAAGACACTGACTTCTCCATCCGATATTCGTAAGTTCTGAGACCAGTTGTTAATGGATGAGTATCCTTCCCCATCTAACACCTCCGTCAGTCTTAAACCGTCGAAGGTATCCGAATGAATAATAACACTAGAACTTGAGAGGAATGACTTTCCGAATATGCGATGGAGAACTCAGTGTCTTCGGTAGATTAGTGGTAAGAGCATCCATCTAGTTGATGGAAGATGTAGGTTCGAATCCCGCCAGGAAAGTTATTCTTCTTGAATTCTTGATTGTCTGAAAGTCTCGTTCATCTCATTAATCTATTGATTTCATCTTTGTTTTTGAGACAAGAATATCTGAGAATTAATCCTTTTGCCACTTCCAAATCCATTATAAAAAATAGAGACAAATTCTCTAAAGATTCCACATAGTTGGGATTTTAGAAAAATTAGATATAATGAGTGATTTTCATTTGAGGAAAAACTTAAATAACGGCAATAAAAAATTCGGAACTTTACTCCAAAGGTCTTTCGCATGTCTGAATACGTACATCTAATACTACTGATCCATGTATCTTACATATTGATTTGAAACTTTAGCTACAAAACTCAGTTGAGATGAATTATGCTATTCAACTGATGACTTGGAAGAAAATTCTTGAGGAAGTGACATTTTTTTCTCCTTATCAATGCGAAAGGAATACAAAATTCTTGTAATATCAAACCCTCTATGAATATATGTATATCGTTAATAGATACTCAATTCATTCAATCATTAAGGTAACAATTTTAGGAAATTGCAACCAGAATAGAGCTTAGTATTGCAACAAAATTGTATCCAGCAGAATAACATTCCAAATTCGAAAGCAACAACCTATCAAAAATTGAGTCCACTGGGTAGTTATATTCCTTCATTTTATGTGCATGAGAAACCCTGACGGGATTACTGTATAGAAAAGAACAAGTTCGCTGGTATATGGAACTCTTAGGCATTCCAGATACTAATTAACGATTTACTTTGAACTTCGGTGTGAAAGTTTGTAAACCTTCCTAGGACAATAACCTCTCTCGCCAAACTGATATTTTAAACCTCGACGCGCGTTCCACTGAAAAGAAGATCCCTGAGCAAGAGAGGTTCGACACGGTTTCCAAGTATTCACAACAAAGTGGTCTGGAATTCTGTACTCGTCGAGTCCTCCGTGTAGATATTGCCAAACGCGCGTCGGGGGCGATTAATAACAATTTGGAAGTAGGATCGACCGTGAAAGTATCCATAGAAGAGAGACAATTCTCCGACCCTTCTACGATGTTCCAATGAAGTGAGCGAATCTGTGAGCGAAGTATCCACCAACAAGACGAATTGCCTTTCTCTGAATGGAATCGAGAAGCCTCAAGAATGTTTTGGTGCCAAACTCCACACATGAGAACTGTATTCCATGACAGGTCGTATCTTGAGCCTTGTAGATCATTAGAAGCTGACGAGAAGTGAGGTATTTCTTCGCACGCAAATAGAAATCCAAGTTTCTGGGAAGCACTTTTAGTGAACGATCACACAAGGTTTTCCCATGAGAGACTCATCACTGATCTTAATTCCTAGCATCAAGATACTTGATTTTGTAGGAATAGTTACTCCTGACATCTGAATATTTGACTGATGATAGATTGGCTTTTCTTGAGCGCGGAAGAGACATGCCTGGGTTTTCGCAGCATTAAATTCCACCAAGTTCATGTTACCCCATTCAATTATTTATACCAAGTCGTCGTTAATTTTATTGACGTGAATGTTCCTTTGAATTTTTGTTTCTCGAGCTGGTATGGGGACTCTGGAAGAGAAACTGGTATGAAGTGAACTGTCGTCCGCAAAACTATGTATTGAACAAGATGTTTTCTCGAGCAAATCATTGATATGAAGCAGAAACAAAGTAGGCGCCAGAACTGAACCCTGTGGAACACCTGCATTTATTGGGAGAATATCAGATGATACTCCATCAACAACCACATACAGACACCTATCAGACAAGAAACTCTTCAACAAAGCAACCAACTGAGGAGGCAAACCATAAGACGGCAGCTTAGAAAGGAGACTAAGAACTGACTGTTATCATTCCGCCAACGAATAAATAATCCCCCTGAAAATGACAAATAGCTGGCGGAATTCAATTTGAGTCATAGTTTTTTCAATTTGGGGTCGAATGATATAACTATATACCAGAGGTTCCACTCTTGTCATTCCATAATGGTATTACGTTCACTGATGAATGTATACTTGTACTATGTAAGCTATCTCACCACTCAAATTTAAAGGCCACCAAATTTTTGACAAGGACAGGTCCGACCCTGTCCGCCTATCTCGCTAACGATGAGCGATGCCTCAACATATTGAATAAGATGAAATACTGCACTTTCGTAGAACTTTTTCTCGCAGACTTTCAAATTCATTCACCAGACTTATCGTGTTAACGGTCTTTATATTATGCTTTGCTTAATGTCGAATTGGGACTTGCAAGTTTTGAAAAATTAATGACTCGGGACGGAGCATCAGGAGAGTGCCGTGATTCTTTTATGCTCAGGAGACTGGAGATACCATCCATGTTTTATAAGGGAGAAGTTTTTACTAGTGGAAGGAAGCTGTAATCATATGATAGGAGTCAGGTAGATCTGGAACGTGCCTCAAGAAATCGTAGGTTGCTTGTAAACGATGATCAACTTAAAATAAATCATTTCGGGAATGGCATGCTATCATTAAAATACAATCAGAACTATCGATATAAAGTCTAATATACTACCAACTATACTCTACTAACTGAAAGTAACTGCTACACTCGTTTATTCTTCATCGCCATGGCTTTATTTCAGTTTGTTAATGTTTTCGTATCTTTTATTCACACAATTCTACAATAATTTTCAGTTAGACAGAAAGTAGTGCTTGAGGTTTGAGGAACTATTTTTTATTTCTTCTCAGAATCAAAAAAATAGCAATTACCAATTTTATGAAATAAGCAAAATGAAAAAATGATGATAGGTACAATGTGTATACTCCAAAGGCGTTCATTGATTGGCAAAAAGGAAAAAGTCCATTTGAAAGGGCCACTTTCCTTTCATCAAAGTTGTAATTTCTATTTTTTTTGATTCGGAGATTAAAAGAGCCAGAAAATAGTTCGTCAAACTCCATTCTCTCCACAAAAATACCCAATTACCTAAATACTTGAGGTTTTTTCATGATCACAACAAATACCAAACAGTGAAGACTTTGAACCATTCTTTATTGAAATTTTGGAAAAATAGCACATTCTTGAAATTTATTCACGAATAAGTCCAAAATTAAGCAGAACAAAATATTGCAAACTTCTCTCGAAGTGTTTTTAAGATGTGAAACACCTGTAATTGATCGATCACAAAAACAATGATTCGTCTAGTGCCCACATAAGACAACTCGTGACGATAATGAAAAAGGATATGGAAATGGCTAGAAGGTTCAGCCAACAAATTATTGAATTCAAACAACGCTCCAAGCGGCTACAATGTGGATGTGCGACTGAGATTGGACGAATTTTCACGCCTCATCCTCTTCCATGCTAGGAATCGCATTATAAAATTCTAGACCTCGTCGATCCTTCCTTAGCTCGTACAAGTTTCGATTCGAAAGGGTTGACGTTCGAAGAAGGACATCAGCTGGTTAAAGAAAAAACACACTTTTGAATTATTTTTTCGAACCGAGAATTTTTCTCTGTTGGAAACTTTCGAGAATTACGACGGCGAGTCAAATGACAGATTTAATCTGGCAATTAACACTTTTTTTACAAAATGAATTAAAGCCAATGAATTGAATTCACTGAAAATGAACTCGATTAATTTCAAATGAATTGAATTCTATTGAAATTGAAAACTAGTACTTGAACACTGATTTTACCAATCCCCTTTACTATTGAAATCAAGTTCATCAAAGCCCTCAATTCCTTTTTGACTATATCCAATAATTTTCCGAGTTGTGCAGCACACTCTTTCATTATTGGGGGAAAATTGAAAAAAAAATCAATCATAAAAGTCGCAATTGCCAGATTAAATCTGTCAATTGACAGATTGGAAGTTGCAATTGCCAGATTTAATCTGTCAATTGACAGATTGAAAGTTGCATATGCGAGATATTTTATTTTCGCAAAAAGATACTTTTTCTATTTGAATAGGCAAAATTGTCGATATTGGGCTCCTAAGAATCCACACTGGAAAATGAAGGCTTCATACCCAATATCCTGAATCAATTGATGTGTGGGCTGGAGTCGTTGGGATTTCAATATCGAAACCATTTTTCATCGGCTTTTAATTTACTGGTGAAAAGTATGAAGGAGTTTCTGCAACGACATATCATTCCAGAAACTTCTGGAACAGGATGGCGCGTCACTGCACTATTTCGGGGCCCAATTCGTTATAGACTAAGAGCCAGTGACAGTTTTGCGTGATTAGTTAGTTATGGCCTATATTTTGAGAAAGTGTTGTGAAGGGCCGAACTAAGTGCCATCCGTGAGGACAGGCCCTGAGCACGGTTCCAAGGGGGTTGCGGAACGCCCCCAAATTGCAAAAAATCGCGTTTTATTATTTAGTTAAGGCTCATATTTTTTTCAGCAGTCCTCTGGTAGCCAACAATCATCGAAATAACTTTGGCGGATCGATTGGACGGTTCCGGGTGGGTGGCGGAACGCCCTTAACATGTCGAAAAATCGTTGAACTTTTTATTGTTTAGTTGAGCTTCATTTTCAAGTATGTTATCGTGCTGACATTTTTAAGTGTGTATTATAATTTGCGGAACAAAATGGCGGTTCTTTATACTTGGCAGAACGACTTGAATGTTCCGATTGCGCGCCCTCATTTCATCAATTCTGTCGCACAATACATTAATGCTTTAAATTCAAATAATGATTTATTTATTCGGGATGTTTGCAATGAACACAGGCAATAATTCACCTCTATAACGAATATTTTAATAGCCGTATGTTGAAAATTATACTTGAAAATTGGAAAAAAAAATTTCATTCGCGAAAAATTTTCCAAAAATATGGGGAACACGTTAAAGTAAGTGTAATAATAAAATTTCACGTTTCAACGCTTATATCTTTTGAATTATGACAAATACAAGATATACGAATCAGAGACAGTTTTTAGATAATTTAATTTTACAAAAAAAGCTATCTTTATTTTTTCACGTATCTCACGTAATTTCGGTGAGATAGAGTGAAAAAAAAATTAATAATCACTATACTATCATTATAGCATCATCGTGATTCATTAAAAACGCAATATATAAACGACTGAAATATATTTTAAGAAATATCAAAATGAATTATTTTAATGGAAAGTATATGTTTTTGAGAATATCGTGGTTTAGGAAAAACTGAAAGAATAAATGGCTTTTTTTTAATAATTTTCTGAAATTATCATTTGGCAACCATACATATATATATATATATATATATATATATATATATATATATATATATATATATATATATATATAAAAATACGTAAAAAATGTTAAATCATTGCTCTTCGAGTTCATCTGAATCTTGTTGCTCTTCGTCGGCTGAATCCATATCATTGGATGCTCTAGAGTCCAAGTCTGAAAAAATCACCAAATCAATATAAATAATGTAATATTATTCCTGCATTTGCTGTTAAATCTACATACCTGATTCAAAATCATCATTGTCATCTGCGCTGGCTGTCGAAGTATAATAATAATAATAGTGCAACAGAGGGTACAAAATTAAGATGCGCATACCTGAGAGATGAATATTTAATTATTTGGCTGTGTTACTTTATGGTTATACATTCCCAAATAAAGGCCTTAACTGAATAATCATGCAAAACTGTCACTGGCTCTTAGTCTATTAGTGATGTGGATTCTTTTTCATTCGAGTAGAGTGACGAGGAGCGATATGGACTAGATATATTGAATTGCGAAACAACACAAAGTCGTATACGGTTGTATTCAAAGACCACAGCCCAATACCAATGCTATTTTATAAGGACGAAACATTCCCAAATAGATGGATTTGTAAACCATCGAATGACCATAAATATTTTAAGACCTTAGTCCCTTAGGATTTTCATGGGGCCATCTAAAATTAGAAATTATTTCAACAGACGATCAATATGTAGAAATAAGAGAGGGGCTATTTGATGAAATTCAAAAAATGAACCCTGAAATGATTTCAAACGAACTGATAGATTTTCAGTTTCGCCTTGGGCATTGCCTAGTGGAGGATTATATATATATATATATATATATATATATATATATATATATATATATATATATATATATATATATGCTGGCTGGAACTTCCGGTTGATCCGCGTCTGGAATGATTTTCTTGTCTACGTTTCGGCTCCCATTTTCAAAACTGAGTGACCTTGCGTCTAGGTCTGAGTTGTCTCACTAACTGGCTTTCATCACGAGGATCCTCCAGTTAGTGAGACAACTCAGACCTAGACGCAAGGTCACTCAGTCTTGAAAATGGCTCCGAAATGGGAGCAGAAACGTAGACAAGAAAATCATTCCAGACGCGGATCAACTGGAAGTTCCAGCCAGCACTTTTCTAACCGCGGAAGCCTAGCCGAACAAAATATATATATATATATATATATATATATATATATATATATATATATATATATATATATATATATATATATATATATATATATATGAAGTGTACCATTTGACGAAAGTGTGTTTTTTGACATTACTGTAATATGTGACTGTGTGAATCCCTACTAGCAGGTTTCTTCGCGTTTTGATTTCAGAAAAGATTACGATTTTCGACTCATAAAAGTGACGCAAAGAACCGCCATCGTCTCAAAACTACAACCGATACGACCTGTAATAAATTGGCGAAACATTCAAGTTTGTGGTGATGTCTCTTCGTTTAGGCAGTTGGGACAATGGTTTTTGGAGCCGCTCATCGTGCACGATAATAAATTTCGAGTTTAGAGTTCGCATCCAAACACAGAATAGCGTTCTTAAATCTTGTTAACTGTTCTAATTACACGGCAGCCTAGAATAGTTAAATTATATTTTAAAAGGGCATGATTAACCGACAAAGGCGGCCAATTAAAGTTTATTCAGTTTGTTATCGTAACTTTCACGGCATCATCCCAGTGGTGGAGAGCGAACATAAGGTTGTGAAAGCAAAGGAAACTCTTTTTACATCTGTTTTTTAACAAACAAAATGTTCAGAAATGATCCAGGTTTGAAATTAAATGGTGGTTGGTTGGTTTAGTTGGTTTCTTGGATTTTGGCTCCGTACGGTGCCAATTTCTCCAGATCAGGTATAGAATTAATTCAAGAAGTTAATAAAAACACATGAAAGACTATCACAAAATGGAGTCCCGGCACCACGAGGTATCCACGTACCATCTATGAGAGCAGAACATATGTCTGCTCACTACCAACGCGAAACCGGAACCAAATTAAATGTTCAATACAAAATTAGATCAAAGCAATACTTCACCAACATTTTGACATGAAACGAATATTTACACGATATCAGCTTGAACTAAAGCGATTGTCAAAGGGAATCTGGAACAGTTCGTAAATTGAAAAGAGTATAAAAATGTCTAGGAAGTGGACGAAAGATTTCACAGGATCGCAGGAAACTTTCAGATATAAGGAGAAGAATGTTGATGGAATATTCCATGAAAAGATTGAGATACCATCTGTAGACAGCACACAAATTCATAAGGAATAAATAAGAGAAAAACCTGAAGCCCTTTCACTTACGATTGGTCATAGCGAGCGCTAATATGAAGCCAATTATTGGCCATGACATTCTTCTCAGAATGAAAGAATGCTTGGTTTGGATTGTACATATCCTTACAAAATAACAGATTGAATATCTCTATAAACGACTTCTAGATATTTCTACTCTTTTGTGTTCGGTGAATACAATTCTCATGCACCTTTTATTTAATTAAGTAGAAAACCGGATAGTAAATAGGATTATTTTTTTGTTATATCGATAACACACCATAATAAAAATACAGGATGATAGAATCAGTACAAAAGTGTGAAGAAATTCTACTAGTATACTGCGCGAAGTTCTATGTTGCTGACATCAATTACGAAAACAACGATCAGAAAAAATAGCCTGAAGATCCCAATATTTTGATATGTTTTGTTCTCTGGTCGATAGAGATTATGTCTTGGGTTGGTCCGGCCTTTCATCCACCACTGATTTGTACTGTTTCCTTTGAATATAATAAATACCATAAAAGCAACTAATAGAATTATTCAAAATGTCCTAGAGAAAAATTCGATTGATGTCCAAACAATAACTAGTAGGTAATGTTTTCAAAATGAGAATGAAAATCCAAACTATATTTCGAAAGAGAATACATTAATATAGATCTCTCGATGCAATTTTCAGGATAATTCTTGAGATCATTGGGTACTAATTTCAATGGAATTCCAATAAATATTCATTGGTGTCGCATCATCGACAAGGAGTGTATCTATTTCTGATGCGAACAGTACCGGCTATCGTCTAGCGTTTTATTGTCTTCGAAGTAATCTTTATATTCAATATTACAAAACAAAATGAAAACAACTGAGACTAGAGAATATCTAGTTACCGAAATCGTTATTTCTCGCAGTTATGAAGATATTGATGTCTGAATCATTAATAATGTTCCCAACTCCGTGAAAAATTTATTGGTTTGGAGAACTTTGATAGAACGCACAAACAACTCTGACCTGAATAATTCTTCTCTGATGGCTGCAAGTAATTGCAGAAACAATATTCAAACCAGCTCGAATTGGTGCCTTGAAAATAAATGGGCGTCATCATAGTATATTGCATTGTATAATGTATATGAAAACTGAGATTGGTACGTATTCTTATTATTCTTTTTTTAACAGACAATGGTTTCGCCGAACGCACGTCTCTGCCTCATCTCTGACGTGGCAATGCTCTATATTTTAAGTTCTGTGTATATTTTTTGCACTGAGTATTATACTTGCGGGATCCTGGTACGCGATGTCACTTCATTTTCGGTCTTTTTTCGGCACATTGCCGTCTCATTTCCGCCTACTTTGAACACGCAACTAACTGTATCTTTTGGAAAGTTTGGTTCCGTTATCCACACATAATTTCTCGTGCTTTTGCTGCCGTGGTGGCTGAAAGAACATTTTTCGTGTCGGCCTACGATAATTCCACCCTTTTTTCGGCGAGACTTGAAAGTTTGGCAGGGCTTCCGGAATATTTTGTATCCGACAGGAAACTTTATTAATAGTTTGCAACCTTACGATAAGACTTTGATACTTGAAATGAAAACCATTTATTCAAAACTCAGCGAGTTGGACTCTTATCTGAGAAAAAATATACGTGGTTCTTGATAAGCAACTCATGAATACAAATGTATTCAGTTTCAACAGAACTGTCAATCTTCTGTCCATTCATTATTCGGCAAGCACTGTTAATTTGATAATTTTCTGCCGAGATGTCCAGGAAAAGTTTCAAAAAGTCCGCGTATCTAACAGCAAATGGATGAAATAGTATCAGAACAGCTCGGACATGGGAGGACCTGGTCGTTGATGTTAATATACGAATTTTAGCAACTTTGGATGGACGACCTATAGACCCTTTTTCGAGAAGGAAATAATCTCCGGGTGATCAGACAGGACACTGTCGGCAGAGAAAATAACTCTCAGAACAGAGGTGATTAGCTTAGCTCTCTGTAGGAGTTGTAAATAGGAAAAATGAAGCGTAGAGCATGTCTCGTGAGTGATGTACAAACTCATCGAAGAGAATACTGAAGTTCAGCAAGTACCATCGAGATAACGAAGAAACTCTCCAGCGATATCACTTACAATGATGATGATGATTCTCGGAGTGGCGCCACCTTGCTTATATGAAGAAAACACAATAAGCTCAATGAGGTATTATCTCACCGTCCTACATTCCCGAATAAAATCTCGGTTCGTGTTAGGGATCACATTTTCAAAAGTTAGACCTCGTCGTGGTTCCTTGGCCTATCATAGGGAAATGAGTGCTGGTTTAATCACTCGGGATCATGTAACCGTAATATAAAGAATTGGACCGATTTTATTACAACTCCGTCAATGAAATGGGTGTTTGAAATGGCGAAGCAATTGAATGAGATGGGTTGCAGCGTCATTTTTGGTACGAATACAGTTGAGTAAAACGCGCTAACACTTTTTTGGTTGAGATATATTTGAATTTTGTTGAAGTTTTCAACAATGACTTGTGAAATATTGAATATGGTTACTATGATTTCATATTCCAATAATTGAAATTTACAAGGAAAGGAGTATTGGATATAATATTTTCTCTAATTTCATGTGTGAAAACTTCAACTTCATTGAACGTCGATAAACGATTGATTTGGAATGGATAAGCTGTACATGACACAGATTGCTAATGCTGTCAAAACAAAATTGATTTCGTTTGCTCAAATCACAAGGAAACCACCTGAATAATAATCTTTACAATCGCTCTTCTGCCAAATATAATGTCCTCGGCCCATCAGAGTTTGAAAAAACATTGAAAACCTTTCTTCTTCAGTTCGGATTCTACTCCGTCGACGAAAACTTTTTGGAACATACTTTTACAACCCAGTTCAGATATTGTATATTGTTCAGTTATTGATATGAATTTTACATTAATACTCAACAGTTGAATTAAATTTTGCGCCGAGAACAATTTCCTATAGATATCTTTATTTCTTCTGACTTCACCGTGATTTCTGTTGATCTGTTTGCCTCGTTCCATTCAATTGACTCTAATTTTCAATGTAATTGATTTGCTGCAAAATAGTTTTCCATGTTTGACGTAGTAAATGTTCTAAATTCCTTCCATTTCATAAAAATCATGAAAACCCCTCAACTTCAATTCACTTGTGCCATACCGTGCACTCCTAGCTTACAGTTCGATCTGAGAGGGAGCATGCCAATTATGAAAGAACAAAAAATCTGAATAAGTTTTATCGAAAGTACCATTCGAAAGTTATATTTTCCCCATATTTCTAATTCGAATTAACCGTGAATGTACCCTTGTCACCGCCAATCCTTTCTGTGAGAATATCTGATATAGTTTCTCACTCCGAACCAAAAAATGCCGGTTATCTAAGGCTACTTGCACACACACCGATTTTGGACGGCCGGTATAAAATCGGCCGATATTTTATCGGTAGCGGGTGCTTGCAGACTCACCGGATTTTTACCGGTCAAATAATCAGTTGCTTTGTTGTTGTAATTAGCACGCACTACCAACGTAGTACTCAGTATCTACAATTTCACCAAGCAGTCGATTGGAATGGTCGGTAAACAATCGGTGGGTGTGCAAGCGTGTATTTAGTTACGTACGCCACTACTTCCCGGTAATGCCGGCCATGCAGTGGCAGTGGACGGCTGCTAACCGATATTTTACCGGCACCGATCAGCGGTCGGTGTGTGTGCCAGGTCCTGTTCCCACATGTGGTTCACTATTGGAATTTGGACGACCGGTATAAAATCGGCCGTCCAAGATCGGTGTGTGTGCAAGTAGCCTAAAGGCGTTCACTCATTGTTGAGTTTTTATATAATAGCGGCACTGATATATTTGAATCGTTCTTTTGTGACCACTCAGTAAAACAAACACAATAAGATTATCAAGTTCTCCGGGAGGTTCCTTTTTAGGTTAATGGGACGGGAGAATAAAAGGGATTATATATCTCTCAATGTCACTTGTCGACTGGGAAACTACTGTCTTTTATGAAATGCTCGACAAAAGAAAAACGAAATAATCAACACAAAGGAAACGAAAGTGTTTTCATAACTTCGGTTTCAGATTTCGTGAATATACTTGAAGATAGTCTCGAATAATGAGAGAGTGGTGACTTTGACGATCTGGCGAAGTGCTCAGAAATAGATAAAAGAGATCCATTGCGTTCTGAAATTTGAGTCTCCAGTCCGTACAAAAAAAAACTGTACGTATTCACAAGTGAGGCTGAATTTTGAAATATTTCAGCCAGATCGACATAGATTTATCGAATATTTGAAAACATAACGGATCATTCTTCATGACGTATTGCAAAATTTATTCGAAGAAAAAGTGGATAGAAAGCAATGAATATAAACAAGGAAATCAGGATAGATAAATTGTGCAAGAAGCTAGCTTAGGGACTGGTTCAATGCAACCTTCACAAATTTACTGTGATGCTCCTACCCCATCATCTACAGTTTATCGAATTTCTGTAGGCTTCAAATGGATGCCTGTTCCGCAGTGTCCAATACTTCATCATTTCTGTCCCAAGGTAAAATAGATAAGCTGTAGCTTCATCTCTTTGATGTAATTTTTTTGGATCAATTTTCCTAACTTTAAACTGATATTACTTGCACTCCACACTAAACGTTTTAGAGACACGTGCGTCAAGTGAAAGTCGTATCTTGTGATGTCTGAAAAAAGATTCAGCTCCTACAGCAAAGGGCCCAATCTCATCGTTCATTTTTTGATAGGACCCCATATAACCTGTAATATCTTACATTTTTCGCTGTTAACGCATTGCAAGCACATGTTTCTTCTTCCTTTCGTTTTCTGAGCCGAGAATGCTCCCTTTGTAGATGCACCACTACCCTTACAACTTTGATGTTATGGTTTACCAGGGTTCTGTACCAATCAAAACTTCACATGCTGTTCCACGGTATGAAAGCATCGGGTTTTCCGACTCGATCTTCATGTTCACATTTATTGAATGATATTCCGTTTTAGTTTTTCAACCAGATGAGTATTCGTCAGAAATTGGAAGATTTGAATATTTTAGACAGTGGAAGTTCGAACCAATGCAACTCAACAAGAAACAATATCAGCCACAAAAATCTATGATATTTCAGGTATATTCAATTATAAAACAAATTAAATATCACTGTAGAATGAACATATGTGAAAGATGGCGTATATAATAAATGGAAAATTTTCCAAGATGTGTCATCAAAGTTCTCTATTTTCGCTTCTATTCGTCTTATAACTTCCAGACAATTTGTCTCGAAGCCACCGAGGGTGTCAAAACCTGCTGGTACGATATAATGTTCTTGAAATTCACATTTCAAGGGTTTTCGTTGTTCTGCCCGTTAATATATCTTTCAACAAAATTGACATCTCATATCATAGCACGAACCCTTGACCATCCTGCTTGAGAAAGCTATTGTATGGCGAAACACGTGTCGCGGTTTGGTAAACCCACGTACAGGAAATTGTAATATACTTTCTCATTGAGTATGGATTTTCATCTAGTATCGGCCAGTTCAACTGAACCATGATGGTCGTTTTCTCATCATACACATCGTTCGGCTAATCGAGAGCCTTCATAAAAATAAAACTGTTTTTTGCTGAACGGGTGATTTGTCAACCCTCTTCCTCCCCCTAACTCATAACAACCATTTTCCTTTCCTTTCAAGACGATTATCGCGATATTTTCTGAGAATAAGAGGGTTTTTTTCAGTGTGAACTTGAAAATCACAAAATAGTTATGAATCAATACTTGTCCCATTCCAATTGTTTAAAATAAATCGGTATTGAATTTTTTTCAGAATAATATCATTATTGGAGGCTGACACATGGTCTATATAATAAATTATGTAATTGGTACAGTAAGTTAACTTCTGTCTTCTG
>JAVJAQ010001004.1:441455-463723 GCA_032362365.1 Zygogramma bicolorata
GCAAGGAAAACGCATCTACTGAATTCGACAAAAGAACTTGGATTCCAATTACACCACGGATTGAAGATCCCAATAACGGGCACATCGTTTAGTAAAGCTATCAAGTCAACTCTTGCAACCGAGAAGTCGTCTCATTCATGAATCAATGACATCGTTTGAGAGAAACTACAGTTTAGTTGAGCTTACAAGGAATTTATACCAATGAAAACAGGATTCCGTCGCAAAGAGAAGACTTTAAAGTGCAATGAAGAGTACTGGTAATAAACGAGATAGAGTGAGAGGACAAAAAATGTTCATTAGTGACACATAACGAATAAATTCCATCCCGATTGGTAATTGATATATCCCAAGTAGTACACTAATATGGAGAATCTTCGAGGTAGGTCTCGATGATGTGTATCAAATTCTCCACTAGAATCAGGAGTTCCTGTCATATTATTCTGCGTTTACCAGCGACAGGGCCAGCGCTAGGAGATTTCGCAACACTATCATTCCACGAACAATACTGTTACGAATCTCCCAGCGCCGACCCTGACGAGATCGTAAACGCAGATGAGAGGTCGCGTCGTAGCGAACATCATTTTCCAAGAACCCGTAAATCGTGTGTGGAGAATTCGCGAAAATTCTTCATAGGCGTACGCCTGCATGGTGTTGCAGTTGTAATTTGTTGAGATAATATTGAACTAATATTCTTATTCAAATATTGTGTTATCAATATCAAACGATAATAGTTCACATTTTTCCACTTCATTCATGTAAATTGGCCCAACACGAAATCGAGGTCTACACGATATAATCAACAAAATGAATCCCCCAGAGGTTTTCATTCCATATATCATCGACTGAAGAACTCCTAAAAACGTTCAATGCTGAAGTAGTTTTCAACCGCATATCTAACAACCGAATCCATCGCAAAAGATTATAACTGTCATACTTACGTAATTTATTCAAATCCTCGTTCTTGTACCCTGCAAATTTATCGAAAACAATGAAAACTTTCGTAACATGATAAATGCCCGACAACGAAACTGAGTGCAAGCCCGAAATACATGAGGGTCATGCGATCCCGTCTCAAATGGGACACTTTAATAGTTTGTGTATAAATTGAAAATAAATTGTGAGTTATAATATCTTCTGTGGAGGAACCGAACTCAAAGCCGGCAAAGTGGAGTTTAGAACAGTCAAGTGATCCAATTATTTTTGAATCGTGAAAGCGATACTGGATATGTACATCTCATACATATGTGAAAGGACTTGTTTGAGGTACTAATATATGAAAGGACCGCTTGAAATTAGCCATGTTACAGTGAAGCTAGTAGAAATACATCCGAAAGCATTTAAATTTGGCTGTAACATGATGTACAGAAGTTTTTAATTGATGGCTGGTAAATATCTACCTTCGCTATCAAAATAATATTTTTTTATAGCCCTGTATTGTTCAAAGAACACCGCGTGAAATAAGGGTCAGGAGAATTAACATTCACTTTGAGTTTTTGAAGTTTGTGCGCCGCAAGAAAAACCTCTCTCGACAAGGAATTCCTAAGTTCAGCTGTTCTATTGGAAAAATATTCCTGAGCAAGAGAGGTTCGACGGGTCTCCAAGCTCACAACAAAGCTTGGGGATTATGCACTTCTGATACTACCAAGGGTGGAACGATTGATGATAATCCAGAAGAGCGCCAACCGTATATATATATATCTATAGAAGGAAAACAAGTCTCTGACCCTTCTACGATTTTGCAACGAAGTGAGCGAGTCCGTGACCGAAGAATCAAGACTTGTTGCTTCTCTGAACGGAATCAAGAAGTTTCAGTAAATATTCTGGTGCCGAGCCCCACACATGAGAGGCCGTACCTGTGCCTTGTAGATCATTAAAAGCTGACAAGAAGTGAAGCATTTCTTCGCAAGAAATAGAAATCCAAGCTTCCAGAGAGCACCTTCAGCCATCGATCTCACATGGTTTTTCAATGAGAGATTTCTATTAATCTTATTTCCTAAAAACGAGAAACCTGATTTCGAAGGAATAGCTGAATTTACTGATTTCTTATCAGTAAAATAGGAGAAAAGTTATAAAAACTGGATAGATTATAAGCCCTGAAAAGCACATTACTGATGTTGTACCTCAAGGATCCATTCTGGGACCTTATTAATATCTTGATTTTGCTAATGATTTATCAGTTTATTTCAATGGGAATTCTGCCACTCATTGCATGTGTTATGCTGATGACAATAAGTGACTGAAGATGACATGAAGACACTGAGGAACACTTCTGAAAGCTCATTCAAGAAAGTCAACATTTGGCCTGAGAAGAATAATTTGCAAATGATAGAAACAGAAACCAAAATTTTGCAGTTCACGGTGAACGGACAACAAAATGAGGTGGTATCTGTTTAAGAATACTGATTGGGTATTGAAAACAAAAACATCTACACTCAACTCTCATCTCAGGTATGGTATTTTGAACTGGGGTACAAGCTCCTCTGTAGGCTGTCAATAGATCAGCTCATATACTCTACACATAATCTCTTCACATAAGATCCACTTAATCCTCCCCAGATAACAACGTACTTAATCGAAAGGGTTTTGGATATCTGGGATGCAAGCTCTATAAAATTCCGGATGACACTGAAGTTTCGGGAAATGAAAAAATGTTAAGGAAATGCTTTCGTCAAAAAATTGCTTGAGTGTAGGGAAGTTTATGTCATAATTTGGAATTTGTATGTGACCAGTATATTCCCATTTGTATACATACATCTGAATACATCTTGATTCAAACATACATACTAAATACATACTTACTTATCCATATATTCCTTATTCTTCATGTCATATTCATAATTATTTTTTTATATTTCACTGCTGTTTTACTCTCTTTTATTTGTTTTAACACGCTGTTAATGTGCAAACTAATTTGAGAAAATAAAGAACTTATTATTACTATTCCTACCTCCCGCACAAAAATGTCAAGAAAGTGAGACTGTCCTCCCTAGACTCAATTGATTGAGAGACATGTTGTTTCTTTGAATCTGGTTCAGTATCTCGATAGATCTCGGTAGTGTAGTGATTAGCATATCTGCTTATCAAGCGGAAGGCCGTGGTTCGAATCCACGCCGGGCCACCGAGCTGGGTAATCGCACGTTAAAAGGTAAGGCCTCGTTGATCCATTGCTCGCACAAGTTTCGACTTCTGAGGGTTGAGGTTCGTCAGCTGGTTAACGGAACGAACGATTTTAGAACAACAATCTAATTCGAAAGCTACCTATTACCGTATGAATTGTATATGGCGACTATTGGGCTTAGGGTTCAGGTCCATCCGTTGGTCCTACAACTTTGCTCATAGAAGATGATTCTGATTCTATTCTCCGGGTGGAAGTTCCATGGCGTCTTACCATCCAGTTTGACACTTTGTTATTATATAATATATTTAATCAACCTCCACAGAACGGAAATAGAATAGAAAGGAGAGTATGTGCTTCCAAAGGTTACCTGTTTGATTTCACTAATGAAATTATTTTCAAAACATTCGTCCAAATTGACCTCGCATAGTTATGCATTTTCGAAATTTCAATAAGGCTTGGAGAAGTCGCAGAATCCATCATTTATCAAATTAGTACTGGACAAATTGGTAACGGTCAAATTGGCACGGGTTTTGAAGAAGTCAGTCATGGGCCTTGGCGGTCTTTTTTCTCAAAAGTTGGAATTATACTCCGGGTGCCTTTTGAAAACAATTGCTTTTTTCATGAATTATTGTAGAATTTCGTACATTTCAAGCATGTCCGCATGGTTCTTCATTAATTCAAGAACCGACTGGTTACATTTCGTTTTTATAGTTATCCCAGGCAAAAAATAATCAATTCCGATCTCCTCCATCCCCGCATTCACCAGACTACCACAAACAAATCCGAATGCGGTATCATTTTCCACCGTTTCCGTGTTGAAATAATAATTGAACATCGCATGAAACCCGAAACGAGACAGTGGTAAACTAGACACCGGCAAAAAACGGACAAGATAATAACAGGGGCGAATTGAGGGACGTACCGGACGACGCGCCACTATAAATCGCTTAGTTATGATTATTAAAAAACAATTACGCCGGTAAGAACGAAGAGTTATTTCTGGCGTTTCCCGAGCCACTTTCGGAGAGGATTTTCGTTTGCTTAGGCGATGCATTATTCACAAAGAATGTTCCACTTCCGGTTCGTGGATTTTATGGCGTGATTTTAAAAGTGAAATTTGCATTCTCTTCGAAAATGCATACTTCACATCCTACCGCGTGCAACGCTCACGCTTTATAATAGTGAGCCGACCTCTAATTCGGACACTGAAAAAAGGATGATACAAATTGAATCAGAGGCACTCTGAACATTACAAAAAAAATTATTCTCGTGAACTTGACGAATAATATATGGACGACATTGAGGTTCCATTTATACATATTTTTCAATGGGCTTATTATCTGAAAATGGTAATAAAGCTTGAGAACAAAAAAATTATTAGCCATGAAAAATATATATGTATTCGAAAACTAGAGAATCTTGGCTTCAAAACGATGTGCATGGCAAGTCGATAAAATGGCTAATAATTTTTTAATTCGCGGTTGTTCCGCAGATTCTACATAACTCCGAAATCGCATGAAAATGTAAATAAACAAATGGATCATTTATTAGAACGCGGGGAAAGTACAAAAAAAAACAGAGATCATTCAAGACCCCCCAAGAACCCATTATAAAGAAAAATGTCCGATAAAAGACTATTTTTGAAAAATATGTAAACAAATTAATGAAACAGTGTCGAAATGGTTCGAATAAAAACTTTCACAGCCTATTAAATATTTTTGCCAAATAAGGAAGAACTTCGAAATACATGGAATGATAGCTACGGGTTTCCTCATTATCTTGAACTTTGAATCATTGAAAAATGTCAGTTTTTGCCTGAGTTATGAAACAATTCGTCCGCCCGCCTCCAAGCGAGACAACAGAATTCCTATAGAGAAAGCGGCAGCTGAAATGAGGAGAGTTTTGGGTCCCTTTATCTCGAAAACTGTTGAGTTTTCGGAAAAAATGATTAGGGTTATTTTTGTAGATAATGAGACGATCTTTAATTTTTGTATGAACGAAAATTCTTTAATTCGTATATTTAGCCAGATATTGGCGGGAAACCCATTTTTCTGGGTTTGGGGGCCATTTTTGGCCATTGCCATGAACGCAATCGTGTTAAGTTTTGGGTCCTTTGAAAACATCTGTGACCTCCTTCAAATTGAGCCACAAATGAAGAACGCATATACTTGTTCACAGCTTTCCCTAGTTTCGGATCTTCAGTTACTGGACTAAACCGTGAAAATATCTATAGAATGGAACCAAGAAGCTTCATACCTACATGAGAACTGAAGAAAACTTAAGCTGACGAAAAGTGAAGTATGTTTGGCACGAAATAGAAATGCAAGCTTCTGGGAAGCAGCCTCCGCGATCGATCTCACATGATTATTCTACGAGAAATTATTACTGATTGTAATTCTTAGCATGAAAATAATTCTTGACTTTGTGAGAATGGCTACTCCTGACATCTGAATACTAAATAAGGATAGATCGGCTTCCTTTGAGAATCGAGTTCCACCAAGTTGATGTTACCCCATTCTGTTATTTTCATCATCGTCATCGTTAATTCGATTGATGCTAATGCTTTTCTGAATTGTTGTTTCTCGTGCTGTTATGGGAACTCTGGAAGAGAAACTAGTATGAGAAGTAGGGTCTTCAGCGAAACTATGCACTGAAGATCTTTCCAGCAAATCATTGATATGAAGCGAAAACAAAGTACGAGTCAGACCTGAACCATATGGAACTATTATTTGAAGGGATGGATACTATATATGGCATTCGTGAGTTCGTTTCCAAGGCATGTATTTTTTTTTTTTCTCGCGGACGTCGTAGCTCGATTAACTCATTTTCTTGATTACTTGATACATAATTCCAGAAGATGGCCATCAATTCAGGAACAGAAGTGGAATTGTTTGTCAATGTCGTAGATCATTCATATCTGGATGATTGTTTTTCAATGCCTATACATTCATTTCCTGTATGAAATTCTGTTGTCAAACGTGTTTTGAAGCTTCATTAGCTTTCTGTCAATAGTTCAGGTAAATTGTGAAACATAAATCCGCGCCAATCTTTTCCTCCAGTAGTAGTAATTTGCCAAGCAAAATTTCATAATGAAATTGTTCTGCACATATTTCAACCGTTTACATTTAGTGCATTCATAATATAACCCTGGAAAATAAACATAATTCTCGTTATTTTCACCGACGTTCGAAAGAAATTATGTTCTCAAAAAAGAAGTCACAAACTTCCCAACCTTCGGCAACCAAAAGCCTCACCACCCGAATGAGGGTTGTGGAAGGATTGAAAAATAACCCTTTAAATATAACTACCACCTAACGTGCTACATTTCGTGAGAGTCGAGTATTTATTCGTTGAATAGCGGTAAATGGGATATGATTGCATTCTCCGTATTATTTTGAGAAAGACCTTCCGTTACGACTATCCGACTTTGAATAAAATTTTATTACGAATGCTAATATCGTATGTTTAGGTCGAATAAATTCTCCGGCCCGAAATGTACACCGGCGTGCCGGCATTGTTATTATAATATTAACGTGGTATCTTTAAATCAATGAGGGGATCATTATTCCGGCTATTTTGGAACGTATTCACATTGTTTCGGTTTCTGGGGGAGTTTCTCTGACGCACATGATCAGTACGAAAACAAAAATCTAGTTGATTGGGCATTATGACCTCACATATGACAAGAATATTGGTTGTACTGTTTGTATAGATAACTATTCCAAAAATTGGGGAATCTGATTCCAAAGACTTGAAGAATTATTTGCAACACAACAATGAAACTTCGCTCGAAGATCACACTACAATGAATGAAAGAAATTTGTGGTTGAGGGAGCAAGTGAGGTGAGATTTTCTGAATCCTTACGTAAATTATTTCGACACAGGTGTCATAATTCTATCCATGATATTAAATCCGGCAATAAATCACAAACAACGGACACCCGTAATAGGGTTCAATTGACAAACGAACCAATCCGCTTGTGAAGATATAAAAATCATTTCTTTGTCACTTGAATAAACAAGTGGCCGACAAAGAATGAATTTGCTTATTTATATAGTTTCGAGGAAATGCACGATTTGATAACAAATGACACCGTTTGCAGTTATACAGTCCGTTTTTTTTATGTCGTACCACTATTGGCATCTCGAAAACGGTAAATGATACGAACTTGGTTGAATCAGACAAAAGTTGTCTATTTTAGTGAACAATGAAATGATGTTTCCAAATCGAAAATATCACGGACCGTTTCTGAGATATACGGGGAAAATCGAAATGGCTCGTTTTCTTTTCTTTGTGCTGGCGCCTCTATTTTTAGGAATATGCAAATGTGTTCAGGAAACTCTCTTCTCTGTTTTGAGTTTGTTTTTCCTGAATTCGGGTAGATAGGAACTGCTCAAATTTAGGGAAAAAAGTACAGGTCCATATTTGAAAAAATAAAATTGAGGGTGGCCCCGAAGAAAGAAACGTCGTATCGAAAATTGAAGCACAGTATATCGAAACAAATTCAAAACAGAGAAGAAAGTTTCCTGAACACATTTGCATATTCCTAAAAATAGAGGCGCCAGCACAAAGAAAAGAAAACGAGCCATTTCGATTTTCCCCGTATATCTCAGAAACGGTCCGTGATATTTTCGATTTGGAAACATCATTTCATTGTTCACTAAAATAGACAACTTTTGTCTGATTTAACCAAGTTCGTATCATTTACCGTTTTCGAGATGCCAATAGTGGTACGACATAAAAAAAACGGACTGTATAACAATAATTCCTTTGTCACTTAAGTGAACAACTGACCGACAAAGAAGTAATTTTCTTATTTATGTGTTTTCGGCAGCACTCCTCAACTCCGCCACTCGAAATTTTCATATAAAAGGAACGCAATATCATAGACAAAACAGTTGAGTGAGTGAGACACAGTAAGTGATAGTAAGTTACAGTTCAAGTCAGTAGCTGTTCCAGTACTGTTCAGTAATAACTCCAGTTAAGCTTAGGAAATAGTGCCAAAATTAACGTTACAAAAGTGCTAACTCAAACCAGATACGGTAAAACCGAGATCGAAAACTGAAAACAGATAATTTCGACATTGAAAGCATTTGCAGAGATTTGAGTTAAAATTCGTGTGTACCGATTGAACCTCATAAAACAGTCAGAAAAAGAATTACCAACGAAATTGGTGTCGTTTCTAGTTTTGAAACAGAACCATTTGAAACATGTTTACGAATCTGTTCACGAACATATGTAAGCCATTAATTGATCTCTACTGTATGTAAATTCCATCGAGTCCATATTTTTTTGTAATAATACTTATTGAAATGTAATTGGTATTTTTCTGATGAGTAACGAACTTGATTTGATTACCAGAGTGCTAGGAAACCCACAGCCTAACTTATAATATGTTATTGGGGTGTATTCAGCAGCTCAGAAACTAATCCCCAAAACAACCCCCCTTGTCTTGGATCTATCACATATGAGGGGAGTATTGCCAATAGGCTATTTGCAGATCGGGAAACGATATAGGTACATGAAAAATCAAGTGTACATGGAAGCAGTGGCTGGCGCTCAGGGTATCAAGAATACTTGAATGTTCTCATAACTCTTGAACTTTTTATTCGTGTACAAGGGGGGAGGTGGAAAATGGCATTCTGTAATATCCCTCGATTTTTTGGTGGCATACTTGCTAGTTCTATTATTTTTTCGAAATTATATCGAAATTGAGTTATAGGGAACAGCCAATGGACTCTTTGCATGATTCGTAGTCCAGGAATTCGACATCTCCATATTTTGAAAATAACTCTTCCTTCCTCTATCAGTTTTGATGCTATGGAGATCCACGGTTGATGTGACCACGAATTATCACGCTCCTGCTGTAGGAAGGCGTGAACGATTAGTAACAAAGTCAAAGTCTAGCTCGCACAAATCTCCAGTTGCTGGAAGGAAAATCGCTGGTCGACAATAGAAATTGATGAAGATAATTGTTTCATCACAAGGTGGAACGAAAATTCCACTAATTACAAATATCAGTTCGTTACCAGGAAATCATTCTGAAATGTCATCAACGTAAACTGTCAACCTGATTGTCGATATTCTCTGAAAGAACTTCAAAAAAATGGTTAATTGTGAAGGATTCATAAATGGCATATTACTGAATATTCATCTGACACACTTAATATTTTGTAGCATTGTTTTATTTCAAAAGATGCTAGGCACAAATGTGCATTGCGAGAATGCGGTTTCATTGAAAATCCACCAACTGAGCAGTCAAATATTGAAATATAAGACCTCGTTAGTTATCAGCTCGACAGGTACACAGACATTGCGAAAATCAGTGAACAGACTACAAAATCCATACCAACGAAGTAATCAAAAAAGTTTACAAGATATGGGTTGATGAAAATATTCGAAAAATCCTGTGCAAACGAGGAGGAATCTGCATATCACTCTCGAACGTTAGTTCAAATTCATTCTCGACATGAAAAAAATAAACTATACAACTCTAGTGTAGATAATCAGCTCGTAGAAACTACCCAAGATGCATAGATTCCTGGTGGAATGACTTCTATATCACTACAATGTTAATGTTTTCGTCAAAAACGCTAGACCTACGGCTCACTTGATAATGACATCCAGGTAAATTCACATTCTTGAAATTTCTTTACAGATGGCGTCTAGCGGCAACTCTAGACACATGACATAATAAAGTCTGACGATATTTCCATTACGAAATTCTCTAGAAGAACTCGTGAAGAGTCAGTGTTTTACTGTTTTTTCAGCACTCTACATGAGAAAGTATAAAGATACAGGAGTTTTGTCAAAAATTGCTCGAGTTCTTATCCAAGAATTCGCTATATTTTTTATGTTTGTCTGTTTCTGTTTAGATATGCATCCTGATACATATATTACAGATAGATGCATTTGCTTTATATCCTTGATATATGTAATGAGAACTCAATATCGAAATCCATAGAAATTCTTACTATTCGGTGCGGAAAGTTTTCTGATAATTTGATGAGATTCTTCGTAATATCGGTATCGGTGAGAAGTAGTGGAATTGGACTACATGGTAAACATAATACGTTAATATAGAATTTATTGAGCATTGTAGTGTTTAATTCGAAATGAATTGGACCCTCCAATCCAGATCAACCTGAGTAATTTCAATTCATTAGAAAGAGTGCTGTAGTGCAAGCAATTATGGCGAAGTACAAGAAGACCATTTGAAAACACTCCCCCGAAAGAACTTTCATTCTATGATTTTAAATTTGAACTGGGAAATTCTGAGAAGCAATCAACAAGTGACACAAATATAACTTCTACCAAAGTAAAAACTGAGCAAGATGAACTTTGTTTTCATTAGCGTCAGAATGATCTCGCTTTATGTTGACCAGTTGAAGTTGGATACATGTGTATTGAATGTTTTGTATTAACCATCGAAACTTGATATAGATGAATAGGTGATTGATTATTTCGTCCACAAATAATTCAACAGCGTTTGATATCCATTATGAAACACTATTTAAAACAACACTCAAGCAACGGCAGATAAACGACAAATAACTAAGAAAGCTACGGTAGAGAACTTAACTGGAAACGACAAATAGCTAGTTGAAAGGAATAGTAAAATTATGGAAAACTTCGAGCAAAATTCGAATATACTGGAATGCAAATGTCAAAAGATGCCAGAATTCGATTCTTGCACCATCTACTGGAAATCGTAGTATTCCGTCGATATTGATCGTGTCTAGAGTTTTCGACGAAACAATATCGAATCGGAGATCGCACTAGGAATATATGCATCTTGAAACTACCATAGTGAAACTCTAAAATTTCGCTCTTAAGCACCACATCGAACGGACATATTCCAATCGAGTCCCAACAGTCAATCTCCGGAAGGTCGAATTCGGCGAATTCCAGGCCGAAGAAATAATACGAACCGTCAATTGCTAATTGCCGCCACCCCGACCTGTTCACTCGTGAGGTTCCATTCCGCAGTTAATTGAACCTAATGAATCAAAAGTCCTTTCACAGACGTATTCGGCCGGTTAGGATCAAGTCCGAGCCTTGCGGTGACCAACTTTCGGGATGCAACTAGAAATGACCGACGCGCCGCAGCAAAACGAATAATGTGCTCGCACAGAATTATATCCACAATTACTTTTATAAATATTCGGTGCCTACGGCTCCATTTCCGCACAGGAAATTTACATATTTTCTGCGGATTCCATTGTTGCGAAACGAGTTCGGGAGTTTATCGAAGTAGTTTTTTCAATTAAATCGAGTGGGAAGTTGGCCGGGGGCAGATAGTCATTTAGTTTGTTTATGAACTCTAATGAGAGAGGCTTCATAATAGGAAGTATTCCCAATTCAATGAAAAATGTGTTCTTTAAATGAGACACACTTCTGGGAGGTGTTAACTGTATCTGTGAATGCCAAAAAAAAAATGTCAGAAACTTTCGAGAGGGTATATCCCAATTATTTGAATCATTCAAAATCTACCCGAATGGAATGGTACAACCTAATGAAGTTTATTTATATCATACATTCATCTAGTAATCTACTGCAGAAGGGTCAACTGGTATTGATCCCAAAATAAACAGCCTATTTTTTTGTACAGTTACTGTGAGAAGGTTTGACATCCAAGTATGATTTCAAGAAAATAAAAAATTCATTTTCGGGAAGGAAAGTTTGCGGAAGTGCATGTCACTTCATAATCTCGAGCAAATTCAGATTCATTATTAAGGAAAGTTTGGGCACCCGATGGTTTTTACTAATCTTTGCTTCGATCAAATGTCGGATTAACCTTCTATTCGTGAATTAATGTTTTTGGAGTATTTTATGAGAAGGTTATTCTACGTTTTCAGTTCTTGTCATTATTGCAGTGCAATACATATGAAATTCGAACTGATACTGATGCGTTTATGGTTTTTGTTCCATTGTAGTATTCATTACTCAATATGTCATAATAAAGAAAAAATCTAACGTGTTCGGTGCGTCACAAGTATCAGTCAAATATTAAACATTTTGGAAATGACTTTCATATAGAAAATGAGGTGTAGAAATCTACTAATCCACTGAGTAGGTTTATATCACGTAATGAAAATTTCAGTGATGTCAGCAATTGAATCCAAAAAATGTGTTGTTCCCTTTCCATGTCTAGTTAACCAGACTGGAAGTTCAAGATAGCGTAGGGGTAACTGCTGGGTTGAACGGTACATCTGAAAATCCGATGATATACGGAAAGGAATTTATTTTCAAAAACATTGTCGAAGGAATGATAATACAGAGCTGACTTGGAAATGAATTCCCATGAGTAGTAGGAAAGAGTTCGGAATTTCCGGTAGTTTTGGTCAAGTGGCATGTAGAATTTCTCAGAGAATTGTTACCAAGTTCTTCACGATCCCCGCGTCACACAAGGAATGAACAAAAATAGACGTGAATCAATAAAAAGCAAACTGTACTTGCTGTAGTTACTCAACTCACCAACGATTTCTGATGGGTTACTCTGGTAACAGATAAGTAACCAACTTTTCAGGAACCATGTTCCGTTACCGATCGCATTTCAGGCGGTTATTGTGGTAACCAGTATTACGGAACGGCTAATGGTAATATTTGGAAACGGAACACGGCAAAATATGCATATGGTCAATCAACTTTTCACGGGGAAAAACTGAATTCCCATTCAGAACAGGAAAGACAAATATTCCCATGCGACTTCCTTCAAGTTGACAGATCCTGGAAAAACTAATCACGAAGAACCCATTGATGTGAAAAAATAATGGGATCGGAAGTCATTGAAGAATTTTTTCAGAGTAAAAACACAACAGACCCTCCATGACAAAGCCTTCAAACCTTCCATCAAACGTGTAACGCACGGTTCTGGATGGTTTCTGGAAAAACATGGTGCGAAAATAATTTTCAAACCTACGAAAGAAATACAAGATAGCTTCAAATCAGCAAATGACTTCCGAGACCTAGTAAGTACACCAGGAGTATCATACCGAATACCTTGATGTTCTGGCTACGTCAACTCTCGAAAATGTTCAAAGAAACGCTCGACAAAACACAAGAGAGTATGGATACCAGCATACCGGCACTTCAGAATATACGAACCATCCTACTTGATAATGAGCCAATTCCTCCGAAGGATCAGTAAGTGGCAATTACATATCTCTGTCGGATATCTGGTTCAACATCAAATACAGACACACTTTCAAGTCCGATTTTACTGTATGCGAAGCGGCATGTAAGGACACTTCGTCCATTGCCGCATAACCTTTGACAATGTCAACAGTTTTTGGACAGGCCAAAAAACCTGCACGGCTAACGACTTTCTTTATTTATATAATGCCTGTAGGATATTTTATTTCGAAAACACGAAAACTGTACTAGTAGTTCTCCTCTGTGTTTCAATGATGTTTTCTGAATATATCAATATTTGATTTTCATAACCATCAAAATGAAAAATTGTTTTCCTTTTCTCTCGGGTCTCATCGAAGATTCATTATAATGTTTTCAGTTCATTTCCTTATTAACTTCATTTGATATTCACCCTTTTCAAACACTCTAATGAGTGGGCTCAGAAGGCAAAGCCTTGGGCAAGTAGGGGGCGACTAATGTTCTTCAGAATCTACGCGCTCTTGGACAACTTCCAGAATATTCAGTGGCGCGTTAGCTATTTCGACCATACAGAAATTCGGAAAAGCCTCCAGTGCCAGCGGGGTCGTATTCGAACAACAGACCTCATCTACCAGGATTGGTAAGGCATTGAACCCGCCAAAAAAAATTGAACCCGCTCGCGAGAGGAGATTCAATAAGCAGGCATTGATGCCACTAATTCACGAACCGGCCAAGTATTACTCGAGACTGTGTTATGTGGAAATGTGACAAAAGCAAACGATGATATTTTGAATTTGAAGAATACGGACGTTCATCAACAGAGATGCGAGAAAAATTGCTGGTGAGTTGAATTCGTTGAAACTACTATCGAAACGAAATACAACTCGAGAAACTATTTTTTGACTCTTTTCTTCTCCGAACAAACAAAAGATGTTGAGTAGCTGTTTTATATGGACTTTTTTTTTTGTTGTAAATGAATCGAACGTCACTGAATGATATAAACGTATCTACCAACAGAGTTGGTAAACGATTTTTGATTTAATGTACTTCCTTCATAAAAGTAATAATCTCTATTGTTTTGATTCGGAGGAGAGAAAAATCAAAAAATAATTCCTCAAACTTCATTTTCTCGAAAAATACCCAATTTCTGGAAGTTTCACAACTATTTTCCTCCATAAATGTAGATACTCAAATCTCAAAAATAATTATTTGACGCTGATTGTTAGAAAATGCCATCAGAACCGTAAGTAATCTGTCGAAACATCAAACTAAGAATACGGCTTTACTTTTTCTTTGGTATCTCAGCAACAAATCAATGCAAAATGCACGATTTTCTTGGATGCCATTCAATATATCACTCCAGTAGAGGAAGTAAAAACTGGCTGGATTAATTCGAGACCAATTGCAGATACTTGGAGTAACTTGAATTTTGTTAAGAACGGTGCCCAGTATCCGAGTAAACAACTTGCGTTACTGGGAAAAAGCGCGGGGGGTGGAAATCTTTGGGGGCGTTAAAAAAATAATGAAACCAACCGATTAATTATCATTTTTTAACATAAAAACATTGATTGCAATTTTTCATAAAAATGCACCCCTTTCGAGTAATATCGCAAGGAAAAGTGTGATTTTTGCAACAAAAAAAAATTAAGTTTTTTAAGTTTTTTTAAATTAACTGAAAATCTGTCAGTATTACAAAAAAATTATATATTACTTATATGAAGTATTATTTTTGGGCAAAATTATTTTTTTTTCAAAAATTTTCAATGCCAATTTTTTAGCGCCATATGGGCTAAGGTGCTTGGAAAAAAAATCCTTTGGTGAAAAGTCAGAACACTTCATCCTAAATATGTCCAGCCATTTTTGGCCCTATCGGGTAATTATTGTTTATGTTTTGGCCTGCTAAAGTTGGGTAAAATCGTGTATTTTTTTAAACATTTTCAGTTTTTGGCCAGCAGCGTGAACATTATTTATTTTAAACAGCCAAATTTTTCAGCATTCATTCCAGGATAGTTGTATTTCAATTTTTTGTTATAATTTTTCATATGTAAGCAAATTTGTTCATTTAAAATTGCCTATTTTATGTTTATAACGGTAAATGCTCTTTTTTGTCGGGCGAAATAAAAAAAATTGGTCCAATTGATCCAATTCAAATGTTGCATACGACATGAAATTTCGGCGATAACCTCAGCTTTGAAATGGTTCCTGGTACATCTCGTTATCATTAGCCAAAAAAAAGTAAAAAACCTTTTTTTACCATAAATCACATAAAATTTTTATAGTTAATCCATTGGGACCCTCTATTTATAAGTTTTATGAACACTTTTCATGCAGTACTGTATGTTTAAATGATAAGCCAATTGAATTCTGCTGTCAAATTTCAAATCCCGACTCTTGACAGCAGTCGAATATCCGTCAAACCAAAACTAAATTACAAAAAAGGTACAAAAATCTAAGATTTGTGCATTTTTTGTTATTATTTTATTATTATTATTTTATTATTGAGTAAGAAAAAAATTGTGTTTTTTTCATTATGTGACGAGGGGTAGTTAACTTCGAAGTCTCCATTACTTCGATTTGACTTCCATGAAAAAAAATCTAAATTTTTCAAAAATTGATAAAAACTGTTTTTCTTATATGTACGGGGGTTTTTCGACGTGCTGATCCAGAATTTCACATTCACCCCCCAGGAGGGAAGGGGGTTGATCAATTTCATAAAAGTAAATATACGGGAAAATATAAAAAAAATCTTCCTTGATTTTTCTGAAATAATGGCATTTATTTGATAATTTTAGCTTTAATTCAAAAATATTTTTAAAAAACCCTAAAAAGGGTAGTTTTTACGGTTTACAGGGTGTTTCAGAAATTTCTGACATTGAAATCGTATTCAGTGACCCAAAAAACCCCCCGGTAACTATTTTCACGAAAATTCATTTAATATTGCCCGAGATATAAAATATTTATTAATTTTGGTCCAAAAAAACAGTTTCGCCAAGTTTTACAGCGTTTTGGAGCTTTGCACAAAAGTTTTAACCAAACTTGTTTACTCGGATACTTGACACCTTTTTTAACAAATTCCAAAAAATTTTAGGTTGATCTGAGTGGTCTCGAATTAGTCCTTCATTTTACTAAAAAATTTACTTCTTTTACTAGAGTATATAGCTAGGGTTGAGGTTATTTAACGGCGAATACCTGGGGCCTCTTTCCTTAAGGTACAAGACTGATAGCTACAAAAGAAACAATGTAAGTACGTGTAAAAACAATTATTTAGCATTGCGTTTTTCTGGTAGCTACAAAACCTATATTTTTATGACACAGACCACGGCTCAAACTGTCAAGACTTCAATACGATACGATTTCTTCAATGATCACAGTTTCTCTGTTTATTCTCCGAAGTTTCGAGTTTTCAGATGTCGAAGAGTAATGGACGACTTTCTATATTCTTTATCTGGTAAGATTGATTTCGTGGCATAACCAACCGTTTAAGAGTTGACAATCGAGCAATTTCTCAGTGCATCATACAATGGATTTCCAGTAAAACGTTCAGCAATATAATGCAGTGTTTCCTTGATGTGAGCCCGTTTTGATTTACGGCAGTCATAAAAATATCGTTACAGGAATACCGTACCTATACCTCACAGTGCCAGTGGGCGACAGTCGTTTATAAACGTGTAAAAACATATTCTAAATTGCGATTTTTTTTGTCTAAATTGTAAGATCCTGAATGGAGGTCAACTAGAGATAACGAGTGAGCCATATCGAACAGGAAATTTGAGTTTTTCCTCAGAGCCCAAAGATTATAATCCTTTGAATTATAATCAGAATGGCTTCAGATATTTATATTTGAAAGAGTACATAACGTAGGAATACCAAGTTCAAAAACCTGTGTCAGGTGTTTCGCTTTACTATTGATTCCCCAGTACCCCCCTGCAAAACGCAAATCGAGAGACTGGTTGCTTGATTGGAAAACACTTCATTTTGTGATTTCTAATATGCAGTTCGAAAAACCAATAGTATGCTTCAGATTATTGAATATTTCGACCCCGGAAACAATTTTTAAAAAGAACTGATTTATGTTGAGCAGATTGTGGTCAATAACTGTTCTGATACGAATTGTTGACTCCGATCTGTCCAAGGGATCACAGAAAAAACATTGATCAGGTCTATCCAATCGTATGATATGCTAGAATATTGGTGGGCTTACCCACAAATGATATTGCTCGTTTTTTGAAGCAGAAAAATTGAGACAGCCTACAGAAAAAATAAGAGCATGGGTGAAATTCATGAAAAACAATGTAACTTCATTGTAGGAAAAATCTGGAATATACCTATAGGTTAACGAGTAGTTTTTGTCCCAAATCTGATATAGATCAAACTTAGATATCTTTCACAAAAATAATAAAGGAGCATAGAAGTTTTCTGAATAAAAAGACCAAGTAAACTTTTTTTAACCATCTACATCATTCATAACTATGGTGTATGACTCCCGGAAAAGAAAGTTCTAAAACTCAATCTTTTGGAATCCCTAGAAATAAATAGAAGCAATGAGTCGGAACATCTGCTTAATGACGAGACGAAGTAGATTCGAATAATTCCCTCTTGCTCAACATGCTTTCATAGTAAGAAATGTGTAATTAGGATATAGAAGTGCTTGCCCACATCTCACCCAAGCTGTATATAGTATATAACATTACTAGTGCGGAAACTGCCATTTTTTACACGAGTGGAAAATATTGTAGCGTAAGGTGTAAGCTGATTGCGAGAATCCCATTAGTATGAAATAGTAGTTTACATAACAAGTGCGGAAAGTAATACTTTTCCACACGCGATTGCAGATGGCCGAACGACGCGTCAGAGGAGTTCGGGCAGCAATCGCTTGGGGAAAAGTCACTTTACACACGTTTTGAGTACAATTTTTTTTTCTAGCATCCTTCAGTGCATGATGGCCGCGAGAAGTGGCAGTATGTTTTTGATTTAACATTTTTATGCGATTAACTGGAAGTTTCTGGAAAAACGATATGACAAACAGCTTGCGTCTTGTGTTCGCTATTCTTAATATGATCACGGTTATTGCTGGAGCGAAATTGGAAAAGAGCAACGGATACGGAAATAACTAGATGACTAAAACTGAGGAAGGAAGGACGGGACAAAACCAATCGAAGTTGACATTTTTCCATATAAAAATTATGTGGACGATTTTCCTTGAAATTCAAATTTCAGTGATTTTTGTAGATTTTTTTTCAAATTTGTCAATTTCGGATTACAGTGAGTGTAACAGAAATATATGTTATCCTTGAAGAAATTTGTGATTTCTATTGGATTACTTCATGAATTTATATCTAAAATGGAAAGAAGAATATTATTGATAATTTCGGATCAAGCAAAAGAATACATATTATTCTGAAATGAAAAATGATGTCGTGGTTTACCAGATAGCGCTGGGGCACATAAAAACTGTTTCTGGGGCACATAAAAAGGGTTTTCGATTATATCCATTCTTTTATTCCCAACTCAATTTTCAGATGTGGGGAGCAGGATGAGCATTGAAATTGGAGATCAATTATGATGAGAATTGGTGTTCATTCTATTTCTGAGAAAACCTTCAATTTCGAATCGATGCAGCGTCTCTACTATACAATTAGTCCTTAAAATAATTAATACCGTGTTCTGCGTTCACTGTGTAGCAATTTGAAATCCCGATTATAATATCTGTTCATCATTGCACATGAGTTATTTTTGAATTGTGAGCTAATTCGTCTGCAATGGTAATTCTGAAAGCTCCCTGGGAATATAGAGCCCAGTGTCACGAATATTAGAATTTTGACCCCCGGAGACCATTTATTTGCATTTTTATTGTTCACTGTCAGAAACTGAACATATTCAAATTAAATCATAAATCCTTCGTGAACTTTATTAACATTTCTAGAAGTTATTTTTCCTAAATCTAAAAGTTAACATAAACAATCATTTACTATTACATACATATCAACAAATTAATTATTATTGATAATAATGATATTGGATGTGCAATTTGTTGCATTCTGCAAATTAATTACAGAGAATGTTGTCCAATGAAGTCAGATTTCGGTTTTCCACTGCTTTGTCAGCAACTTAGCTGGAAGAGGTTATGAAATTGGTTTTGACAAGGTAAAGTTTTGACTGACAGATTTATTTGTTCTCTGTTCCTTGATTTCTCAGTCATTCTATAAACTTCAACCTTACAAATATATATTCTGAATATTCGAATGTCAGAATACTCCCCAAAAACGCAACAGATTTACTTTCCCGTATTATTTTCGGAAAAGAGACTCTTTACCCTAGTAGAAAAAAAATCACTTTCACCAAAAGTAATGTACACTATTTCTCCATCAACCAAATTGTGAATATCAGATCGTGTATATTTCGTTGCCTGACTAATCTCAAAATTTATATGTGACTGTTTATGTTTTGATATTATGTTCTTCAAAGAGCACATGAATTTACAATTAATTAACAGTTTTAAGGTTCCGTTGTGAAATATCTAAATTTTGCTCTAATAAAATGAAAATACAAGAAATGCCATAATTAGATTAGATAATGATAATATTTATTCACACAAAACAAAAAGAATATATAGATAATTCACAATTACAATAGACATATAGAAAGAATAACTAGTGCACCGTGAATAAATGAAATGTGTACTCAGAAAGGCAGGGTCTGTGCGTGAGTTTCATTACAAATAATAATTACATTTCAGGTGCACACTATAACTTAAACTGAATGTAGCTATAGAAGTATGTGAACACAAAGACAAAATATATGTAAATATATATATATATATATATATATATATATATATATATATATATATATATATATATATATAAGGAAGAGCAAGTTAAAATTGGAAACAAATTTGGATGGATCACCAATCAAGTGTGAGGGGTAAGTAGATAACATTTTACTGAAGTTATTTAATTATTTTTCAAATCAATCATTTGATGTATTTTCATTCTAGGCACGTAAAGTATCCTTTTTTTTTATTTTCGATTTACATAAATGAGTTAAGGATTTCGAAATGGCTGGGAATGACACCATATAATCTTGGTGCAAGGTATGTGAAACTTCTTTGCTCAATGGTTTTATACATGCGTGGTATTTCTATAGAGTTCGATCTATATCTTGTATCCATGACTGAGGCTGAGTGAACTTGATTTTCCAATATTTTTTCGTTGGTACAGAAGCAGAGTAAGAGGAAACATTCGAAGAATATCCATTATTTCAGCCTCACGATACAGTTCATCACTTGGGAAGTTATGATCCTTGTTGAGCATGGTTTCGATTACCCATTTCTGAGATACTTCTAGATTTTTCAAGTGAACATTTGTCACTCCCCCCCAAGCGACTATACCGTATGACAAGTGCGTTTGTACAAACGAATAATAAACAATTCTAAGATGCCTCATTCCGAGAATGTTTTTGGGGTATTTGAATTAGTACAGTTAAGAATCGAAGTTTCTTAGTGGAATTGATCATGTGAACTTACGAGATAGAAGTACAAATCTCTGATAACGTTAATATAAATCTGAATTAGAGTTGGTAGAATATACGGTAACATAACCGCAAGGTTGTGGGTTCGGTTTTCGGCGTCAACACTTTTTTTTTTAAAGAATTCACGGGTTTGACGGCTTATTGACAGCCTTGCGAAAAGTAACTTTCGACACGAGAGAAAATGAAGGTCACTTTCCATGGGAGTGGAGAGTAAGATATGTGTTACTTTCCTATGTGGATGTAGGAAAATTTACTATCATACACAATCGGCTGTGAATAACGGACTCACCTGATCCGATCGGTGTCGACAATCCTCGACTGCTTCCCGCCTCGCCATCCTGCAACCCCTCGAGCGCCTGCACCAAAATATTATCGCTCGCCTCTTCGGCTATCTCGCCAGCCCTTCGGGTTTCCTCGGCGGGAGCCGCCTGGATGAGGATGTGCCCGTTAGCGCTGTCGCCGCCGCTGAGCAACAAAATCGGCGAACTCAACCGCTTCACCGACTGCACGAACACGCCCTTCTGCTGTATCAGAATCTGGCCGATTTTGCCGTTTTCGGCGTCCTCGAGGATCAAGTTGCCGTTGGAGTGGTTGAGCGAGTCGGTCCTGAGCAGGAAGTGGCCGCCCGCGTCCGCGGACGATTTCGAGTTGCGGACGAGGATGAAATTGTTTCGGTTGATTTCCGTGGCGCCGGTGGTCGTCGTTTCGTTGTTGGTCGTGAGGACGCGGACGATTTTCGAAGTGTTGCCGTGCATTGGATTTTCGTTTTTCGATTTCGCCTTCACTTGATCTGTGTTTGCATTGCCTGAAAGGAAAGATACATTTCAGTACGAAAACATAATCATTCAGCACCCACCCGTAATAATACTGATTCACAAAAATAATAAACAGTTTAAATGATAGCTGCATAGTAGTGTCCATTGGAATATATTTTTAATATGCCATCTTTCACCTAAATTGCCACTACGGAGCTACTATCATTTTTGGAAATCCTGTGAATAATTTTTTCATTGTCAATTTAATTCTTGATTTCGTTGAGTTCATAAAGAACAAAATAATGAAGGACAATCATTTCATGTCCACCTGGAGAGTTTATAAATACCTATTCCAAAAATTAATTAAATACCTATGTTATTACTTCAGATAATAACTTGTTTTTGTTCACACCGTCATAATCAATAATGCATCTTCATAACAAAAACTATCTATACGATATAAGCGTGGATTGATCAAAAGGATACCTATACTTGAGCGAAATTGCCGTGGGTTGATTATAAGGGAATTAACAAAATTGGCGTGGATTAATCAACAGCGAAAGATACACGGAAACGTTAACGTCATATCCATATGACGCATATGGCGTGGAGGAATTATGGAACCAAGATCCACTTCAGCATGGTTTCAAACACGGCCTATATTTTGTAATAATTCAACAAAAATTCAGTGAGAAATAATAGTTGGAGGAACTAAACGGTTCGGTAAAGACGAACCAATAACATAGGTCTC
>JAVJAQ010001004.1:1812735-1872753 GCA_032362365.1 Zygogramma bicolorata
AAAGCAGAAGAACGTAGAGTCAAGTATGTAATAGTAATAAGATTGGACTTATCTGAACAATTTTTTTTCTAGGCGTCAAAAACGAGATGAAGCTCAATATGACTTTGCAAGGATGAAGGGTGCAACTTTACTATCAGAAGGAGTGGACGAAATGGTTGGAATAATATATAGACCAAAAACACAGGAAACTAGACAAACTTATGAAGTTCTGTTGAGCTTTCTTCAAGAAGCTTTGAGTGATCAACCAAGAGATATCCTGTGTGGAGCTGCAGATGAAGTTCTGCAGGTGCTCAAAAATGATAAACTCAAAGAAAGAGAAAAGAAAAAGGAAACTGAGACACTTTTAGGTCCAATTGCTGATGAAAGATTTGCATTACTTGTGAATTTGGGTAAAAAAATTACAGATTTTGGTAGTGAGGAAAATAAATCAACCACTGGAGAAGAAAATATTGACGAAACATATGGAATAAATGTACAATTTGAGGAATCTGAAGAGGAAGATGATGAGGATATGTACGGAGAAGTACGGGAGGAAATGAATGATGAGGAAGGGGAAGAAGCCAAAGATGATGGTGCAATACATGCTGAAAATGTAAGCTTTCATTATTATCACATGATTTTTTCACGAAACAATTCATTATATCTTCAGGTGTACAAGAAAGACAATCCATTGATATTGTTTTTCAAAATCATGCTATCAGTCCCAGATGAACTATCAATGAAATTCAGAATTTTTTCAGTTGGGAGGTGTTGAGGAACTGAAAAAGGAAAAGACATTGCATCCTATGGATATTGATGCCTATTGGCTACAAAGAAGATTGTCAAAAATATATGATGACGCTATGGTTTCACAAGCAAAGGCAGCAGAAGTACTAAATGTTCTGAGAGATGCAAGTGATGATAGGGAATGTGAGAATCAGTTAGTTCTTCTCCTGGGTTACGACTGTTTTGACTTCATCAAGCAGTTGAAGAAACATAGGCAAATGAGTGAGTGTTTCATTTTGTCATACTTGATTATGGTCTGAATGCAGGCCTGGAAAAAGTGAGCTAATCCACTAACCGTATTCGCAGGATGCCATCACAGCTGGCGATGGATTTCCGCTTTTTGCGGAAGATCATTAACATATTATTCAATAACATGTTAGCGGAAAGCTTATGACTTTTTCCAGGTCGTCTTAAAGTCTGTACTCTTTTGCTGAACATTTTTTTTTCAGTTTTGTACTGTACTCTGTTGGCCAAATCACAAAGCGATTCAGAGAGGCAGAAAATCAAAGATAAGATGTCTGATGACCCCTCCTTGAAACGTATTTTGAAACTCTTGGAAACAGGAAGGGGGGATGACGATGATGACGATTTAGACGGTGAATCTACTTCTAGATCGAAAAGAAGAAAGAAAGAGTCTGATGAAATTGATTTGGCCAGTTCCCAAGTTGCAGGTTCAAGACATATCGTAGATTTAGAGGATCTAGTGTTCCAGCAAGGATCACATTTCATGGCCAACAAGAGGTGTGAGCTACCTGAAGGGTCATTCAGAAAAAAGAGGAAAGGTAGGAAGCAATTTGCAATTTTTATTGAAGTGGTATATATAGATACTTCATATTTGTAGTTACAATCATATTAAATTTTTTTTAAGCATTCGTTAAAGAGTTCTTGCTGTAATAGGCTCTATCAATTAGCAAACTTCTCTCCTTTTTTTACAATAATATGCAACCCAGGTTTGCAGGCTCTGTTTCAACTGATAAATGATTGAATAATTCACCATCAATATAATATAGGGAATCCATATTCAAAATTGCAAATACTACTAGGTAGCATATGGATTAGAAACAAGTCAACTTATTTTCATGTTTGTGTAAGTGATTCATATCTACAAATTGTATGGAAATACCCCATATGCAAGAGAGTTAGTTTTTATATAACTCAAAAGGTCTTTCATTGTTTCCATACAGAATGTTTGTTGATATTTCATCATATCCACTACTGAAGTTATTTTTCAGTACTTTTTAAAGCTCTAAACCTCACTGGAACTTATTTACAGCAATTGCAAATTTGAATTACTTTTTGCTTTATTGGTTTTACCTTACTACTCGGTATCAGCTCTTTTACTAAGTCTATGATGTATTGGCAATACTTGTCAGCAATATATTCAGGACTCCCCTCAATTTCTATCTTTGATATATTATTATTTTCAGCCAATATTTCATTGCATATGCTCCACATCGTTTTGGATTTATCATCAGATTATTTATTTATTTCTTGATTTTATTATTTGATAGGAGTGAATCATATTCCTTTTTTATTTGTTTGTATGGAGGTTTGTATGCATGAAGGTTTGTATGCATGATCAACACGAAGCTACCCAGTATGCATCCAGCAGTTCTCTACATTGCTTGATTTCAGGTGTTATATTGCATTTACCAATGGCATAATCTTTTAGATTCAAAAGTTTTCATGGAATGAGATCAAAAATATCATGAAGGAATCTACTGTTGATCAACTTCATTTTTCCTGTTACATCTTATTACCATATCCTATGGTTACGGAAATAATTTAATGAGGAGATTTTTTTTATTTTCATCTGAAGAACACCTTTAATAAGTGGATGTTTTTTTGGTTTCACATCAATTTCAAGAGTTTGAGCTGAATGATCGATCGCTTTTTGATGAAATATGTCAAAATAGGGTCTTTTTTTTCTATCACCACTTCAGGACATTTCAGCTATCTTTTAAGAACACACTATGGTTTAAACAACAAAGGTTAGGAATACGCACTTTTCTTATGAACGTATGGGACGACGAAGTTAAGAAATGATCTCTCTCGTGTCAACCGCGCATTATAAAGACGGACGAAGTTCATTACTGTCATATTAAAAAAATCATTGAAAATGATTAAAATTATTTAAATCACGATAAAATCCAAAAAATAAAATGTTTCAATCAAAAAAACTGAACACTGTTGACAGTTGTAAGATCCACTGACTGATAGGTCCTAATAGACTACAACGTAACCTAGTGGGAAGATCGCAGAGCATCCTGCTATTACCTACATTTTTTGGTTTATGACAGTACTCAAGAAAGATCTTATATGCTCAATGAGTGTTGGTGATTGTAATTTCTATAAGTTGTGTTTTTTATATATTGAAATTTACAGAAAGCAACTTTTAAATGAATTGCTGCAGTTGAAATTGCGGGTATAGGCCGTTGCAACCATTGTCTTCATATTGTTAGTAGATATTTAATTCCAATGATTTTCTTCACTTCACCTACGTGGTTTTCACTACCTGATTAATGATAACCAGTATTTTTTTTTAAATGCGATTATAATTCCCAGCAATGAGAATTGCCGCACTAACTGCACAAAAGTTGCGATTCAATAGTTCCTATCCTGTTTGAGTTTTTTTACTTTGTACCGTGTGGAAATGAATATCATTATTATTGATTCCTGAATCATTGCACCCCATGTTAAAAACAGAAATGTACGTTTTTTAGGTTATGAAGAAGTTCATGTACCAGCCTTGAAACAAAAACCGTACGGAGAAAACGAAAAACTCATCCGCATCGATCAACTTCCCACCTACGTGCAACCCGTATTCGCCAATTACGAAACATTGAACAGAATCCAAAGCAGGTTGTGCAAATCAGCTCTCGAATCAGACGAAAATCTCCTTATATGCGCGCCTACCGGAGCCGGAAAAACCAACGTGGCTCTGCTCTGTATGATGCGAGAAATCGGCAAACACATCAACCAAGACGGTACCATAAACGCGGACGACTTCAAAATCATCTACGTCGCTCCCATGAGGTCGCTCGTCCAAGAAATGGTCAGTAACTTCGGCAAAAGATTGGAGAGCTACAACATGACGGTGTCCGAGTTGACGGGCGATCACCAGCTCACCAGAGAACAGATAACGGCTTCTCAAGTCATCGTTTGCACCCCGGAGAAGTGGGACATTATAACCAGAAAGGGCAGCGAGAAAACGTTCACCTCTCTCGTGCAGTTGATCATCATCGACGAAATTCACTTGCTGCACGACGAGCGAGGACCCGTGCTGGAAGCTCTAGTCGCCAGAACTATTCGTATGATCGAATCCACCCAGGAAGAAGTCCGGCTGGTCGGTCTGTCCGCGACGCTTCCCAACTATCAGGATGTCGCTACGTTTTTGAGAGTCAAGCCGGATACTGGCTTGTTCCATTTTGACAACAGTTATCGGCCGGTGGCTCTGGAACAGCAGTACATCGGCGTGACGGAAAAGAAAGCCTTGAAGCGGTACCAAGTCATGAACGAGATCGTCTACGAGAAGACGATGGAGCACGCCGGAAGGAACCAAGTTTTGATTTTTGTGCATTCGCGAAAAGAAACTGCGAATACCGCCAAGGCTATAAGGAAAATGTGCTTCGAAAAGGACACTCTGGGTAACTTTTTACGCGAAGGTTCCGCCTCCATGGAGGTGCTCAGGCAGGAAGCGAAACACGTCAAGAACGAAGATTTGAAGGATTTGCTTCAGTACGGATTCGCCATACATCACGCCGGAATGACTCGAGTCGATAGAACTTTGGTAGAGGATCTCTTCCGCGACAAGCATATCCAGGTGCTCGTGTCGACTGCCACTTTGGCTTGGGGTGTGAATTTGCCTGCGAACACGGTTATCATCAAGGGTACCCAGGTTTATAACCCCGAGAAGGGTAGGTGGGTCGAGTTGGGCGCCTTGGACGTCCTGCAGATGTTGGGTAGGGCTGGTAGACCACAGTTTGATACTAAAGGAGAAGGTATACTCATCACGAATCACAGCGAGCTTCAATACTACTTGTCTCTTTTGAATCAACAATTACCCATTGAATCTCAGTTGATTTCCAAGCTTCCCGACATGCTGAACGCGGAAATAGTCCTCGGCACCATTCAAAACACCAGAGACGCCGTAACTTGGCTGGGATATACTTACCTTTACATAAGAATGCTTCGGCAACCGACTTTGTACGGCATATCTCACGACAGCGTGAAACAAGATCCGCTCTTGGAACGACGCAGAGCCGATTTGATCCACACCGCCGCCATTCAATTGGATAGAAGCGGGTTAATCAAGTACGACCGCAAAACGGGACAGTTCCAGGTAACGGAGTTGGGAAGAATAGCTTCGCATTATTACTGTACCTACGGAACGATGCACACTTACAACACGCTGCTGAAACCTATGTTGAGCGAGATTGAACTGTTCAGGGTGTTTTCGCTGTCGGGCGAATTCAGGAATATAACTGTGAGGGAAGAAGAAAAACTCGAACTGCAAAAGTTGATGGAACGCGTGCCTATTCCGATCAAGGAGAGTATCGAAGAGCCCAGCGCCAAGGTGAACGTTCTTCTGCAAGCGTACATTTCTCAGCTCAAACTGGAAGGTTTCGCCCTGATGTCTGACATGGTCTACGTCACTCAGTCGGCGGGCAGATTGATGAGGGCCATATTCGAGATTGTTTTGCATCGCGGTTGGGCTCAGTTGGCAGACAAGTCTTTGGCTCTGTGCAAGATGATAGACAAGCGCATGTGGCAATCGATGTCGCCTCTGAGGCAGTTCAGGAAGATGCCCGAGGAAATAGTCAAGAGGATCGAAAAGAAAAACTTTCCTTGGGAGAGGTGAGTTGATCAAATTCAAATCATAACTTGAAAGGAGTATTGTATACCAGTTTATTATAATGTAAATGTATTTACTAGAAAGTACTTAGAAGATTGTAGGAATATGGAAGCATTGGATCATATTAAATAGTAAAGAATTCGAAACAAATCGAGAAATATAAGATTCAATTTGGCAAGAGGTAAATATTCGTTTATTAAACAGCCCATAATTCTGAGAACAGGTTTGTACTGACTTATAATTCTCGACTCTAAGCCCGATATTAGTCATACAGAACAAATAACGTTTGTAATTAGATGCGTGAACACTACTGATGATAAAAGTAAAGTAGATAAAAAAAACTCTCAAAAGTCATGAAAATGGCATTTTACACTTTCTTTCTTGCACAATATCCTGATCAAAACATATTTTTAGCCCGCCAGATTCCTTTCACACCTTGTTTCACCTGTTTCAATTGATATGTCACGAAAAGCGATTTGCCCTTTCAAAGTTTGTGTCAATGTCAAAGTGCTGTAATTTAGTTCAATTCTTAGCCAAAGTGGCGCAAAGTGTCATTTTGAAATTTCGGAATATGATCATAGTTATGAATTATATGTTTATCATCACTTACATTCACTTAAAAAATCAAAAATCACTAGGAACAATAATAATGTTACGATATCTGCTTTGGTTCGTTGATTAACACCCCAAACAACACTTCACTACTTTTATAACAACTTTCTGTCAAAACACAACACAATAAAATCGATAAAATTGCTCCGCTAACTTTCCAACGCTCGGTAATAAAACTCTCTCTGTACTAAAAATTCTGCCGTAGCAGTGAGGGGCTCCCGTTTATATAGCCGCTCAGTGGAGAATCCTCCAGACAAATCCCGATAATCGAATATTCTCGGTGAGCCGCGATCACGCAGGTACAATCTTCCTTCGAACCGTCACACTAATGTTCATTTATGGGCGATAGGGCCTGTTTGAAATTCCAATCCCTTTTTTGCAGTTTTTTTCATGAAAAGTCGATTTGCAGTTCCGTGACGATAAAAGTTCTGAAACTTTGTGTCCCGTGTCTGGCGACAAAACTTTCATTGTCACAGATTTGTAATTTTTTTTTTTCATGAAAAATTAAGATAATTGCGAATAATACATCGAAGGAGATGGAATGAGGTGTGAAAGGTGTCGTAATAATAATGATTATATTTTATTACTAGCAAATATGCTAAATTATATTACATTGAGCTAATACATAATGCATTTAATCAATATACATCCATTATTTCAAACAGAAATATGCTTGAGAACATAATAGTAACAATTTCCTTTGAAAATATTTATATTTTTACTGTTTTGTTTCCTGTGTAAGATTATTATATATTCTAAGACCTTTGTGGAAAATACTGTTTTGTTTAAAATTTGTTCTAACTCTATCGACATAAATGTTTTCACAACTTCTAGTGGAATAAATATGAATATAAGTAAAGTAATATTATTTGAAAAATGAGTTTGATATAAAATATTGAGAATTTTGTAAATTATTGTGATTGTATTCATTATTATAGTTTTTTTGATAGTGAGAATTTGAGTTTTCTCCAGCATCTGTTTGATAGGAGTATATCTGTCACAATTGAGAATTATTCTCAATGCCCGATTTTTTTAAAGGATTTTAATGTCTCATGAAGTAAAAATAAAAAAGTCCATAATTTCGGAAAAAAAGTGCGCCGCGATTTGATTCAGCTTATTCTACAGCCAAGTAACTACAAAAATTATTTTGCAACTTAGTGTGCCATAAACGAATATTTACCGAGCAAAATATTGATAATAAAATGAAATTCAAATGCTTTGAATACTTAAAAAAAAAATGAAAAAATAAATGGGATGCTAGTGTCTGGATTTGTCTTTTGGAGACAAAATTGCTATGTAAACATTGTTACGGAAACTATGTTATTCTACAACAATTCATGGAACTAGAATATTCCATATTGTAGAGTATAATATTTTTTTTGGTTGCTTTTGTATTTGTTAGTTGTGATCTGCAGGTTGTAGCAGTTGTAGTGTCAGGTAGAATATTTGTAATTGTGAAAACGAGTTTTCACTTCAATATTTTGTTATCACTTTATTGCTGAAAACTTTTCCTAGAGATCAATTACCCTAATACCAAACTGATATTTTTGCACTCGACGCGCGATTCGCTAAGGTTAGCATTTTCAGGAGAAGAACATTTCACAATACATTTTTATTGTCTTAATTCAGGAATGTCAAATGCTGTAGTGACGTTCAGTTTACCGGCAGTTTCTCTGGGTAACGGCCCCAAAATATTATTTTGCAGCCTCTGTTGTGGCTGCAAAATGCTTGTTTTTCGTCCGGTTGCACGAAAAAGATTTTGTACAGAATGTGTGAACATTTAATTTCATTCGATAGACTACTGAAAACCGTAATTGCCCAATATTTTGTGCCTCTTTGGATAAATGTAGAGTTATACTCTTGTTAATATCTGTGAAGTATAGTTCTGCATTCTTGTTAAACAAATTCAGGTAATTTTTGGGCGAATATAACTAATGACAAAAAGTATAAAGATGTTCATTGCAATATTATGATCAGTGAAATTACAAATTTTCTCTGTAGATGATTACCCATTGGCCTCATAAGATATTTTCGTTAAATCTGACTCTTGTTTCAAATAAATCACCTGAATTAATGATAATATCAATATCGTTTGATTTTTTTAAATAGCTTTTCAACAATTGTTGGAAATATACCAGTTTTCATATTATTTATCTCATATGCAAGTAGAGGCGTATCCTTCTATCGTTGAAGAAAAAAAAAATTAGTGGCAGATGTCATAAGTATTTAGTTTTTGAGTATCTGAATTGTAGGTTCCTGCATGGCTCACAAAAAAAGCATTTATCTTTCAGGCTATACGATCTGGGTCCAAACGAACTAGGCGAGCTAATTCGCGTCCCTAAATTGGGTAAGACCATCCACAAATATATGCACCAATTTCCTAAATTGGATCTTGAAACCCATATCCAGCCAATAACCAGATCCATGCTGAAAGTCGAGTTGACCATCCATCCGGACTTCCAGTGGGACGATAAACTGCACGGCGCGTCGGAAGCGTTCTGGATCCTGGTAGAAGACGTCGATTCCGAAGTTATTCTTCACCACGAATTCTTTTTACTCAAAGCCAAGTATTGCGAAGACGAGCACCGGGTCGAGTTTTTCGTGCCGATATTCGAGCCTTTCCCGCCTCACTACTTTTTACGAGTCGTATCCGACAGGTGGATAGGAGCCGAAACGCAGCTGCCCGTTTCGTTTAGGAATTTGATTTTACCCGAGAAGAATTATCCGCCGACTGAATTGCTGGACTTGCAACCTCTTCCTATTACGGCTCTTAGAAACGAGACGTACGAGAAGCTATATTCTGGGTTGTTCAAGCAGTTTAATCCCATACAAACGCAGGTGAGTCTGCTACTGATAGTTTTTTTTTCTCTTTTGGTGAATATTTTCAAGTATAAAAGATGTCTTATGTACAGGCATAAATGTCTTATGCGTAGTCTGTTCTTTAATGAAGTATTCTTTTTGTTCATTGCTGGTGGAGTTGGATTTTCGACAAAATATTCACACCTTGTGTTCAGTGAATAATGACTGAAGTTGCATGGGGAAATTTGATTTCAGCGGCCCAGATGTACTGTTATTTTCTGTGAAAGGGAGAATCAAAACCAGTAGAATCTGCTTTAATTGATCTGAATGATTTTGAATGATGTTTATTTCCCAAGAAACTTACTAGTTTATAAAAGGGAAAATTAGAAAAATTGAATAATGAATACAATAAATAGAGAAAGAAATAAATAATAAATTAAGATAATGAAATCAGACTTTTCACAGAAAAAAAATTGTAATAATGAAAATAAAATAAAATTGCCCTTCACCTATCGCAATGTTTTTTAAACTTAACTTTGAAACTGAATTTTCCAAAAATTTTTATTGCATCAGGTAATCCATTATATAACACTATTCCGTTGTAATAAATTGATTGTTGTCCTATGTTTGATCTGAATTTCATTGTCGATAAATTATTTGAACATCTGGTTGAATGGTCATGTTGGTCACTATTAATTTTGAATATGAGATTAGAATGTTTCAATTTATTTTTAACCAAATGAATGAACGTGCAGAGTTTTAGCGTATGTATTGAAGATATATCTAACAGTTGATTGGGTTTGTACAAATTTTTTTTCGGTTCTCTAAAATCAAATTTATACATACATTTAATTAATTTATTTTGTAAAGCTTTCAGAGGTCTCAATAAGGTGTTTGTTGCTGATCCCCAAACGGGAATTAGGTATTGAAATCTAGAATATACCAGAGAAAAATAAATTAATTTCAAATATTTCAAAGGCAGAAAATCTCACAATTCAAAAAATACCCCTATAATTGGAGAGATCTGTTTTCTCAGAATTTCCAAATGTTTACTCCATGTCAAATGTTCATCTATGTATATGCCCAGAAATCTCACAATAGAAGAATATTTGATGATTTTATTACCTATTTTGATGGGATAGTCAGATTGTGATAAATTCGATTTTTTAGAGATGAACATAAATGAAGATTTCTCGAAATTCAACGATAGTTTGTGACTTATCAACCAAGATGATATTTTTTGGAGATCTTTTAACATATCAACTTTAATTTCATGTTTATTATTTGCCCCATATATTACTGATGTATCGTCTGCGAACATTTTGATTTTTCCTTTCAAATCCAAATTGGACAGAGAATTTACATACACGAGAAAAAGAACCGGTCCAAGAATGGAGCCTTGAGGAACACCACATAAAACAGTTTTGAGTGAACTGGTTCTTTTCTCCATGTAGACAAATTGCTTTCTATCTAACAAATAATTTTGAATCCAGGCATGAACTATTCCCCTTACCCCTATTTGATATAATATACCCAATAAAATTTTATGATCGACAGTATCGAAGGCTTTTCAATCATTACACTACTTGGAGTCTGGTGATCTTTCCTGTAGATCTTCTTGGACAACTCAACTCATGCAAACCACTTTAGTTAAGCAACAAATATCAACATTGATTCCCTGCTTATTAACGAAACGACGAAATATTTACAAGAAAATAAGGTATTAAATTAAGGAAAACCCACCTCACATACAAAATTTGCAGCACTTTATGTGAAAAACTAGTTTTGGTGAAAAATTTGTTTGCATACGATAGATTAAAAAAATTGAAACTTTCACCGGCTGTATAAAGGTCACTGAACCTCTGAATAAATTCCAAGAACACTTTTCAAAGGCATGATGATTTTTATGGTGAAACCTGATACAGTTGACTCATTGAATCTTTTCTCGTGCGCCAGAAATTGGTAAGTACATGTCTACTTCTGCGATCAAAAGAAATGTGTAATAGCAACTTATTATGTACTCACTATGAAATATGTAGTGCTAGCAGAATATTAGTACTGGAAATACATATTTGTGTAGTTCAAAGGTCTTTGAACCGCAGAAACTTTATAATAATGTGAATAACATCTCAATAAATTGACAAGCAATAGTATATTGTCATTGATTCTACTTAAAATCTAAGCAATAATCTCTGACTGACGTTGATATGTTCGATGTACTGAGTGCAGATCATTCACTAGAGCTCTTTCTGCTCAAACACAAATGTCGGGCGTTTCGTCTTTCAGTTTCAGTCGAATAAGAGAAAGGTGTCATGTTGAAGGTATGTGTTAGAGCCGTATTGTAAATTAATTTGAATCATATGAATATATATTTTTATGGACATCGAAAATTAACAATAATAAAAAATAATTGAAATTTCTGGAAACTTCCCAATAGAAAATATACATGCTACCTGAATAAAACTGGGAACTATATATTTTTTTATTCCCTGACACAATTGAACATGATCTCAGTAAATATTTCATTTTACATCTGAGCTTTAGCTGAAAATTTCCAGTTATAAGTGGGCTAGGAATTTCTATGAACAGTTGAAAACTGCAAAACGTGGGAATATTGGATACAATGTCATTCGTCAGACACAGCTCCACAACGATATCAGTTTCGCTCGATTCTTAAATAACGAACACTGAGAAAAAACGGGTGCAAAACGAGCTGCTATATATGTTAAAACAACACACCCATTGAATTGAATATGTCACGACGTTACTGCCTGTCCGACCGAGATCTATTCCCTGCCACAGAACCACTGTGCTGGTATTCACATATTAAAAGGTAAGGCTTTGTTATTCCAAGGATCGCAGAAGTTTCAACTGTTGAGAGTTGTCGTTCGTAGAGAGGCGTCAGCTGTTTAACGGAAAAATCCATTTCGATCCCCATTTTTTTCCGGTTCACATTCAGAGTTCTCTGGATTATTAGACGCGATTCACAATGAGGAGATATGTGATGAAACGATACTTAACTAATAGTTTTTTCACCGTGTTAGCTGTCATATTTGTATACACCTTGCTCCAGCTGTGAAGATCCTCTTCTCCTATTCATCAATTCCATAACAGAAATATCAGTTTTCTGTACGGTTCTCACCGACGAAGGGTTTACAAAACCGCAACACGTATTTTTTACCCCGCTTGATGAAGCTAGTATATAGCGAAACACGCGTCGCGGTTTTTAAACCTATTATCAATGAGAATTGTACAGGAAACAGTGATATATTTTTTAAGCATTTTCATGGGCAGCAAAATTCCATATCCGTTATATTCAATAATAAGAAGGCAATTGTGATTCTGAACACAAAGTCGTTATAATCATGACTACAGTAACTGACAGAATACAAGACACGATGTCATTGATTTTCATTGCTTATTAAAAGCTATGAACTACTTCATACAAAAAACATTGTCTCATTACTAGTATGTCACAATGAAGAAAAGCGAACGATGCCATTTGCTACTCTTACTTTGTATTATCTGTCTTTGTACTTTTTTTATTTTCTGTATTTTTATGTAGCAATAAAATCGATTATTATTATTATTATGTTGATCAATTAATAGAGAGGGCAAGTTGAAATACATTTTTATATTTAAAATAAGCATAATTTGGCTTCTAGCAAAGATTCATATTTACTTGACTTCTAGAAGTTAAGACTTGTGTAAAAAATCATGTATATGCAAACCCTTGCCATGAAATATGGCTCACGATAATAATTAAAGACAGTTTTTATGACAAGGAAATGGGTCTAAAAGAAGGCTTTTATGTTTGAAACGAATTTTCAAGACATTTTATTCGCCGGGTACACCTTTTGTAACGATGATTGCCGCCATTGTTGATAATTATAACTTGATTTTAAAATTTTTCAATTGGCCAACAATAACTGACAGATATAATGAACATTTCACAACTAGGATAGCACACAAAAAACATTTATTTGATAAAGAAACCTGGGAAATTGTAAGCAACGTCCAAGACAAATTCGTCAATAGCAGTAGCTGTAAAAACATCCAAATGACAACTGACAACCATCGTTACTGCCGTAAATTTCATACGTTTGAGTTTGAACCTCATAATTTTGCTTCAGAAGCGGAAAAGTTGCCCAAGAAATTGCGTCTATAATGTTTTGTGTATTCGAATATATATTCAATAACAATAGTCAAACTTGGTCTCGGTATGGGACAAAACCATTGAGAACCCTGAAAATTCATACAAATATTCTTTATATTGATTATAAAGAATCTACAGTAAATTTCTATTAACCGAAATATCTGGATATTTATTCACTTTATAAATTAATAATTCGTACTTTTATTCATCTGGTGAAAAATAATTGGAAACTCTCAAATTTGGTTTTCAACCTTATTAATGATCAACATAATCAAAAAGTAAACTGAGATTTAAGCTAGAATTGAAATATCATTCATCATCAAGATTTTTTTAAATATTGATATATTTTGGAGAAATGTTTAAGATATATTTATAATGAATTGATGCTTAGTTTTATTAAAAGATGTATTGTTGTTTTCCCTATCATTAACGTGTAAATTTCTTGCGAGAATAAATAAAAATGTTAAATATTAAACAATGAATACTTCATTCGGAGGCACTAAAATGTTGGCTGTTTGAATCGCTGTCAGTTATGAAGTGATGTCTAACATTTATGTGTGAAGTGAATGAAGAATAATTAAAAAAACTCTTGGTGGTATTGAAAATATACTTTTACGATATATTTCATAGTCTACGTGAATATTACCCATTGAGTCTTACCAGAGAAATTTTGGACACAAGCCAATAACGTGCTGATTTCTAATATCAAGTTGTGAGTCTTTTTTTGTTGACAGGTATTCAATTCCGTTTACAACGGAGACGACAACATATTCATCGGAGCGCCAACAGGCTCTGGTAAAACCACGATAGCAGAATTCGCCATATTGAGATTGTTCGAAAGGAATCCAGAAGGTAGATGCGTGTACCTTGTACCGAGAGACGCTTTGGCCGAGCTCATTTTCGCCGATTGGCACATCAAGTTCGGCCAAACGTTGGGTAAAAAAGTGGTACTTCTGACCGGCGAAACCGGCACCGGTACCGATCTCAAGCTGCTCGCCAAAGGTCAGATAGTCATAACGACCGCCGAAAAATGGGACGTCCTCTCTCGCCGTTGGAAGCAGAGGAAAAACGTCCAAAACACGAACCTGTTCATCGTCGACGAGCTGCATTTGATCGGAGGAGAAGACGGGCCCGTCATAGAAGTCGTTTGCTCTCGGATGAGGTACATTTCTTCTCAGATCGAGAAGCCTATACGCATCGTCGCGCTGAGCGCTTCTCTGACGGATTACAAAAACGTGGCGCAATGGCTGGGATGCAACGCGAACGCCACTTTCAATTTCCACCCGAGCGTCCGGCCCATCAGCTTGGAGCTGCACGTTCAGGGTATAAACGTCACGCATAACGCGTCCAGGCTAATCGCGATGGCTAAGCCCGTGTACAACGCCATCTTGAGACACAGTCCGCACAAGCCGGCGATCGTTTTCGTACCGACCAGGAAGCAGGCGAGGATGACGGCGTTGGATTTGCTGACGTACGCCGCTGCCGAGGGGCATCCGAATAAGTTTTTCCACGCGGCAGAGGAGGATATCAAGCCGTTCTTGGATAGGATGACTGATAAGGTGAGTCAGTCGTGTCTGGTATTGCTCAGTAGTGTTTACAAAAATAATAATAGAAACTAGTGAAGCTGTCGTTGAAGTTTTTCATTTTCATGGAGGTATTAAATTTTGTGTAACTGCTGAAGATTTTCCTATATGTGTTTGACGGACTATAATCTATTAGGCGGATTTGTCGATTAGCAAACGTGATTTCTATCAAGAATTTCAAGATTGCTTGTTACCTAAATACTGATATCAACCACATTCAAACAATAATAAGAACAATTTAGAGAGCAATAATATTTCCGATCATTCTGATTTCATTATAATAGATCCTAAAAATTTCAAAAAAGTTTGTTGCAAAGGGGTTGTTATGAACAAAATCAGGCCTGTCAGCTCAGATTTTATAGCACAAGCATTTATAGCTTATAGTAATATTTTTGACTGCTGTAAATTCTCAGATGCAGGCATTTTCAATTTGAAGTACCATTTTTACGATTATAGAAACATCAAAAAACCCTGAAACATAAATTTTTATTAAAAAAAAACAAGTTCTTTCTGTACTGTATGAACACTAGTACGTACGATATCACTATAGACAATATTTTTCACAATAACTCATTTTTAGATTATTTGGCGCTCAACTGCTTTTTCAAATTATCAGTTCAATGATAATTCCTTCATATCGCAATGTAGTAGGAGGTGTGAGTTTTTTGACGTTTATTGAAATGAGGTGAAAACAAATTGGATGATGTATTGTTTCAATGTAGAGTGATAATGACTTCAAAACCTATTTGCCTAGTTACTTCCAAGAAAGGAACTCATCCAAATAGCCTTAATGACGATAACTCAATACCCCAAAGCTATTTTAACATTACTCCACCATTTTATAATTCATCTTCAATGTAATAGTCGGTGTGAAACTCGATCTGCAGAATGTTATTTTTATCTTGTTTCACAAGTTGTCGGAATTTGGTCGGCCTCCGGAATTTGGACGGCCTCTGTTCAAATTTTTTTTCTACTCCATTCACATAAAATATTATTCATTGATTGACAAACGTTGAACATTCGATAATAAGTGAAATATTATTTCTAGAGTTTGAAAGATACACTTTCACAAGGAGTTGCCTACATGCACGAAGGTCTGACAGCTAGCGACTTGCGTCTTGTAGAACAACTCTTCGATTCCGGGGCTCTGCAGGTTGCCGTGGTCACCAGAGATTTATGTTGGACAGTCAATATTTTCAGTCATTTGGTTGTGATAATGGATACACAGTTTTATAACGGAAAAGTCCATGCCTATGAGGATTATCCCATAACTGATGTTCTTCAAATGGTGGGAAGGGCAAACAGGCCTTTGGAGGATGAAGATGCCAAGTGTGTGCTGATGTGTCAGAGCTCCAAAAAAGACTTCTTTAAGAAGTTTTTGAGCGATCCGCTGCCGGTGGAGGTGAGTGAATGCATTCGCCTATCCAACTTTGAATCTATGAATATAACTAATATTGAGGTCTGAACAACCACGTAAATGATTTTCCTCCAATCTACCTAATATTGGGGTCTGAACAACCAAGTGAATTATTTTCTTTGACAATAATGGCAAGAAGGGGTTTTCTTGTCTTGTTTTAACTCAACATCTCTTGATTTCATGAGATAATGTATTTATTACTTTGAAATTTTTTGAAAGTAATACCTCTTAACTTTCTAAAGGTTAGTTGAGATGAAGATGAGGGTTGAGCTTGTTTCTAATGAAGAAGGTTTCTAGCAAAGGATTCAACCATTGGGTTAGCCAGAGTAAATAAATGTTTTTTAGTATCATGAGATGCCTAATTTTGTATTTTCAGTAAAACTTCAATTGTGCTGTCAAGCTTTTTAATTATGCACAATTTATTTTTATTTATTTATTGTACTCATTACAAACACCAACTAGGGTAATTACAAGTAATGGAATAAAAACAACAAAAGGTACTAAAACTAAACTAACCAAACCTAACCTACACAATCTAGTATCATACAATTTGCTTCATGTTCCTAATTAACTCACTCTTTGTCATATTAAATATATCAATGTCGATTTGCTTGAGAATCTGATTACAAATCAATAACATTTTGTTTATTGGAGATGTTGTGTTGCCTGGATCTATACTAAATAAATCAAAACTTAGGATTCTTAGGTTTACTTTAGGGACAATTATACTTATATACTTAACTAAATCACAGTCTTTGTATTTGATATATTGATATAATAAAATGATTTGGACCTGTTTAGAGCTAGTTTCATAATATGAGACTGAGAGGTCAGTTTTTCAATATAAGGACGTGAGTAAAACTTGGCAGTGATGAGAATGATTATTTTTATCTGATAGGTATCTTGCATTGAAAAACCGGTCCTGAATGTTGTAATGAAATTCATTCGGTATAAGCCATATTTATCTATTTGTGAACTTATTCATATTTTCGTATGTTGATTTTCGTATAATTATTGGTGAATGAAATATCACTGGTGAACTTTGACAGGATAGTTTGACCCATCCACCAATTCTGTATGGTTTAATATTTCTATATTCTAACAGTAAAAAACGAGAATAGTATGACATTAAATTATATTATTCCTTATATTTTTCCAGAGCCATTTGGATCATAAATTACACGATCATTTCAACGCCGAAATCGTGACCAAAACCATAGAAAACAAACAGGATGCAGTCGATTACCTGACTTGGACGTTTCTCTACAGACGCTTAACGCAAAATCCCAATTATTACAATTTGCAGGGGGTTAATCATCGACTTTTATCGGATCATTTGTCGGAACTTGTTGAGAACACTCTAACGGATTTAGACCAGTCGAAATGCATTAGTATCGAGGATGAAGTTAACTGTGTACCATTGAATTTGGGAATGATTGCTGCATATTATTACATCAACTATACGACCATAGGTAAGATTTCATGATTTATGTTCCAGTTGAAGAGCGTCCACACTCTTACATGTTTTCCTCATTTCTTGCAAGTAGTTCATCCTAATTACCTGTTAAAATCCCCATAATACCAAATATTGCTCGACTGTAATGGCCGTTATAATGTGACCATTTCTATAGGTTCGGTAATAAGTGACACGGTATCACAAAACCAGAACGACTTCGGATACTGAAAACAAAATATTCCCTATTCCCTAAGTACTTTCGCTACTAAACTGAACTTGTAGCCGAAATGCTGCCCAATAATGCATCTTGATTCTTCATCACTCGGCAACACTATTCAATTCCCTTACTGTTCGCTATTCAAAAATCTCAACCTTGCTCTGCTATTCCACTGTATTCATATGAAAGATTGGGTGAGCTGGAAAGGATTAGAAGTTCTTTAAACAGACCTGGATCCATGAAGAATAATTCAGAAGATCTCCAGAAAATTCGAGCAATAAATAATTTTTCCATATCCAGATCCAACGGAGTAGATCGTCATATTGATAGGAGCAAAAAAAAACTTTAAATACCTATCTATGTTCAAAATCCGCGGTGTCAAAAATAGTGATGGCCCAAGTATGGATCCCTGGGGCACTCTATATACTAAATCAGTTGTGCGGCTAGTGGCATCATTGAGAACATTTTGGGTACGTCCCACCAGGTAGTCGCTGAACTAATTCAAAGGTGTACCATATACACCAGCTGACTGGAATACTTCTAACAATAGATTGTGATTGTCAGTGTCGAATGCTTTTTTTAGGTCCAGCGAAACAAGGACACAGTTCAAACCCTTGTCCACCTTATCGATGATACCTGTTATCAGCTCAGTTGTTGCCGTTTGAGTACGGCTGTTCTTTGTAAAACCATATTGCCCATTATATCAAAAATTTGTGTTACTGAGGAAGGTGACGTGTTCATGCATGTTTGTTCAATTTGTAATATGACTGACAGCAGTGATATGGATCTATAGTTATTACTAATTGATGGATATTTCCCTTTGTGAATGGGAATGACTCTGGCTCTTTTCAATGCTTGTAGTACAGAACCACTACTGAAGCTAAGATCAACTAGTATGGCCGTCAATTCATCTGCATATTCCTTGAGAATTTCAACAAAAATTCTGTCAATCCCTACAGCTTCTCCAGACTTCATTTTCTGGATGATCTGTCTGATTTTGTCCGGTGTTGTTGGTTCTAAGATAGAGACCTATTCTTTGAATGTGGTCTTGGAGGTTTGTAGTTTGTGTTCGGAATGTTACTTGCCAGAGTTGGACCAATGTTGGTAAAAAAGGTGTTCAAGTCATTAGCTATATCCTGGGGTTCGATTAGTGTGGAATTTGTGCTCTTGGTTATTTTCACAATTTTCACAGTTTTCTTTGTTTGGGGTTTGTTGTGTATTATGGTGTTCAATATTTCTTAGGTTTTCTTAGGATGATTGTTTTTCATATTTTCCAAACAAGGAATTAGTTGATTTAATCCTTATGAGGCAAACTGTTGTAAATGATTATTCCATGAGAATGTAATGATTTTCTTCCGAATTCAGTTCTAATTTTTGCAGTTTTCGGATTACTGGATTGCCTGGTATCATGATTATATGAGTATCTGAATTTATCACATAAGATATTGAGGAATGTTTGTTCTTATGTTTTGCTGAATGGATGAAATTACAAATTTTTATTTTAAATAAAGAATCGAGGTCAAAGATATTTCTTTTCTTGGTCTATATAAGTTCGAAGTTGGTAATGATAGTCATGATCATCCTTGAGTTTATGAATATGACTATTGTACCAAGGTGCACTGTTTCAAAAATCTAATTTGAAGTAGAAAATAGACCCAGACACAGAAGTGTCACTTTTGTAAAACAATAATTGTTAATTAGTAAATAACAGACTCCAAACAAATTGCGGCAAATTCGAGAGTGCTGCCAACCAAATGCCAAAGAATAACAGGCGCCAAATATGAAATTCAATATAAACGTTCCAATGCATTTCCATCAATTGATTGGTATTAGTGCGTTGATTTCATGTCGTCATCGATGACATGCAAAAGATTTGAATTGTATTCACTATACGTCTGATAATACTGTTATTTCTTCCAGAACTGTTCAGCCTGTCGCTGTACAGCAAAACTAAAATCAGAGGGCGAATGTGTTCAGTTTGTAATTTTAACTACCCTTGTTCAGTTTCACTCCAACTTGTCGGATTCGTATTCGATAGAAATAGAAATAGATTTATTTCAAATTACAAATCCAATTTGCATAAGCAATCCGTACAATATCAAGGAAGACATCAATTTATGAATAAATAAGGAAAATAAGCACACACAAAAATAAAAAAATTAAAGATTTAATTAGAACTCCTCAACGGTGTAGCAATTTCTTTTTATGAAGTATTTTTTCAGTCTTGTTTTGAATATGGTGATATTGATCGCATACTTTCTAGAAATATCCAATTTGTTGAATAGCTTGGGCTTCATATTCCAATTACTCTTATGGTAGAGAGAGGTTCGGTGGAGGTTAGGTACCACTAGGCCTTCAGCTCTAGTGGGGTATGGATGGTCTAACTGATTTTACGTAAACTTGTCTTTATTTTTAGAAATTGTAACATACTGTACCAAAAAAAATACAGTTTTACGGATATAAGACGCGGTTGTTCCTTTCAGAACTGTTCAGCTTGTCGCTGAACAGCAAAACGAAGATCCGAGGGCTGCTCGAGATCATCTCGTCCGCGGCCGAATACAAGGACGTCTCCGTCCGCCATCGAGAAGACGACGTGCTGCGGCAGCTAGCGCAGAAGCTGCCCAACAAGCTGACGTCGCCGAAGTTCAACGACCCGCACGTCAAGACGAACCTGCTGCTGCAGGCGCACCTGTGCCGGTTGCAGCTCGACGCCGAGCTGCAGGGCGACACCGAGACGGTGCTCGCGAAGTCGATCAGGCTGATCCAGGCGTGCGTCGACGTGTTGAGTTCGAACGGGTGGCTGTCGCCGGCCGTCGCCGCCATGGAGCTCGCGCAGATGGTGACGCAGGCGATGTGGAGCAAGGATTCGTACTTGAAGCAGCTGCCGCATTTCGACAACGAGATCATCAAGCGGTGCGCGGATAAGGTGAGATTGCGCTTCGAGACGAGCGAGGCACGCTACAGGATGGGATTTTATCGGGGACGGCAAAAATCCGAGCTTTTTCACAACCGGGCACAAACGGTCAGAAGGGTCGCTTTACAGTTCGCAAGTCTTGAAACTATTGCAGCAATTTTTCTTGCGCACATGCGCTGTAGGAAAAAATCCGAGCTTTTTCACAACCGGGCATAAACGGTCAGAAGGGTCGCTTTACAGTTCGCAAGTCTTGAAACTATTGCAGCAATTTTTCTTGCGCGCATGCGCTGTAGGAACTCTTCCGTCAGCTGTTGCAATGATTATTGTACTTGCAGGAAATGTTCTGGACCTACAATTTATTGCCGATGCAGTTCTAGTGAAATTTTCACACCAATAGTTTTCAATCAATGAAATACGTATTTTGTTTGTTGTTACCATGGCAATTCAGGTATTTTATTAGAAATTTTTTGCCGCATTGTTAACCCACAGCAAATTATTGTGGAAATTGTTTGACATAACCAGAGAGTATTCTGTTTGACATAACATGTCACTTACCCACTATAAGCAAGATTAAACAAAATGTTAACGTTCAAATTCGTCACCAGAGAAATTTAGCAGGAAACAATATTAATCCACATCTTTATTTACGAGCCACTGACACTTCACTACCACTATTTTATCATGTTTGAAAAAGGATATTATGTATTCTCTGTTGCTTTGGGCATTGTTTCATTGGATTACTGGCCTTTCAGGGCGTTGTTGTATTCCCGTGATATTCATTTTACTCAATGTTTGGAGAGAATTTGTTATTTTTCGTATCAAGTGAACCTGGAATAAATAGAAAATTGTGTTATATTTACTGTAGGTGGAATCGGGATTACTACTACAATTATTTTAAGTGCTCATTGCTGAACTGAAAGACTTACCAGATCAAGTTGTCATTGTGATTAGATTTGATTGATTACAAGTGCATCGTCCCTGTTTATGGAAATGTTTCACAAGAATATCAGGAGGTAGCAGGATTGACAGGCAAGGTTTTACCAACATAGGCAACAAATATACCATGTTGAGAAACTAGCTTATATTTCTATGCATCTAAAGTCGGTATAATGAATCACTTACACGGCAGTTTAAAGTTCACTCACAATATACTGAATTAAATGTGACAGCATAAGGCAGCTTCGATTCAACTGTTAAATCTGTAATGTAATCTTGACGTAATTTGAAAGGCTAAAACATGAATTTCAAGTAAATTTGTTGAAGTTCGATATGGTGTGAAACTTTATTACCGAATGCGAATTTACCAGTGGTATTACAAGTGATGATTTTGTTTTTTTTTATATATCGTTAACTCCATTTAATGTTACTAGATACTAGATTTCAGTAAAAGAATAAAGTCATCACATGATGCCTCTAGTTTGGGTTAGCCAAGTATTTACCCAACATCATCTTCTCTGATGAGTGATAATTCAATATCAGTTAAGTCCATTCTACTTATATTATTTGAAGATGTAGGTACAATTTAAAATTATTATTTTCTGTTAACCTGAGAAATTGGTAACCCTGATTGATGACAGAACCTTTTTGACATAAAGGATTTATATTTCCATGTGCAGACCTGCAATAATAATTGCCGGCAATGAAACTTGCTGCAATGAATTGCCGCAATACGTATTGCGAACTGTCAAGTGGGTCGAACAGGGCATAAAAATTATATACAAGATGATTTTATCCCACTATCGCGACATCATATGTCAAGGATATCAACCAGTATAGAATAAAATTTTATTCTTTGCAGAGAATTGTGATGCGATGAGGATCCAATCTCAATCTTTACTATTGGAGGAATTCGAAAAATGGATTCTTTCAAATAGGTTAAGTTCAGATTCCATCAATATCAAAACTGGAGTATGCAGCATAAACGTAACTTTAAATCAACTGAGAAAACGTTGGTGCCTCGTTTGCTGTTTGTTTTTAGAAAGGCAATATTTTAATTGAAATCAAAACATGAACAAAGGCACAGGAAAGTTTTCAGGGGAATGGGAATATGTAATTAGAAAAATGATGATGTTACAACTGGTGTTTTTCACTGTAGTTTTAACCCTGCCGTCCCTAAATTATATTCCCAATCTTTGGTGAATGCACATATTTTTAAAATACTCTCAGGTTGGAAAATGAATAATTGTTCACTCAGAAAAAGACGAGGTTTCAAAAACACTTTGTCAACCTCTCGGCACTTTCCCGACCTCGTATTTTTCTATTCAAACCGTCATTCTGCTTATTGGAATGGTACCGACGCAATTATGCAAAACGAGCTATCTCTCAAAACGATTTTACAGTTATTACACACTACCTCAGTATCAAATATAATAAAAAATATTGCTACCCAGTTCCTTCCTTATTACAAACCATAAACCTCTCTCATAACTACTGTGTTTATAATTTACATGGAATAATCACTATGATTTCATAACGACAAAAAGTAGGATATGAATTTCACCGATCATGCAGTACAAAATACTTGTTTATCAGGGACAACTCTACTGAAATATCACAATCTTGATGTGTCAACTTAATAGACAATTTTTTATTTAAACTAAAGTTATAGTAATTATCAATGACTCATCTCTTGCTATTTAATTTTGTGCATAAACTCAACAAGTTTCGTCTTCCTCTTGCTAGTGTACTGCTAAAGCTTCAGCATAGCCCAAAGGTCCTGGATTATAAGGTTCAGGAAACTTTCAATCAGTTCTTTTTTGTGATCAACTTGTTGAACCATTTTCAATTGAATTTTTAATAATTTTCATTCAAATTTTTCATATATATGCATATATATATAAGTACAAATATATAAAAATGGAATATTCCACAACAATTCAATTGCAAGAAGCAAATTTAAAATGAATTATTCAGTTATTAAATATGAAAATCAATTATGTGTGATAACATTCAATAGAAGTTTTATAGAAATGTGTGAAACTTATCTCTCCACTCTATCTGATGAATCATTTTGTTCATGTTAACAGGATTATCTCCAGTCTATTCAAAGTGCTCTTGAGTTTTTACAACCTCTCTCTGCCTCAATGTTTTTGGACTTCCTCCAAATGACAGATTGAAAAAATCAAAGTGTACTACTGGAAAAATAATCCGTAATTGCACCGAGTAATATATTATGATCGATTTCAGGGTGATTCTTATAGAGACAACACTACCGTCATTTTCTTCGAAATATCTTAGCATATTCAATAAATAATTGCTGATTAATCAGGCATTTTATCAGGACAAGGGATATTTTCCGTTATAATTTCTTTTGAATAAATTTTTTATATTTTAAATTCAGCTGTATTTTCAGTGATAATATGAAGAAGGTACATGAAATGTTTGTGCATTGTAGTTCTTTGTATACCTCAATTTTTTCATTCCAGTACTATTATCTACGATGATACGTCTCAGGGTTGGGCTGATTAAAATCACGATAAAAATGATTTAAATCGCTTGATTTTAAAAATTAAAATCATAATTTAAATCAATTTTTGTTTTTTTTTTCATTCAGAACCAGATAACAACATAATATAAAAGTTTTCTCGAAGATCAAAAAGAGTACCTGCTTTTAGCAAAAACAACAGAAAAAGAAGTACATAATTCCAAATTCTTAAACTAAACGTATCACCTGAATTTTATTACTGTATATTTTCAGTCTATTCTTTTTCGTTATACAATTCAAACAAAAACACGAGTTTTCCTCCTTTTCTATGCCTAATCTGTTTCTAATATCCGATTGTACAACTAGCGAAATGCGTGAAATTGTTGGGTAACGTCAATTTGAGGTTGAGAAGGAAAACAAGCCTCGACAGGAATATTCTTGCAAAAGGCACAAAAAACGCGTTCGTGCCCCACTCGGCACTGTATAGCTAGTGTATAGGACAGAATCTGAAGGAAAACAAATCGCGACAAGAATTTTCTTGCAAGAAGCGCGACAAATGCGTTGTCACAAGTTTTTGAGCCGCAAATTCTATTAAAATTTTTAGACATACATTAAAATAATCAACAATAATTTCAAAGAATCAAATGTTCAAATTTCATATTCAAATTTAAAAAATCAAAAAAATCAAATGAATCGTTATTTTTTTTTTAAAATCAATGATTTTTGATTTTTATAATAAAAATCAGATTTTTCGCCACCCTGATACGTCTTCGATATTACGACCACGAATATAATATAATTTCATTTTCAGAAAGTTCAAACAGTATTTGACATAATGGAGCTGGAAGACGAAGACAGGACCAAACTGCTCCAGCTGAACGACACTCAGATGGCAGACGTAGCGAAGTTCTGCAACAGGTATCCGAACATAGAACTTACATACGAAGTGCTGGACAAGGACCAGATTCATTCGGGATCTTCGGTCCACGTCGCCGTACAGTTAGAGAGAGAGGATGAAGTGAGCGGGCCGGTTATTGCTCCGTTCTTCCCGCAGGTTGGTATTGTTGCAGATAGCTCTGCTAATTATCAGTACAAATTATCGTACTTCAACCTTTTTCCAGATAACAAAGCATATTCTCATTCTTAGAATACAATCGTAGTCTCGTAGCTCTCTAACTGCGAATAATATTAGCTGGGTGTTGTTGTCTAAATTGTGATGATTTACTATATATAATGAAATGACCAGCCATCTCCTTGGTTTCAAATTTTTTTGAAATTGTCTCTTCAATTTTGTTTATTACTATTTTTCACAATTTTTATTCATTTTAATTTCTGATGATTCGAAAAATACCCGCTCGGTCCGTGTATCTATAGTAACGATTGTTAAAATGTACATTTGTCATCTTGACAGGCATTAATACTGAATTTTAAACGTCGTTGTTTCAACTCCGGAAATATTCTGCCGAATTACACTCGTGCATCAAAATAAACCTGATATTTTTCCATTCAAGCATGTTGTCAGTAAAAAACTGCATTCGCTTATTTTCATATTTTGCTAAAAGAACCCTTCTCCTTCGGAGTCGGGCTCTTTCGACAAAATATAAAAATAAACTACTTATCGGTAATTTTGAAGCGCTTAACTTATGTCACGATAACTTACATATTGAATAAAGAATATTTGAATATTCATTTGAATATTCAATAGAATGAGGCCACATAAATTAACAATTTATACACATTTACTTGAGACTGTTACCTCTAGATTTCTTTCATTCATAAGTCAAAGTGTTCAATCAATAGGATTATGTAAGCCATAATTTGTAGAATGAAACCTTGTGTGAAACAAATCGCTGGATCTTAGTTTTTTGTTTGGAACATGGAACTTTATATTTTCTGGGATTTCAGGAACAATAATTAAGCCATTTAGTAGCTTGAATATGAAAATGAGATCGAAGTTTTCTCTCCTTTTAAATAACAGATTGAGATCAAGGATTTATAAAATGTTGGTATAATCATGGTCAATAATAGGTATACCCATTCTTATGCTCGTTATCACTTTTGTTTCGTTTCCGTATATTTGAATTATTTTTTATAATTTTTAATTTTTTCATTAACAACCAGTACCACTCAAAACCGCAAGGTATTGTGAGTTTGATCTGATCACTTGACATTTCTCTTTCATTTACTTCGAAATATGGGTTTTGAGACAGCATAGTTCACTTTTTACGGTATGGTGTGGTTAGGGTATCTGCAACCTCTATCAAAAGGTATTTGACGTTTTCGTTCAAATGCCAATTTATAGATCTGTTTAATTCTTAGTTCTCATTTCATCTGAAAACGAAGTTGATTGTAGACATCTAAGAGCATTTGAAGAACTATGTCTGATTCAGTCTTCCCTTCAATCTTGAAAATGTTAGTCAGGCAGCATATATGATCACTATCCACCTAATTCCTTGAAATAGAGTGTGGAACTAACTGTTATTCAAGGATTTAGGACTAAAACAGAGATGAATGCCCTTAGAATTGAAATAACTGGCAAATAGCTCAATGTGTGACATTTTTTTCCGAATGAGTTACACCCCGTTTCGACGATGCAATTTCTCGCGTTGACTTGTCGCTGCGAGAAATGTCATCTAACTGTCAGTTTGCATTGCCAATATTAAAAAATAGCACTGAATGTAACCAAGATGAACGTCTACATTATCACAACTGATATATAATTTCATTAATTTCTAATAACTGATATTGTGATTGAATCACCTTATTACTCAACTTGATTCTTCAAGTCTCGAAAAATAATTGAAATGTTCAAAATCAATATTCTTCACAATGATGCCACCACATGTTTTTGGTTTGCGGCAACAAATTCACCATAGAAATAACTAAGTCGCTGCAACTTATCGCACCAAAAAACATTCGTGCAACTCGAAAAACTTGCATGAACACATGCAATTTTCTGGAGTTGCAGCGACAAACTTGCATCGTCGAAACAGGCTATTAATCTATCAATATGTCAGATTACCTATGACAGTTCCACCGCCAAATAATTTTTAGCAGGAATGACCTGATCTTTTAGAAAAATAGAGGAATTAGCTAGTCTAGAATGAGATTAGTGTAAACGAAACGCCGTGTCTAGGAAGTTGCTGCAGTTGAAGCTGATGCACAACATTTTATTATTCAAGTATGGGATTTGACAATGAACAATCCCATACAGTTCTTATAGCAAAAAAATGTATAACCTTTATTTTGTTTCAGAAACGTGAGGAAGGCTGGTGGGTAGTAATTGGAGATCCAAAAACAAATTCGCTCCTCTCCATTAAGAGGTTGACATTGCAACAAAAGGCCCGAGTCAAGCTGGATTTTGTAGCTCCAAGTCCTGGCCACCACAATTATACTTTATATTTCATGAGCGATGCCTACTTGGGGTGCGATCAAGAATACAAATTTTCCATTGATGTCGGTGATTTCGAATCTAGTGCTAGTGATTCTGATTAGTTTTCTCAGTTTTAATTTCAAAGCTGAAAGTTTTGTATAATACATTTTTTCTTTTCGTGTTGAAAATATTATTTCAGTTCCTCCCAACCGAAAATGTGCATTTGGATATGCTTGAGTACACCATAATTTCAAAAAAAATGTTAAATTTAATTTACATTCAACCACATGAATATTTTTGTGTAGAGAATGAAGTGATCAGGAACTATTATTTTACTCCATTTCAAAATGAAAAGAATAGAGAACCTCTATAAAGGAGTAATAATCAAAAAATCAGTAAACCTGTTCATAGAAATTGATTTATTCACAAATAGGAACAGCTTATATAAAACAACTGCTTCCCTGCTTTTATGGCGCTACGGGCGCTGAATCCTAGAATACAGGAGACACTTTTCTGGTCAATTAGCGAGTTTTTGAGGGGTTAGTTTCATAGGTCGTCCAAATGCTGTGTGCAATTCAAACTACAGATTCGACGGAAAATACAAAATCTGTCCGATTTTTGAACTCGACTTTCAAAAATCATCTACAATTGGAGTTCCACAGGGCTCTGTTTTGGCTTCAATTCTCTTTTTATTACATGTAAACAGTATAAAGAAATTCAATTTATATGGAAAGCACTTTTCTTTTGCAGATGATATTGCTATATTTAACTCTGGAAAAATATATCACCAATGGAATTGATAGAAAAATGGATAAAAAACATCAATCTTACAATTAGTTCAGAAAAAACGGTTTATATAATTTTTAAACAGAAAAATATGAATGATGTGAAACTTGATATGAAAATAAATAATAAGCTAATTAAAGAAGTTCAGAATCATAAATATTTAGGTCTGATCATCGATAATGAATTGAATTTTGAAAAACATAAAATTAAAAAACGGCTGTTCCGTTTCTAAGAGCAATCAAAAGAATGCCTTACTTGAATAAATATGTACAAATTCTATTATTAATTCATATATTCTTTCATGTATAAGGTACCTAATCACAATTTGGTCTTCTTGCAATCTAAAACAAAAAAATAGTTTATCGTTTAATGAACAAAGCAATAAAAGTAATTTATAAAAAACCATGGGACACTCCATCGTCGGAATTATACAAAATGACTAATAACATGACGTTGAACTGTTTAATAAAACTCGAAAAAGCCAAATATATATACAAATCAACGAAAAAACTTCAGAAAAGTAATATTTTGTTCTTTGAAAATTCTACTGTACACAATTATTATACTAGAACTTTCAATAATTATCATCTAAACATTATTCATACCAATAAGGGTAGAGACAATCCTATTTCAAGCTCAATAGAAGTATTCACTGAATTACCAGAAGAAATGAAATCTTTCAGATCAGTACAAATTTTTTCGAAAAAACTGAAAAACAAACTACTAGAATAATGATGTTCATCAAAGTACAAGCAACAATTGTTAATGTATTATTAGGTTATATAATGATCATTGTTAGTTTTTTAACTTCCTTATACTAGAACCGCATTCTGTTTGGAAGCTGTCAGTTGAAATAAAATAAAAAATTGGTTATTAACTGATTTAATGCACTTAAATCAGTAAAAAGAGGAATACGCGTTTTGTATAACAATTTGGTCCACTAGCACGCCTGGAGAGTTATTTGTGTAAAAATGTTCCAAATATAATGGTGACATAGGTGTGTTCAAAGAAGCACAACGTAAAATTCGTTGGGTACAGTTTACCAAGACCGTTTTTCTGAAATAGATAAGCAACGGGAAGCAAGAGTGAAACTAAAAAACTATCAGGTATGAATAATTGGGTCCCCTTCTTCTGAAATGTATAATTAACAGGAAGTAACTCAGATGGGAATGGGGAATTGATTACGCAGACTATCAAAGGTGTTCCTCTGAAAAAGGCAATGGATAGCAAGATGGAAAATCGTAATTTTAAGATTCGTTTGTTTACATAAAGGAATAAGTCACTGACGAATATAATTTGTAATGATAAATTACACTTGCAACAAGGCAAAAGGAAGCATTCTGGAATAAACTATTGAAGCCATTTTGTAAGAGATAAGTTGCACGAACCACTAAACCGTCAATATTCTTTTTGCATCACAACACATAACAGCTAGTAATGGATTAGAAATATTGACCTTTGAGTACTTTATTCATATATAATGCGTTCTAAACAAGATTGAATATACAATCTAAAGTCTGTGGTAGTTTGCATTACATTGAGTAATGAATATCCAAGGCAGCAAATGTGCTGGTCTCGGAAAAATATCTACAAAAACATACACAAGTCATCTACATTTTTCATCTTGGATTACATATCTGAATATAAAATAATATATCTCTAATAATTCTAATCTCTAGTTGTAAACGATGTAGAAAATAAATTCACTTATATACATATATATTAGCTATTCTTTGGGTTCATATTAAGTGATAATGCGCGGATGGCTTATATTAAAATATCTATTTGAGTAGGTATATAAATATGTTTTTTTTGTTATATATTTCTAATATTTCTTTTGAATAATCTTATATTTGGACTTTCCACTATGTTCTTTGGTAAGGAATTATAGTCTTCTATGCTCTGCGTTATAGGGTTTTTGAGATATTTGTTCTCACTGGCTCTAAGAAGATGATTGCTTGTGTGCATGTATTATATTTGTGTTGCTGATTCACAAAACTGAGAGGTGTATTGCATTTAAGATTTTCTTTGGTTACCTTGTATATAGATTTACTTTGGTTACCTTGTATATAGATTTACTTTGTTCGATATGTAGTATTTTTGAAATGGGTAAGATGCTAGTTTGATCATATATTATTTGTGTAGGGGTGCAATACAGAAATTTGAATAGAATCTTCACAACCTTATTTTGCAATATTTCGATTTTTTTGAACATTGTTATTCCGCATGTTCCCTAAAATGGAATTAGGTACCTGAATATGGACAGAAAATATGCATTGTAGATTAGATACAAGCTTGATAATCTTGTAATATCTCTACATTGATAAATGGCACCAATAAAGGGAGATATTTTGTTTTCTATGTGTTTGATGTATTCACTCCAGTTCAGATTTTCGTCCAAAACAAGTCCTTGGTACTTTACCTTCAAAACTCTGTCAATTACCTCTCCTCCTATCTCTATTGTGATATTTTGCGACCTAACCATATGAACAAAAACCCTGTTAATAAACCATTCATTCAGACCATTAAATAGTTTTTTAAAAGTGTCGAAGAATGGACCTGAAACAGTGTGGTTGTATCTGATCGAGTTTTTATTACTGGACAAAATTGAATGTAGAATCTTTGTTGTGGTTCCTTCATAATAAAACAAAACAATGCAACAATAAAACCAATTTAAGATTATCTTTATTCAGCGAAAGTTTATAATCGATATTGTTCTAAATATTCCTGTTCAAGAGGATGTATTATTGGTCCTGCAATAATGAGAGAATGTAAAGGTCCTCCCAAGTCAACTTTCAACATTTCATTCAAACTACAAGCAACAATCTGCTGTTTATCTGAACCCACCCTTGCAAGTCCTATACACAGATTATCTTCTGTTATGGCATTACATTCACTCTTTTCAGAATCATGTATGATTTGAAGGAGTTGTTCAGATGCTTCATTAACAGACATAAACCTGGGAGGCATATATTCTTTTATTTTCTTGGTCAAACTTTCCATGGTAGGTTCTTTCACTTTAATATCCAATAGACATAGGGTATGTAGCTTATTCTGATAGTTCCTGCAAATTTTTTCAAAGAAGCTGTCTGGTTTCCAAGTTTCGGTCCAATAAGGAATCGAAACAGTTTCACCGAAACTATACAACTGCAGCCCACAACAACCTACAGCATTCAATATGGACGCATTGTGCACTACTTGAAATTTTATGCCTCTTTCTTTAGCTCTCAAGATCAGATCTGTGTGCGTTGTTGCCCCAAAGGGGTCTCCCACTACTAGTAATGCAATATTCTGTTCTTCTGATCCAGTGAGTATAGAATCTGCTCCTTGTTCCACTAGATCCCGATCGGCTACTATTAATTTTCTTTCATAAAATTCTTCCAGCTCTTCTACATTACACGTTAATATTGATGTATATGCTTCTAGGTACACTCTATCACATTTTCTGATAATTTCAAGACCTTTTACTGTAATATCCTTGCAGTCTCCTAATCCTAAACCTATTATATAGAACATTTTTGCAATAACAGTAAAGATGTATATAAACTTTTGCAATGTCTTGTAATTCGCTGATCACACCTTCCAGGTAGTTTGTTTTTGTTTATATATTACACCACACGTGCAGAGCAGTCTATTCCTAACCTATCACCTACATTGACGTAATAATAGTCTATGATCACCTATCACACCAAGTATCACACGTTTGCTTTACCACCGACTGCAGCTCCAAATTCTCACTTGTCACTTATCACATGCTTATCACCAGAGAGAACTTGTCTCTGCTTGGCTTGTCACTATCTCTCTGAATGCATAACAAATACGGAAATCATCCCTTTATGTCATATATCCGGAATTTTTGAATGAACTGACTTCGATCAGGAAATTTCGTAAATATTACAAAAAAAACTTTTTTTATGTTGTCAGTTCTCATCAGATGTCAGAAATATATTGATATTTCATTTCAAATGAATATCACAGCTCCACATTCAAGAAGACTCCAATGAGGAATTGGTAAGTGATGTCTGAGGGGCAAACACTGGTGGGCAGATGCCAACTGATTGGATCATTACATCTAAATTACATCTAAGGTACTAAGGTGGCTATATACTGGTGTTTTCACTCCATATAAAAGATTGTCAGCAAATCAGACGACCGATATGGCCAACTTGATGAAAAATTTGATGATGTAGGCGTAATAGTACTGCAAAAAATCCGCCAGGTACCGGCACTCTTGCAGTGGAGATGACAGTCCTGTGTTGCCAAGTGGCCATGTCGTTGCGAATTCTGGTCCAGATCAGTAGAAACACAATGCAAATTTATTCCAACTGAGAAATTATTTTCAAACTACATGGAATAAATAACGCATAAAGTTAAACACAAATTTGCCGCGTTTTGGTGTTTTCAATAACCTCACATATCCAGTCCCGATAAATTCTCTATCCTTTAACAAAAACATCAGAATTGGCAACAGCGTGTTCCATGGATCGAGTGATCACGAAAATAAATAGAAATTTTTGATTACCAGCGCCCCTCATGGCCACTGATGAACTACCACGCCTTGTCCACAGGTTTGTCTGAAACAATATCGCAACATTAGAAACACCAGTATATAGACATCTTAATTATATCATTTAACTAGTATCTGGAATGCCTAATTAGGCATTCCAGATCACGTGATATTTGGGGGGCAAATACTAGTTTTTACCATGGAACCATATTGGTTTATGTCGTCATTTGACAAGACGTTGACAAGTATCTGGAATGCCTCATGAGCACCACTCTGACAACTATTTCTATTTAAGGTTAGGAATTTGACGTTTGAAAATCACAAAACCGTAAAATTTTGCGAGCGACTATTAGGCATTCCAGATACTTGTCAAAAATGTCAAATAAACCGAAATGAACCAATCGGCGGCATCTGCCCCCCAGGAACTTTCGTTTGTTTTCTTTTTTATAAGTTTGTGATTGGTTGAAACTGGTATTTGCCCCCCAGACATAACCTGATCTGGAATGCCTAATTACAGTAATGATTTTTTTGCGAGTAACCCGGTTACAAAAGTCGGTAACCGTTAAGTTATAACCCCCACTTCACGAAATTTCAAAACTGGTAACACAAACTTGATTTCGCAAAAACGTGCGTGAAAGATCTGGTTATATTTTAATTTTGAATGAAAAACAGTGAGGTTATGTTGTTATTGTTTACTATTTATTTTGAAAGTTTTATAGATATGGAAATATTGAAATATCAATTTGTTTTCGAAGATTTCTTCTAAAGTGACAATAATTCATATTTCCACATTTTGAACTTGATTAATGATTGAGATTCACGATTACCAATAGGAAAAACATGTGAAACTCATTTAAGGATGCCAATAGATCATAATATTAAGTTGAACCAGTATCATGAAAATACGTTTTTCGTTTTTCCAACTATTTCGAATAAAAAAAATACATTTTCAGCCAGTTGCATGCTAAATGCACTGTGAACTGTCTACAATTGTGTGTTTCTCTTCCTCTGTCTCTGTCGTTTTTATCATCTTCTCATATAACCGCCTATAACCCTGCTAACGAGCAAGGTTACGTTTTCAATAACACGGTAATAAATAGTGACATCATTAATGACGTCACATCAACTTCCCCTCTATTATGTGAAAGTTAACTATGAATGGTGCTTGATAAACCTTGGTAATAATTTTAATTATATTACAAAATTTCGAAATAATATCGCAGCGCCAGTTTGACCAGGACTTCAACTTTGACAATATTTTTAACATTGTTTGAATTTTTTCACCAGAGTGCGTTTCGCTCGAATTTTTTGTCTCTCTCTAGTATTTCTTGGCCTTTGCTTCCTTACGGCGCATTTAGCCAGCTCAATCTGATCGATAATCATGCTGTAATCCGTATTTCGTCTTTGACGTCTATTTCTGATGTATATCCTCGTGTGCCAAGGAGAAATGGACTTAGATAGCACAAACAATAGGTATGAGTGAAAAGGTATGAGTATGACTGAAAAAGAATGGAGTTTTTGTTTTTCTTGTTCTGTGATGTGACATACATCGAGACGGCCGTGAAAATAGGGTGCGTTCAATATGTGTACCCTCCATTGAATCGAAAGAAGATTTACGAATGCTTCCACCAGAGCACTATGAGCTCGAATTCTTCTTTATTCCTTTTGAAAAGAATACATAAAAATTAGAAGAAAATCATCAAATAATGAATTCAAATTTTAACCTCGCAAAGTTTTCATCAGCACAAACAACAGATATGTGTTTGCATTTTACGCTTTGTGGAAAATGTCACAATTTTTATTATGATCTAAATTAATATCGTTATCACAATTTCAGACGTCTTTAGGCTGGATTCAGACATATCCGAAATCCGATGGTACGACGATCCAACAGCTTTCTGATTGGTCTAAATCGGTTTTAATATTCGTCATTAAGTCATTTGTTCTAGCGTCAGTTACGATTCTTGATAAATTTTCATAAATTTTATTTTTGTGTCTTCTTCCTTATTATTTTGAAACATCACAGAGCAGAGGCCAACTTGGAAATAGTACTAGATTTGCATCGAATTATCAATAGTAGTACTAGCGTACCAGAAGCTAGCGAAAAGTACTAGAAATAGTACAATTGTACTAGCAGGAACATCGCTGGGTTTGAAATTGATAATAATACATATGAATTTTCATTTAGACCAATCAGAAAGCTGCCGGATCGTCGTACCATCGGATTCCGGATCCGACAAGAAAAAACATCTACTAAAGGTCCATCTGTAAAGAATCCTCGATAAAGTCAGTTTGGGATTGACGAATGTTTCCGGTAGCCATCCCATATTTGATCCCAAGATTATTCACATACTTTCTACAATTATCAGTATGATCCTTACCCACTTCATTTGATTGAAAAGAAGGTGTCTGTTTCACAGAAAGTGCTAGAATATCAATTCCAATATTTTACCTTCAATCGTCTTCCGCAGAACAATCTCTCCTTCAGAAATACATTAAAATTCCAAAATAATCTCGACTTATACTCAAAATTCGAAGCGAATTAAAATTGCGTTATCCAAAAATAATTTGACTGATGTTTTCTTTGGTTTTTGAACGTATAAAAATTTTGTTGGGTCATTTGGGCGTAGTATATTCGGTAAGGTCCGCTTGATAAGGCTTTGCGTAACGATTCCTCATTCTAAGTAGGACCAAAGAATATTTACGTATAACGAACAAGAAGCGACACTTGCCGCTACACTGCCGCTAATCCTGTGGTCCCCCCCACTACAGAATTTCATGACCTCCATACTTTTTTTCTTGCGACTACGCAAGACTACCAGCAAAAAACAGTAATCTAGTAAACTACTTGAACAGAAACACCAGTACTTTTTTGTTTTACTGACTGACTGCCGACATTGCTGGTAGACATGCGCATTCAGGGTGAATTTGTCGAATTTGTAAGATTCGCTTCTTGTTCGTTATATGTAAATCTTCTTTGGTAGGACTTTAAGGTAAATTCTACGGTAACTTGATCGAATTCGAATTATTACAGTGGGTAAATTAATTGAGGACACAAATGACAAAAGAAAAAAATCCCACTTATTTTTTTATCACATATCCATTTTTGCCAAAAGTTCCGCTAATGGATATTCAGTAGATATCCATTATTGTACTTTTCTGAAATATATCCTATCGATGTCCAATGCGGAGATCTATTATGTGTCCATCCAAAACATGGATGAACGTATATATTAAGGACATAAAATGAATATCCAGAAGATATCCTGTGCGACCTAAGTATATAATGATCAAAATGTAACTCCAAAATGAGTAATTTCAAGGATGAAATAGCAAAATTGACGACAGGGCTGAACCCTGTGGAACACTTGCATTTATTGAGAGAATATCAGACGATATATGTGAGCATAGCATAGCATAGCATAGCATAGCACCCACATTTTTTTGCACCCATAGTTTGTACTCACATTTCGATACACCTAGTCTCCGAACATACCCGAATGATGCACTGTTGCCAAATTCTTCCTTCTTCAAGGTTAGGTGAGATAGGTTAGTTTGGGACGTTTGGGTTAACAGAATACAGAATATTGGTTTGGTTTTGCTAGTGGATCAAACATTGACCCGGACGGACCAAATGAACACCAAGGAGATTTTGTAACAGCAAGTTCTTACCATCCTCTACGTGAGAGGTCTTTCAGAGAGGATCAAGAGGATAGGAGGGAAATACAACGTCAGAGTCTGTTTTAGATCAGGGAACAGAATACGCAGCCAGCATACAAAAACTAGACCACCGAATAAAAACAGCGACACCAACAACTGCGTTTACCGGATGCTATATGCGAATGTTGCAAATTCCACATCGGAGAAATCAGAAGACTATTGGAATTGAGAATGGGCTAACACAAAAAAAAAACACAACGAGGAGAAACTACGAAATCAGGAATAGCGGAGCAAACAACAATCAAAGCATTAAATGATCAGAAGCCGAGGTCATACCTAAGGAGGAACACTGGTTCAAGAGGAAATTCAAGGAAATCGCCTATATTCTCAACAACGAAGCATTCAGTCACCCCAGCGTGCCGATCCGGTTTGCGTGGAGGCCGCTTATCCAAGGCATGGACCGACTTCGGCTCGACGAATCTCGCGCCAATACATATCCATTTCCCGCTGAAAACCGATCAGCGCATTTCTAGTAGCACCCGTGCGCCTCATTGTTAGTACCGCTCCTTCCCCTACCATAGGGAAATCGGGACTTTATAACCGACTATACCTCGAAATATTGTCAGTCATCACCCGAGGACGATTGCGGATACCAACAATCAAAACGTCGTGAGTTCACTCAAATTGAAACTTGGTTTCAATATTCATTGATATTATTTCATTTACTTCTTCATTTAAATTTTTTTTACTAATATTTCGCATTCGATATATCAATTTTCTTGGCACAATATCATTTCATTTATTTTTTTATTTCCAGTTTTTTTATTATTATTCCATATTCGATATCTCATTTTTTTGTAACAACATTATTTTCTTTGGTCAATCAAACCTTTTATTTTATTTTAGAGCAAAAAAAAATTTATTTCAACCTTTCGTTTCGATTTGTTAATTTATTTGATTTGTAATTTTTTCTTTCGTTCCTAGCATCAGGTTTCAATAGAGTTAGTAATATAGATGACAATGGAAGTCTGAACCATTACCTTTCAGCAAGGAACATTGTCGACCTCATTCAAGCTAACGAGTTTCACGTTAAGGAAAAGGTTTGGGACATATAATCATAGGAATTCCCATTTTCAAAATGAGTCCAAGAATCAGTCCCTTGATTATAAACATGTCTTTAAGGAACAACCTGTATATCTGTTTCGAATTTTTTGGTGAGATCAATTTTAGCTATATAGACTGAATCATTAACGATAATCATTTATTAGAAAAATAATAGAAGTATACTGATTGAATTTATAATTCAGGAAGTATGGACATACTGAGGGATATATTTGTAAGATCTCTGTAATCCTGGAAAGAACGGTCGCGAAGTTTCTGGGTAGACTCTGAATCATTCTTTATAAGTATATCCTAGAATATTCGAGCAGACAAGAAATTTATATTAAGAGGGAGTGACAGAGGAACGGAGCAGTCACTCTTGACAGAGACAGGTCCGAATGCAAGCAATAGGTGATATGTAATTTTATAGTGTGTCAATTTTAAAACTTACAATGGGCTTTATCTCACGAACGAAAGCTGATACCGAAAAATGCTCGAAACCATTTCTAGGATAGTAAGGGGGAACTAAAGTGACATGAAAGAGAACTCACCCCCATCAACCTCCTAGGCCCCACCCACCAAAACTCAAAAAGTTTGAATTGCAAACCCCCACTTGTGATACATCATTGAAAAGACAAAGAGAAATGCTATCCAATGGTATAAATAATAATTGTACAGGGTGAAGCAATAATTGTGAAACTTTGGCTTAAATGGAATATTTGATGAGGTTTGTGTTGAACTGCAAATTTATTAAAAATGTCACTTAAGTAAATGTTCAAAGTGGGTTCCATTGTTTTGTAAACAATAATACAGCTTATTGTCTGCACGAACTTTAATATCAGCCGACTAACTATGACTTTTTCATTTGTAATGCTATCTCCCGGACTATTATTTTAAATGATAAGTGTCCGTCGATACTTTTTTGTGAAATGAAAACTTAATTTGCCGCTTTTGCAAAACAAGTTGAAAAGATCTATTTTTTGGGTTCTGTCAGAGTTTTGGTTTGAGACTTTCAAATGTCATTAGTTTTCATTATTTGTACGATCTGTACTGTCATTCAGCTGTAGTTGTCGCGATGGTTTACAGTATACCTGAGCGCGTAGAGATAATTTTCATACTTGCCTCCCAGAACCAGTGTTATTTACAAAAAGCTCAAATATTTCATGAAAGGCATCCGGACAAAAATCACGTCACGTGTACGTCCGCGATTTAGTTGAAAAGTTTAAAGAAACGGGATCAGTGCAGAGTAAAAACAGGAATGCCCCAAGATTACTGAATGAAGCAACCCAAATTGAGGTTCTTGGAAATTTTGCAATGGAGCCTACTGCACCAACACGTCAAGTATCTGCAGTGACAGGATTTGCACATGAGTCGGTTAGAAAGTTGTTGAAATTACATAAGTTTCACCCGTACAAAACACAAATTCCTCCAGAACTAGGCTATGATGATCCAGACCGACGAATTGAGTTTTGTGAACTCATGACTAAAAGAATTCGCGTTGAACCGAGAATGTTAAAAAATATTTGATTTGGTTCAGTGATGAATGTACTTTTATGCTCAATAGTAATGTAAATAAACAAAACTGTCGGTACTGGAGTGATGCGAACCCGCATCGATTCAGAGAAGGGCACACTCAATATCCTGAAAAACTGAAAGTTTGGGCAGGAATATTAGGCGATGCTATAATTTGTCCCTTGTTCGTACCAGGCAATTTAAGTGGCGACATTTATCTCGATATGCTGGAAAACACCATCGAACCTTTAATTGGTCATGAATTAGAGAACCAAAGGGACGACCAAGGCAACCTAGTTGTAGACGAAGATTTACTGGACTTCCAACAAGATGGAGCACCTCCTCACTATGCAGCTCCAGTTAGGCACTGGTTGGATACTAATTATCTGGACAAATGGATTGGAAGGAGAGGTCCCATTGGGTGGCCACCGAGGTCGCCATGCTTGGCACCACCTGACTTTTTTCTGTGGGGTCACCTCAAGTCAGTTGTTTATAAAACTCAACCTCCGTCACTTGGGGAATTGCGAGAAAGAATAATTACGCTAGCATGTCGCGCTATTACTATAACAACATTTGCCAAAGTACGTGCAGAATTTGAAAATAGGTCGTATTATTGTTTACAAAACAACGGGACTCACTTTGAACATTTACTTTATTGACATTTTTAATAAATTTGCAGTTAAAAAAAAACTCATTAAATATTCCATTCAAGCCAAAGTTTCATAATTATTGCTGCAACCTGTAAAATTATTATTTATACCATTGGATAGCTTCTTTTATAGTCTTTTCAATTGTGTTTTGGTGGGTGGGGCCTAGGGGGTTGATGAGGGTGAGTTTTCTTTCATGTCACTTTCCCCCTTACTATCTATCCTAGGAACAGTTTCAAGCATTTTTCGATATCAGCTTTCGTTCGTGAGATATAGCCCATTGTAAATTTTAAAATTGACACACTGTATGAGCACGAGAGCACTGGCCTTAGGATTTAAATTTCTACGGAGGGTTGTAGCGTATTCAATTCAGGATATATTTCAATATCTTTTATTATAATTCATGAAAAATTTACAACTGTTTGTCGCCTCTGGCAGATTTGCCGCTTTAAGCGCGCTTAATAGGTAGTATTGGCTTTAGCGTTACATGATTTTATTAACGCATATAGTCTCAAATACAAAAGGGTTCCACATCTTTTTCATGAGACTGTACAGAGCGCATTTTTACAATGCAAAAGAAATTCACGAGATCATATTCCATGGATGGGCTATCTAGGAGTGGCCTCTTTTATCAAGTTGTGAATCCATGGCTAGTTGGAAATTGAATAATGTCACGAATGCGGAGAAATTTTGAAAAGTTCTCAATCGAGTTCTGTCGGAAACATGCTATAGGTGAACGGGTTCACCCATAAATCATGCCGATCGTATTAAGTACTAATGTTTGAACAAGCCATTCCCAACCGCACGAACGTGCCCCTCAAACATTTCAACAGCATCCTTCTCAGCAGGTTGGTGTCACGTTACTCACATTTCTCAGCCGGAAAAATGTAGCTGAATTATGTTTCTGCCGTCTAAAACAAATAATTTTTACCGGTGCAATAGTGCATGAATGAAAGATAAACAGTCAATAATAGGAGGCGATACTACCGGTTATGCTGGCTTTCTTGATTTCTATTTGAATAAGCAGTGGCGGAGAGATTTTGATTTTGGATTCGAGTTCGAGCCATTGATTGTGGGGTGCAGGAATGTTACTGGTCTGGAGTATTCCTTAAACACTTGCAGAGATAAGTAGCAAATGTTATTGTTTGAATGTCATCATTTGAGGTTCTTTCTTCGTAAAACCCAAAAAACTACGAAGATAGCAAATGTTCTGGAAATTCTCCAAATACTTCTACGAATTCTATATATGAAAACAAATATTCTTGATGATATGACCATTCCTCTCACGTTACAAGACCCTTTGACCCAATACTAAATATATATAAACGATTTCCTAATAAATATTTGTGTGACGATACCCGTCTTCAAGAGTGATCTTGTGACAAACTGTTGTATCGGATTTTAATTTCTGCATTCAAAGTTTCATTCATTCCAAAGTGATTGGCAATTTTGTGTGATAATGTTCAAAGACAAAGTAATGAACGTGATACTTTCAATAAAATTAAATTGAAAGTTTCATGACTGTGAACTTGAGCCAATTGCATTTTGATCTGTTGCTATGACAACGATCTGATTTCACTGAAGCGAAACGTCACTGCAGTCATTTGTCAAATTCGTTATTTGAATTTTATAACGAAATATCTCTGAAAACGAGTGGTTTCAGCGAAAGATTCAAAAACCAAACTGCATCTGATATTTGTTTCGAAACACGTGAATGTATCAAATCTTGGAAAAGATAATTAATTTATTATTGTCGTTGCATATATGCGGTATGTTGAAAGTTGACGAACCGTACTATGTCAGCAATTCAGCCTAGTAGTAAGAGCGTCAGCTACATTTTCACTTGATTCATTTGAAGTATCGACGATTTTGATTCAAATTATATGCACATAACGTTATTAATAGTTCCAGATAGTGTTGTCATGAGAATTGGACAGAATTGTGAATTCAATTCATTTGAAATGAATTGGATTGATTTTTAGTGAATTCAACTCATTTGCTTCAATTCATTTTGAAAATGTGAATTGTGATTAGCTATTTTAATTTCGGTGAATTGTGACCTCTGAATTGATTTTCGTGATTTCAATTCACGGAAATGAATTAAAGCCACAATTCAGATTCACAAGTCACAAGACATTCTCTAAAGCACACGTGCTTTTCGTTTTTTTTTTGTACAGCCCAACACGTGCATACCATCATCCATTGGTGTGAAGTTACCCACACAATTCCATCCACACATTCCGACTGACGGTCGGTCGAGAGGTGGATTTACACGCAGCGTTGCCACATTTCCACGACATCCATACCATCAATTTATTTTTGTCAAGGGTGGGATTTATTTCTTTATAGATTATTAAATTATTGTTTCCAGTGAGATGATATTTATCAATGTTATACTCCGTCGATTTCGAATATATTGAGTGTTTATGAGAATCTCGTGAAAACTTGAGAAAATTTCATGTATAGAGAGAGAATAAGAATAACCAATATTGGTCATGTTTGGAAATACTAATGTTGAGAAATATTAGTATATATGAATATCCGGTCATGTTCGGAGAACATCATTTGAATCATTGCCGATGGTGAATTAACCGGTAAAGCTAAAAATATTTGAATCCATTTTCATGGTGTATGAGAATATTCCGAAATGTTCGGGAATCATCGTGTGAATCAATATTGATTTTCAATGATTAAAAAACTAGGTTCGCAATTGAAACTTTTTTTAGAGATCAATTATTACCCTAACACCATACTGATATTTTGGCTCTCGACGACGTTTCGCTAACAAGGTTAGGATCTTCAGGAGAAGAAAATTGATACTGATACAATATGAAGATGCTAACCTTGTTAATGAAACACGCGTCGAGTGCAAAATATCAGTTTGGTGTAAGGGAAATTGATCTCTAAGAAAAGTTTCAACTTTCACACCAAAGGTTCTAATCGCATCGTTTAAAAGTTCGCAATTTCGAGACAAAATCTTTCAGAGAATATCAATTCTTCAGTACCATGTCAATCGACATACGCAAACGGAAATTCGTACCATACATTCATTTTTCGTAAAAAAATAAATTTCGCAATTTTCGGACCGAATTTAAAATGTCGATTTCCTCGCGAACTGAGAATAGTTTGTTGATGAAAATTTCAGGATGTATTCTTCAGGACCATGTCTATCGACGTACGCAAACAGAAATTCGTACCATACATTCAGTTTTCATAAAAAAAATAATTTCGCGATTTTTGGTCCGAATTTTTCGGAAAATGTCGATTTTCTCGCGAACTGAGAATAGTTTGTTGATGAAAACTACAGGATGTATTCTTCAGGACCATGTCTATCGACGTACGCAAACAGAAATTCGTACCATACATTCAGTTTTCGTAAAAAAAATAATTTCACAATTTTTGGTCCGAATTTTTCGGAAAATGTCGATTTTCTCGCGAACTGAGAATAGTTTGTTGATGAAAATTACAGGATGTATTCTTTAGGACCATGTCTATCGACGTACGCAAACAGAAATTCGTACCATACATTCAGTTTTCATAAAAAAAATAATTTCGCGATTTTTGGTCCGAATTTTTCGGAAAATGTCGATTTTCTCGCGAACTGAGAATAGTTTGTTGATGAAAACTACAGGATGTATTCTTCAGGACCATGTCTATCGACGTACGCAAACAGAAATGCGTACCATACATTCAGTTTTCGTAAAAAAAATAATTTCGCAATTTTTGGTCCGAATTTTTCGGAAAATGTCGATTTTCTCGCGAACTGAGAATAGTTTATTGATGAAAATTACAGGATGTATTCTTTAGGACCATGTCTATCGACGTTTGTTAACAGAAATTCGTACCATACATTCAGTTTTCGTAAAAAAAATAATTTCACAATTTTTGGTCCGAATTTTTCGGAAAATGTCGATTTTCTCGCGAACTGAGAATAGTTTGTTGATGAAAATTACAGGATGTATTCTTTAGGACCATGTCTATCGACGTACGCAAACAGAAATTCGTACCATACATTCAGTTTTCATAAAAAAAATAATTTCGCGATTTTTGGTCCGAATTTTTCGGAAAATGTCGATTTTCTCGCGAACTGAGAATAGTTTGTTGATGAAAACTACAGGATGTATTCTTCAGGACCATGTCTATCGACGTACGCAAACAGAAATGCGTACCATACATTCAGTTTTGTAAAAAAATTGTGAGTAAATTTCCAAAACGACAGATATTTTCAAGACAAAAATCTGTATTTTTGATTCACATTCTACTCGGATGGCCATTTGTATATCACTGTGAATGGTTGCTGCCAAATTGATAAATCAACTTTCTAGAGGAAAGTTTTATAAAAACCTATGAAATGATGTAGTTTCAATGTTTGTTTTTTTGCGTCACAATTTACTCGTGGTGGAGTATTGCATGTTGTAGAAAGATAGGTACATTTGCTATATGTATATATATACATTTCACATTATATGTGTGTGGAATAATTCTCCCAGTTGTATTAATAATTCCCTTTAGTAGAATCCAAATTTTTACCAATCACATGAAAACATTGTAATCCCACTTTATAACATTGAAATTTCAATTTCACGTTTGATAATGTTGCCAGCTTGTGCGGCACGATATAACTCAGTTTTCGTTAACGTAGAATTGCAGTGTACCGTAGAACTTAGTTCAAAACAAACACAAAACAGACAATCCCACGTCTAGGTGGAACCCGTGTTTCCGGTGAGGGTAGGTATTTAAAAAAAACTTATGTAATTCAATATACAAATGTACAATGAATTCTATGTATGGATGAATGAATAAATTGTATTGTAATTGTAAAAAAAAAAGAACTCAGTTCAATTGAACTCAGTTTTTGTCAGATTTGGTGAATTTGCCCCATAGACTCACAGAACAAGAACAACAGAAATGACATACAAATTTATTTTCCATTTTAGGCGGTAAAATGTTTACAATCTTCTGTTTTTCACATAGGCCACTTACACCACTTATAATCACTGGTTGAGGTAGCTGTTTGTTGTGACTTTGTTTTTAGCGAATTTATGTAACTTTCATCTTCAAGGTAGAAATTTTTAGTTTTATTTCTAGTTTATTTTTGGTTTCATTCCTAGTTATTCCTAGTAGTTGTTTGTTCTAGTAGTTTGTAGTTGATACGTTTAGTTCTTGCATTGTTGTTTATTCATCATAATTTAGTATTCATAATTTCAAGTGCATGATATTAGTTCATACTTACATGATTTGATATGGGTTTTAGAAGGATAAGTAAGTTCGATTATAACTTTTTGGCACAGGAAATTTCAAAAGCCAAGTATTCTTACGAATATTTGAAAAATATCAAATATAACGATGACATATATCACCAATTAGCAAAAACAGTATGTAAGGTGGATAATAAGAAAAATATCTTTAACATATATCGTATTATCAGATTCAATTACGGTAATATAAAGGAACTCATCAAGTCTCATAATGAAAATCATATTATGACAAGTGATTTATTACAAAAAATCAAAGAAGCTGTATTCGTGCTTGCTTTAGACTTATCAGAATCTTATTACAATGCAAAAGGCAGTTATTCCAAACTGTGTACATTTCTTGGAGAGACAAATACGTTAAAAAATAGATTGAGATTGAAAGCGTATTATGAAAGAAATAAAAATAAATTCAAGAGAATCAGATCTTCAACTCCAGTTTCTGAAAGCTTACAGATCACCAATTCATCTTTGAATATTTCAAATATTTCACCAGGAAAGTCTAATATGGAGATAAAAAAAATTCGAAAATCTGATTCTTTCGCAAAAGAAAATCATGAAGTGCTAGAGGACAAGATCAGTATTGAAAATGAGAATGATGTATCATTTGAGTCGACAGAAAGTGTACATAACAGCTCTAAGAAATCTATGGCAAATTCTTCCACTTTCAGTTTGTTTGAATCTGTCTCGAGTGAAAAATATGATATACCAAGTGTTTTAAAAACACTCAGTGGAGATCATGAATCAACCTTGAACTTATTACCAATTGGTAGTAAAAATTTGAGAGATCCAAATTGGGACCGGCCCAAATATTCACAATGCAAGGTGCACGAAGGATCTTTTGTGTTGACTCATGAAGAGTTCACTTCGATCAGCTCAAAGAACAAGCTATTGAGAGGAATGTATAATGTTGTCTTCAGAAAAAAAATCAAATCTGTGAACAACATTTGCATAGTAAATATGAAACATTTCAGGTATGTCAAAAGTAAAGATGAAATTATCATCTACGCTTATTGTATGCACAACTGTAAATTATTCAAACTAAGAATAAAACATATTAATAAAATGCAAGATCATGATGTGATAGTTCAGAGTTCCTCTTTACATTACAATCACATGAAAATGTTCACAAGCCATGTAAAAGGAGCTGAGAGAAAAGTGGTAAGTAATTCATTACTTACAGATAAACCCATACTGAGAAAACACAAAGATCTGAAACAATTCACAAAGACGAATGTTGAATCGGGGAATTTGGGTAATGTGAAATCAGATAGCGTTTACAGAAAATTAAGATCAGAGATATTATCGAAGAATGATAGATGCGATGACGATGTTATAGACATGATATTGATGTTTAGAGAAAACAACCATTATATTTATTCAGTAGGTGAACCTTTTTTTGTGCATATTTTTAGTCAAGAACAGGTAAATTTGATTTTCAAAGAAACTTTAACAGAGGCTAAACCAACCCTACACTTAGATGCAACAGGAACAATAATCAGAAGACCAAAATCTGTGAAAAATAAAATTTATTATTACGCAGGAATAATTCAAACAAAAAATAATCGAGTTTGTTCGGTTCTAGAAATGGTAACTGGGTATCATGACACAGGATCAATTGGAAATTGGTTACTCAATTTCAAAATTTATACAGTCAAAAAATTCAAAAGATGGCCAGTATTTTCGAAGGTTGTTGTAGATTTTTCATACGCATTTCTGAATTCAATTTCTCTATTTTGGAATAATATTTCTTTATCAGATTACATCAATCAAACGTATAATTATTTGAATGATAACAGTCGTAGGCCAGCTGAATTAGTTGAAATACATATTTGCTGCTGTCATTTTTTTAAGATCATCTGCAATGATATAAATAAATGTGTCACTGACAATGATGTGAGAGAATTTTTAAAATTCAAATTTGCTGCTTTATTTGAACTCAGTGATTTGAGAGAAATTTTTGAATGGCTTAAGTGTCTGGTACTTCTATTAAGTAGTAACACAGATACTGTTTCTGTTCTAAGAGCAAAGAATTTTCTGATAAAGAGAACATTACTTTCATCTAACCAGTTAAATATTTCTATTGATGAAATAACTATTTCCGAACATGAAGATTCTGCTGAGGATACCTTGTACCAAAGTAGTATATATTATAAAAAGTTTTTGAAATTTTTGAATTCCCAACAAGTTGATGATTGCCCTACAACGCAGACTAATAATTTTTTTTTCCCAACTTTATCTGACATAATAATGAAAAAATATGTTCCGATATTGCCTTTGTGGAGTGGACTTCTATTGAAAAAAAAATTAAGCAATGCTCCAGTAGAAAGATTTTTCGGAATCATAAAAAATATTGTATTGAAGAGCGATAAAAGACAAAAATGTAGTAGGGTCTTGAGAAAAATCAGGGAATATACCATTGGCATTTGCAAGGAAAGTCTTTATAATATTGATCCTAAGAAATGCACAAGAAATAAAAATCTTGATGCAATAATTTTTGATCAAAAAGAAACATGGAAAAAACCATCTTATATTCCTAAATATTTCGGGAAATCCGCTATCGATTCCTACTCGGAAGAATGTGATAAAACTTTGAATAAGTGCTTATACTGTGGAAAAGGAACACTTGACGTAAGTGTGGTATGGGTGCAATGCGATGTATGCAATTTTTGGGTTCATACGACATGTGAAAATTTCGAAAACGACAGTTTTAGTGGGGCTTTGTTTGTAAGTTTTGTTCAAAAAATATTCTCGAAAATTCAAGTGAGAATAAAGAAAGTTGTAATGAGAAGAATATGTATGAGAAATTTTTGATAAAATTGGCTGTCGCTAATTTTGACGACCTCGAGAAAGCAACTAGACTGCAAAGAAAATCAAAGGTTTGGGAACAAGAAAGAAAAAAAAGATTAACAGCTTCCAATTTTGGTTTGGTTTGTAGAGCAAAAATCAAAAAAACCTTAGTGACATTGGCACATAATTTGATACACAAAACTACTCCCCAAGTAGCAGCTATCAAATATGGAATAGAAAATGAAGAAGTGGCCTTAAGTCAATACACCATACAAACAAAAAATGATTGTATGCCTTCTGGTTTGCGCATTCACCCCAAATATCCATTTCTAGGCTGCTCTCCAGATGGTTTGGTGAGTTCGACAGGAATGGTAGAAATAAAATGTCCATATTCCATACGGCATTATAATCCAAAAGAGGCCATGATCCAGAACAAATTGGAATATATGTCAGCCAACGGTGAACTCAATATAACTCATATATATAATTATCAAATCCAAGGTTCGTTGGAGATACTCGATAGAAATTGGTGTGATTTTGTGATTTATACACAAAAGGGATTATTCATTAAAAGAATTTTTCGGAATAAGAATATGTGGGAATACATGTTGCCAAAATTATTATTTTTTTATTACAATTTTCTATTATCAAATATTTTAGATTTGACGCATGTAGGTGAAAGAGAGAATTGGAAGCTATTTGGTTCACCTGAAGAACCATTTGATATTCTACCAAATGGCCTGATAAATAGTTCGTCTTATTATAAATCATTAGATAGAGATTACATAGTTGCAGTTTTTGAGAATATAAAATATATCATTAGGGAATTATCTGCCAGCGACTATCTCACTCTGAATGATAATCAATGGTTGTCCAATTTTCTTATTGATATCACTTTCCATTTATTAAATGATAATAACGATCAGCCGTATCAAATATTAGACTCTCACCTGAGTGAAAATATATTCAGTGAATTTTCCGGCAATTCCAAATCAAGTCTTAAATTTGAAATAAAGAAAAATAACATCGCCATACCTCTATTGATTAATCGAAATCATTGGTGTCTCATACTGGTAGATATCCCTGATACCAAATTTACGTTTATAGATCCATTTGGTGAAACACTTCAATCATCAGAAAAATATTTAAATTTATTCATTAATTTTTTGAAATGCTCAAATCACCACGATCTCATCGAAGGCAATTGGGAAATAAAAATTATTGAACACGTAAAACAAACCGACAGTTATAACTGTGGTATTTTCATCTTACATTTTTTTGAACAACTCATAAAAAAAGATAGTCTATTGAAAAACTTTCAGGCTGAATCATATAGAGAGAAATTAAAATTATTTATTTTGAAAGCTTCTTCCGAAATGCAAAAAAGATGTCTTATATGTGGTGATGTAGTAAATAGGACTAGTATAACTTGCACTTCTTGTAAAAGAATGATTCATATTTCATGTATCACTAAAAACACAAAAGAAAGCAATTATACTTTTCCCTTCGATTATTGCGAAATATGTATCCAAAACTTGAAGTTGGTTTAATGTGGATTTGTGCAGCAGTAATTTCCACAATTTCCACAAATTTCACTTCCACTTCAATTTATGATTTTCACTGAGAGAATTTTGGTATTCTTTGCGCATGCACAGAAGCAAATTTCACCCAACCTAAAAACAGTTGGATTTTCTGAAGTGGAAATGTTGGTGCATACAGTGGTTTAATGCAAATGGAAGGTATGTCTTTTCTAATGATAGTGAGAGTGAAAGAAAGCTAAAAAACTGGTACCTACATACATCCTCCTCATGATCATACCAGATTTTGAACGTTGGTACTTTTCGATAGTTTTGTCCTTAAAAGGCCAGTTTTGATTTAAGTTCTTGGTTTCAACAGATTTCAAAGAGAATGCACGCTGAAGTTCCACCTTAAATATAAAACTGCCCCTTATAGTTTCGATTTACGTTATATCTATCGGTACACACACACATATATATATATATATATATATATATATATATATATATATATATATATATATATATATATAAGCATTATAAATTGTTGTTTGCTATTTATCTCCACACATACTGGTTGAAATCTCAGAAAAAAGTCTATTTATTAAATACTTGTCGCACGCTACACTTCAATTGGTCAATAAAAAATTTGAAATATCAGTGACAGTATGGGAGTGAACCAGTTTCCAATGGCTAATGAGAGTGAAGCTCGCACTATTCGAATATCTGTGAAAGCTATGATATTCATGCACCAGAACCATATAGTAAACTTTTTCATATTTTCAATAATTTTTTATACATTATTTATGATGAATATATAACTAGTATTTGAGGATTTATTATTTATGAGAGGCAAGTTCATGCAAACTTCTTCATATTTTCAATAATTTTGATGCTACCTCAACTGTTAACTGAGATTATGGGTATGTATTGGCCAAAGTGCCAAATAGTGTTGGATGGCATCATTATCTTCAGGTAATATATAAATATATTCAATGTTGCTTTTATTGATAACAAAATGGTTCATTTTTAGGATCAACAGTACCAGTCAACACAATTGGTACGATTGTATGCTATACTTGACAAAAAACTATTAGATTAGTCAGATTAATCAAGAATTCTATTAAATCAGGAACTTTCTAAAAATCACAATTACTGCTATGGAACCAGAGCTGTCAGAAAACTATCTTTACAAAACACCATTGCAGAAAGTAATCCCTAAATGGATGCCCTTCAAACTAGAAAACATAAATGCCGAGATGATATGCCGTTGAATTATAGCTGTATATAGTCATGATGACTAATAATATTGTACGATGTCTGTCAAGATAAATCTGTTATTTTTCAATTCTACCTGAAGCTTGTATCCAAAGAATATCCATAAATTTTATAGTGAAACCTATTTTTGTTATTTTTCCGTGTTGTTATTTTAGTTTTCGAGTGTAGCTATACACATTATAAACGATGAGATTGGGACCTTTGGTGTGAAAGTTAAATCTTTTCAGTTACCCTAACACCAAACTGATATTTTTGCAATCGACTCGCGTTTCGCTAAAAAGGTTAGCATCTTCAGGAGAAGGAAATTCTTCATTCATTAGCATCTTCAGGATGAGAAAAAGCTTACCTTGTTAGCGAAACGCGCGTGGAATGCAAACATATCTATCAGTAAGAAAAGTTTATACACATTATGATAAATATTTTCTTTAATTTAAGTTATGATATTTAACGAATTCTGTCTGTTAAAATTTCTATGCTAAACGATTCTGATAGTGTCATATTCTGATTGATTACGAAAATGATCGGTGACGTTTCTATCAAGTACATTATGAAAAAGTACAATTCTATTAAATACGATTTCATTAGATTACGACTATGATATTGTACGGTTATGGCGCATTACGATTTCTTCGTTATAGACAAGGTTATGGAAGAATATATTATGATGATTTGTAGAGACCCAATTGATAAACTCTTAAAGAATACCTCCTGAGATTTTCGTCAACAAACTATTCTCAGTTCGCGAGAAAATCGACATTTTCCGAAAAATTCGGACCAAAACTTGCGAAATAATTTTTTTTACGAAAACTGAATGTATGGTACGAATTTCTGTTTGCGTACGTCGATAGACATGGTCCTGAAGAATACATCCTGTGATTTTCATCAACAAACTATTCTCAGTTCGCGAGAAAATCGACATTTTCCGAAAAATTCGGACCAAAAATTGTGAAATTATTTTTTTTACGAAAACTGAATGTATGGTACGAATTTCTGTTTGCGTACGTCGATAGACATGGTCCTACGCAAACAGAAATTCGTACCATACATTCAGTTTTCGTAAAAAAAATTATTTCGCAATTTTTGGTCCGAATTTTTCGGAAAATGTCGATTTTCTCGCGAACTGAGAATAGTTTGTTGACGAAAATCTCAGGAGGTATTCTTTAAGAGTTTATCAATTGGGTCTCTACAAATCATCATAATATATTCTTCCATAACCTTGTCTATAACGAAGAAATCGTAATGCGCCATAACCGTACAATATCATAGTCGTAATCTAATGAAATCGTATTTAATAGAATTGTACTTTTTCATAATGTACTTGATAGAAACGTCACCGATCATTTTCGTAATCAATCAGAATATGACACTATCAGAATCGTTTAGCATAGAAATTTTAACAGACAGAATTCGTTAAATATCATAACTTAAATTAAAGAAAATATTTATCATAATGTGTATAAACTTTTCTTACTGATAGATATGTTTGCATTCCACGCGCGTTTCGCTAACAAGGTAAGCTTTTTCTCATCCTGAAGATGCTAATGAATGAAGAATTTCCTTCTCCTGAAGATGCTAACCTTTTTAGCGAAACGCGAGTCGATTGCAAAAATATCAGTTTGGTGTTAGGGTAACTGAAAAGATTTAACTTTCACACCAAAGGTCCCAATCTCATCGTTTATAATGTGTATAGCTACACTCGAAAACTAAAATAACAACACGGAAAAATAACAAAAATAGGTTTCACTATAAAATTTATGGATATTCTTTGGATACAAGCTTCAGGTAGAATTGAAAAATAACAGATTTATCTTGACAGACATCGTACAATATTATTAGTCATCATGACTATATACAGCTATAATTCAACGGCATATCATCTCGGCATTTATGTTTTCTAGTTTGAAGGGCATCCATTTAGGGATTACTTTCTGCAATGGTGTTTTGTAAAGATAGTTTTCTGACAGCTCTGGTTCCATAGCAGTAATTGTGATTTTTAGAAAGTTCCTGATTTAATAGAATTCTTGATTAATCTGACTAATCTAATAGTTTTTTGTCAAGTATAGCATACAATCGTACCAATTGTGTTGACTGGTACTGTTGATCCTAAAAATGAACCATTTTGTTATCAATAAAAGCAACATTGAATATATTTATATATTACCTGAAGATAATGATGCCATCCAACACTATTTGGCACTTTGGCCAATACATACCCATAATCTCAGTTAACAGTTGAGGTAGCATCAAAATTATTGAAAATATGAAGAAGTTTGCATGAACTTGCCTCTCATAAATAATAAATCCTCAAATACTAGTTATATATTCATCATAAATAATGTATAAAAAATTATTGAAAATATGAAAAAGTTTACTATATGGTTCTGGTGCATGAATATCATAGCTTTCACAGATATTCGAATAGTGCGAGCTTCACTCTCATTAGCCATTGGAAACTGGTTCACTCCCATACTGTCACTGATATTTCAAATTTTTTATTGACCAATTGAAGTGTAGCGTGCGACAAGTATTTAATAAATAGACTTTTTTCTGAGATTTCAACCAGTATGTGTGGAGATAAATAGCAAACAACAATTTATAATGCTTATATATATATATATATATATATATATATATATATATATATATATATATATATATATATGTGTGTGTGTACCGATAGATATAACGTAAATCGAAACTATAAGGGGCAGTTTTATATTTAAGGTGGAACTTCAGCGTGCATTCTCTTTGAAATCTGTTGAAACCAAGAACTTAAATCAAAACTGGCCTTTTAAGGACAAAACTATCGAAAAGTACCAACGTTCAAAATCTGGTATGATCATGAGGAGGATGTATGTAGGTACCAGTTTTTTAGCTTTCTTTCACTCTCACTATCATTAGAAAAGACATACCTTCCATTTGCATTAAACCACTGTATGCACCAACATTTCCACTTCAGAAAATCCAACTGTTTTTAGGTTGGGTGAAATTTGCTTCTGTGCATGCGCAAAGAATACCAAAATTCTCTCAGTGAAAATCATAAATTGAAGTGGAAGTGAAATTTGTGGAAATTGTGGAAATTACTGCTGCACAAATCCACATTAAACCAACTTCAAGTTTTGGATACATATTTCGCAATAATCGAAGGGAAAAGTATAATTGCTTTCTTTTGTGTTTTTAGTGATACATGAAATATGAATCATTCTTTTACAAGAAGTGCAAGTTATACTAGTCCTATTTACTACATCACCACATATAAGACATCTTTTTTGCATTTCGGAAGAAGCTTTCAAAATAAATAATTTTAATTTCTCTCTATATGATTCAGCCTGAAAGTTTTTCAATAGACTATCTTTTTTTATGAGTTGTTCAAAAAAATGTAAGATGAAAATACCACAGTTATAACTGTCGGTTTGTTTTACGTGTTCAATAATTTTTATTTCCCAATTGCCTTCGATGAGATCGTGGTGATTTGAGCATTTCAAAAAATTAATGAATAAATTTAAATATTTTTCTGATGATTGAAGTGTTTCACCAAATGGATCTATAAACGTAAATTTGGTATCAGGGATATCTACCAGTATGAGACACCAGTGATTTCGATTAATCAATAGAGGTATGGCGATGTTATTTTTCTTTATTTCAAATTTAAGACTTGATTTGGAATTGCCGGAAAATTCACTGAATATATTTTCACTCAGGTGAGAGTCTAATATTTGATACGGCTGATCGTTATTATCATTTAATAAATGGAAAGTGATATCAATAAGAAAATTGGACAACCATTGATTATCATTCAGAGTGAGATAGTCGCTGGCAGATAATTCCCTAATGATATATTTTATATTCTCAAAAACTGCAACTATGTAATCTCTATCTAATGATTTATAATAAGACGAACTATTTATCAGGCCATTTGGTAGAATATCAAATGGTTCTTCAGGTGAACCAAATAGCTTCCAATTCTCTCTTTCACCTACATGCGTCAAATCTAAAATATTTGATAATAGAAAATTGTAATAAAAAAATAATAATTTTGGCAACATGTATTCCCACATATTCTTATTCCGAAAAATTCTTTTAATGAATAATCCCTTTTGTGTATAAATCACAAAATCACACCAATTTCTATCGAGTATCTCCAACGAACCTTGGATTTGATAATTATATATATGAGTTATATTGAGTTCACCGTTGGCTGACATATATTCCAATTTGTTCTGGATCATGGCCTCTTTTGGATTATAATGCCGTATGGAATATGGACATTTTATTTCTACCATTCCTGTCGAACTTACCAAACCATCTGGAGTGCAGCCTAGAAATGGATATTTGGGGTGAATGCGCAAACCAGAAGGCATACAATCATTTTTTGTTTGTATGGTGTATTGACTTAAGGCCACTTCTTCATTTTCTATTCCATATTTGATAGCTGCTACTTGGGGAGTAGTTTTGTGTATCAAATTATGTGCCAATGTCACTAAGGTTTTTTTGATTTTTGCTCTACAAACCAAACCAAAATTGGAAGCTGTTAATCTTTTTTTTCTTTCTTGTTCCCAAACCTTTGATTTTCTTTGCAGTCTAGTTGCTTTCTCGAGGTCGTCAAAATTAGCGACAGCCAATTTTATCAAAAATTTCTCATACATATTCTTCTCATTACAACTTTCTTTATTCTCACTTGAATTTTCGAGAATATTTTTTGAACAAAACTTACAAACAAAGCCCCACTAAAACTGTCGTTTTCGAAATTTTCACATGTCGTATGAACCCAAAAATTGCATACATCGCATTGCACCCATACCACACTTACGTCAAGTGTTCCTTTTCCACAGTATAAGCACTTATTCAAAGTTTTATCACATTCTGCCGAGTAGGAATCGATAGCGGATTTCCCGAAATATTTAGGAATATAAGATGGTTTTTTCCATGTTTCTTTTTGATCAAAAATTATTGCATCAAGATTTTTATTTCTTGTGCATTTCTTAGGATCAATATTATAAAGACTTTCCTTGCAAATGCCAATGGTATATTCCCTGATTTTTCTCAAGACCCTACTACATTTTTGTCTGGAATCGCTCTTTAATACAATATTTTTTATGATTCCGAAAAATCTTTCTACTGGAGCATTGCTTAATTTTTTTTTCAATAGAAGTCCACTCCACAAAGGCAATATCGGAACATATTTTTTCATTATTATGTCAGATAAAGTTGGGAAAAAAAAATTATTAGTCTGCGTTGTAGGGCAATCATCAACTTGTTGGGAATTCAAAAATTTCAAAAATTTTTTATAATATATACTACTTTGGTACAAGGTATCCTCAGCAGAATCTTCATGTTCGGAAATAGTTATTTCATCAATAGAAATATTTAACTGGTTAGATGAAAGTAATGTTCTCTTTATCAGAAAATTCTTTGCTCTTAGAACAGAAACAGTATCTGTGTTACTACTTAATAGAACTACCAGACACTTGAGCCATTCAAAAATTTCTCTCAAATCACTGAGTTCAAATAAAGCAGCAAATTTGAATTTTAAAAATTCTCTCACATCATTGTCAGTGACACATTTATTTATATCATTGCAGATGATCTTAAAAAAATGACAGCAGCAAATATGTATTTCAACTAATTCAGCTGGCCTACGACTGTTATCATTCAAATAATTATACGTTTGATTGATGTAATCTGATAAAGAAATATTATTCCAAAATAGAGAAATTGAATTCAGAAATGCGTATGAAAAATCTACAACAACCTTCGAAAATACTGGCCATCTTTTGAATTTTTTGACTGTATAAATTTTGAAATTGAGTAACCAATTTCCAATTGATCCTGTGTCATGATACCCAGTTACCATTTCTAGAACCGAACAAACTCGATTATTTTTTGTTTGAATTATTCCTGCGTAATAATAAATTTTATTTTTCACAGATTTTGGTCTTCTGATTATTGTTCCTGTTGCATCTAAGTGTAGGGTTGGTTTAGCCTCTGTTAAAGTTTCTTTGAAAATCAAATTTACCTGTTCTTGACTAAAAATATGCACAAAAAAAGGTTCACCTACTGAATAAATATAATGGTTGTTTTCTCTAAACATCAATATCATGTCTATAACATCGTCATCGCATCTATCATTCTTCGATAATATCTCTGATCTTAATTTTCTGTAAACGCTATCTGATTTCACATTACCCAAATTCCCCGATTCAACATTCGTCTTTGTGAATTGTTTCAGATCTTTGTGTTTTCTCAGTATGGGTTCATCTGTAAGTAATGAATTACTCACCACTTTTCTCTCAGCTCCTTTTACATGGCTTGTGAACATTTTCATGTGATTGTAATATAAAGAGGAACTCTGAACTATGACATAATGACCTTGCATTTTATTAATATGGTCTAGTCTTAGTTTGAATAATTTACAGTTGTGCATACAATAAGCGTAGATGATAATTTCATCTTTACTTTTGACATACCTGAAATGTTTCATATTTACTATGCATATGTTGTTCACAGATTTGATTTTTTTTCTGAAGACAACATTATACATTCCTCTCAATAGCTTGTTCTTTGAGCTGATCGAAGTGAACTCTTCATGAGTCAACACAAAAGATCCTTCGTGCACCTTGCATTGTGAATATTTGGGCCGGTCCCAATTTGGATCTCTCAAATTTTTACTACCAATTGGTAATAAGTTCAAGGTTGATTCATGATCTCCACTGAGTGTTTTTAAAACACTTGGTATATCATATTTTTCACTCGAGACAGATTCAAACAAACTGAAAGTGGAAGAATTTGCCATAGATTTCTTAGAGCTGTTATGTACACTTTCTGTCGACTCAAATGATACATCATTCTCATTTTCAATACTGATCTTGTCCTCTAGCACTTCATGATTTTCTTTTGCGAAAGAATCAGATTTTCGAATTTTTTTTATCTCCATATTAGACTTTCCTGGTGAAATATTTGAAATATTCAAAGATGAATTGGTGATCTGTAAGCTTTCAGAAACTGGAGTTGAAGATCTGATTCTCTTGAATTTATTTTTATTTCTTTCATAATACGCTTTCAATCTCACTCTATTTTTCAACGTATTTGTCTCTCCAAGAAATGTACACAGTTTGGAATAACTGCCTTTTGCATTGTAATAAGATTCTGATAAGTCTAAAGCAAGCACGAATACAGCTTCTTTGATTTTTTGTAATAAATCACTTGTCATAATATGATTTTCATTATGAGACTTGATGAGTTCCTTTATATTACCGTAATTGAATCTGATAATACGATATATGTTAAAGATATTTTTCTTATTATCCACCTTACATACTGTTTTTGCTAATTGGTGATATATGTCATCGTTATATTTGATATTTTTCAAATATTCGTAAGAATACTTGGCTTTTGAAATTTCCTGTGCCAAAAAGTTATAATCGAACTTACTTATCCTTCTAAAACCCATATCAAATCATGTAAGTATGAACTAATATCATGCACTTGAAATTATGAATACTAAATTATGATGAATAAACAACAATGCAAGAACTAAACGTATCAACTACAAACTACTAGAACAAACAACTACTAGGAATAACTAGGAATGAAACCAAAAATAAACTAGAAATAAAACTAAAAATTTCTACCTTGAAGATGAAAGTTACATAAATTCGCTAAAAACAAAGTCACAACAAACAGCTACCTCAACCAGTGATTATAAGTGGTGTAAGTGGCCTATGTGAAAAACAGAAGATTGTAAACATTTTACCGCCTAAAATGGAAAATAAATTTGTATGTCATTTGTGTTGTTCTTGTTCTGTGAGTCTATGGGGCAAATTCACCAAATCTGACAAAAACTGAGTTCAATTGAACTGGGTTCTTTTCAATTCAATTCAATTTATTCATTCATCCATACATAGAATTCATTGTACATTTGTATATTGAATTACATAAGTTTTTTTTAAATACCTACCCTCACCGGAAACACGGGTTCCACCTAGACGTGGGATTGTCTGTTTTGTGTTTGTTTTGAACTAAGTTCTACGGTACACTGCAATTCTACGTTAACGAAAACTGAGTTATATCGTGCCGCACAAGCTGGCAACATTATCAAACGTGAAATTGAAATTTCAATGTTATAAAGTGGGATTACAATGTTTTCATGTGATTGGTAAAAATTTGGATTCTACTAAAGGGAATTATTAATACAACTGGGAGAATTATTCCACACACATATAATGTGAAATGTATATATATACATATAGCAAATGTACCTATCTTTCTACAACATGCAATACTCCACCACGAGTAAATTGTGACGCAAAAAAACAAACATTGAAACTACATCATTTCATAGGTTTTTATAAAACTTTCCTCTAGAAAGTTGATTTATCGATTTGGCAGCAACCATTCACAGTGATATACAAATGGCCATCCGAGTAGAATGTGAATCAAAAATACAGATTTTTGTCTTGAAAATATCTGTCGTTTTGGAAATTTACTCACAATTTTTTTACAAAACTGAATGTATGGTACGCATTTCTGTTTGCGTCCGTCGATAGACATGGTCCTGAAGAATACATCCTGGAATTTTCAAACAACAAACTATTCTCAGTTCGCGAGAAAATCTACATTTTCCGAAAAATTTGGACCAAAAATTGCGAAATTATTTTTTTTACGAAAACTGAATGTATGGTACCAATTTCTGTTTGCGTACGTCGATAGACATGGTCCTGAAGAATACATCCTGTAATTTTCATCAACAAACTATTCTCAGTTCGCGAGAAAATCGACATTTTCCGAAAAATTCGGACCAAAAATTGCGAAATAATTTTTTTTTACGAAAACAGAATGTATGGTACGAATTTCTGTTTGCGTACGTCGATTGACATGGTCCTGAAGAATACATCCTGTAATTTTCATCAACAAACGATTCTCAGTTCGCGAGAAAATCGACATTTTCCGAAAAATTCGGACCAAAAATTGCGAAATGATTTTTTTTACGAAAACTGAATGTATGGTACGAATTTCTGTTTGCGTACGTCGATTGACATGGTCCTGAAGAATACATCCTGTATTTTTCATCAACAAACTATTCTCAGTTCGCGAGAAAATCCACATTTTCCGAAAAATTCGGACCAAAAATTGCGAAATTATTTTTTTTACGAAAACTGAATGTATGGTACGCATTTCTGTTTGCGTACGTCCATAGACATGGTCCTGAAAAAAACATCCTGTAATTTTCAACAAACAAACTATTCTCAGTTCGCGAGAAAATCGACATTTTCCGAAAAATTCGGACCAAAAAAATTGCGAAATTATTTTTTTTACGAAAACTGAATGTATGGTACGAATTTCTGTTTACGTACGTCGATAGACATGGTCCTAAAGAATACATCCTGTAATTTTCATC